>CM070502.1:8710210-9155663 GCA_036346375.1 Guadua angustifolia
AATTAATTTTTTAAAAAAATTTTGAAAAAAATTATGTCTTCGAAAACTATTGAAAAACCGCTTAAAAAACCGTTTTTTATAAGCGGTTTTTCAAAGAACATTCAATTGGTTGGGTTGGTTTTCGGTGAAAACTAAAAGCTGTTTTTGTGAAAATCGAGCGGTTTTTCGTGAAAACCCGTGATTTTCGTTGAAAACCGAACGGTTTTCGATTTTTTTGAATTCTTTTCAAAAAATTTTAATTTCTTAACCCTTCGGTTTTTACGGTTTTCGAGCAGTTTTTATACCATGAATTTTAAACCAGTTTTTTAAATTTGGTTTTTGAACTCTGCTCCAGGCCACCTGATAAAGCTGCCAAAAGGCAGTACAAATGTAATCTATTTAGACGTATAAAAAGCTCAAGCCTCATTGGACGTATAAACCTTTCCCGTCCTCTGCTCTCTACTGCCGATGGACACCTGTTCCATTTAAAATCCATCGAGGGCGACGTGGCAGCGTGTGCAGCCGCCACCCTCCCCTAAACTTCGCAATTAACTAACCACTACACCAAATCTTGCTTACCCGTACCCTTCTACTTCACTTTTCCTATCCCCACTTGGAGTTGGAGTTCCAGAACGTTCGATTCGATCCTTCTAGATTTTTCAGTACTCCCTCCAGCACAACTATTGATATATTTTTCTATTGATAGAGACAATTGGTGGAATGAATAGTCAGGATAGAAATACTTCATAAATAATTGTCGTTTTGATATAGATGCTGTCAAAATTTTAAATCTTTAACTATCGATATTTTTTAAAATATTTAAATTGGATATATAAAATTATATATATGTAGATTTGCCTTGAAAAGCATTTTCATAATATTATAATTTTTCTAGGTTTTATAAATATATTATAATAAATATTAGTAATCAAAACTGTGTTATAGAGACCGATGTCTGAAATGATAAATATTTGTAAACGATGGAAGTAGTAATTAATCATTACTTACTAACTAGCCTATCAATGATCGTAACGCACATATGTATGTTCGGGAAGTTTCTAAGGTCTCAGGTAGGGATGAAAATAGATCTGATATTTTTCGACTGATCCAGATATTTTCGGATACAAATAAGATAAATCTATTATCTATCCGATCTGTTTTCATCCCTAGTCCTAGGCCACTTAATAAAGCTGCTAGCCTAGAGGGCAGTACAAATGAAATCCATTTAGACGTATAAAAAGCTCAAGCCTCATTGGACAAAGAAGCCTTTTCCGTCCTCCACTCTCTACCGCCGACGGACACCTGTTCCATTTAAAATCCGTCGGGGCGATGTGGCAGCGTGCGCAGCCACTACCCACCCCTAAACGTCGCAATTAACTAACCACTAACCCAAATCTCCCCACTAATATCTTGCTTAGCCGTTCCCTTTTCCTCGCCAAAAGGACAATTCTAAAGCATCATTTCCTATACTTTTAGTTTTTCTATCCCCACTTGGAGTTGGAGTTCTGGAACGTTCGATTCGATCCTTCCAGGCTCTTCAATACTGATTTTTTTTTAAATAAATCATTTTTTATTCAGAATTTCAAAAATATACCACGGAATAAAAAAATTACAGAAATATGCCTCGCATGCATGGATTGAATGGGCGGACGATCATAGCAAAAAAGCGAGCGACGAGAGGCCACGTCACCTAGCCTCTGTGGCTTTGATGAAATGGTGATGAGACGCTAATTCAACCCTAGCGGCCACGATTTTCGATTTAAGTGGCGCGTGTATCCCTAAGCCATTTCATCGGGCGACGCGTCAATTTTGGCCCTTATCGCCATTTCATTTGGCAACAAGGGCTAATTTGATTCCTGTAGCCTAATGAAAGGGCGACAGGAATCAAATTAGCCCCTGTCGCTATTTCATTGGGCGACGAGGCTGGGGGTGATGTAGCCTTACGTCAGTCTCCGCTTATTTTGTTATTTAGCTCTCTCGCCTATCCAGCGGTATATTTCTGTAATTTTTTTATTCCGTGGTATATTTTTGAAATTTTGAATAGAAAATGTATTATTTAAAAAAAATTCCTTCAATACTTCCTCCAGCATAACTATTGATATATTTTGCTATTGATAGAAACGTTTAGCGGATTGAATATTCAGGACAGAGTACTACATAAATAGCTGTCGTTTTGATATACATACAATCAAACAGTCAAAACTTCTACTTTTAACTATAGATATCTTTTTAAATATTTAAATTAGATATATGAAAGTCATATATATAGATTTGTCTCAAAAGTATTTTTATAATATTATAACTTCACTAGATTTTATAAAATATATTATAATAGAAATTAGTGATCAAAGCTGTGTTTTAAAGACCGATGTCCAAAATAACAACTATTTTGTAAACGGAGGAAGTAATAATTTAGTCATTACTTACTAACTAGCTTATCAATGATTAGTGATTCCACGTATGTATGTCCTGGAAGTTTCTAAACGTCGCAATTAACTAACCACTAAACCCAAATCTCCCCACTGATATCTTTCTTAGCCGTTCCTTCCCTCGCGCAAGAAAGACAATTCCACAGCATCATTTCCTATACTTTACTTTTCCTATCCCCACTTGGAGTTGGAGTTCTGGAACTTCCATTCGATCCTTCTAGACTCTTTAATAATACTTCCTCCAGCATAACTATTGATATATTTTGCTATTGATAGAGACGTTTAGTGGAATGAATATTCAGGACAGGAGTACTTCTCATTTTATATAGGTGCGGTTAAATATTTTAAACTTTAACTATAGATATCTTTTTAAATATTTAAATTAGATATATGAAAGTCATATATGTAGATTTGTCTCGAAAAGTCTTTTCATAGTATTATAATTTTACTAGATTTTATAAATATATTATAATAGAAATTAGTGATTAAAACTACGTTTTGAAGACCGATGTCTGAAACAACAGCTATATGTAAATGGAGGAAGTAATAATTAATCATTACTTACTAACTAGCTTATCAATGATTCGTGATTGCACGTATATATGTTCTGGAAGTTTCTAAACGTCACAATTAACTAACCACTAAACCCAAATCTCCCCACTAATATCTTGCTTAGCCGTTCCCTTCCTCTCGCCAAAAAGACAATTCCACAGCATCATTTCCTATACTTTACTTTTCCTATCCGGAGTTGGAGTTCTGGAACTGCGATTCGATCCTTCTAAACTCTCCAATACTTCCTCCAGCATAACTATTGATATATTTTGCTATTTAAAGAGATGTTTAGTGGAATGAATACTCAGGACATGAGTACTTTATAAATAGTTGTTATTTTGATATAGGTGCAGTTAAATATTCAAAACTTTGACTATCAATATCTTTTTAAATATTTAAATTAGATATATAAAAGCCATATATATATATATATATATATATATATATATATATATATATATATATATATATATTTGTCTCGAAAAGTCTTTTTCATAATATTATAATTTTACTAGATTTTATAAATATATTATAATAGAAATTAGTGATCAAAACCGTGTTTTGAAGACCAATATCCAAAATAATAACTCTTTATAAACGGAGAAAGTAACAATTAATCATTACTTACTAACTAGCTTATCAAAGATTTGCGATGCACGTATGTATGTTCTGGAAGTTTCTAAGCTCCCAGACCACTTGATAAAAGCCTCATTGGACGAAGAAGCCTTTTCCAATTCACGTCCTCCACTCTACTGTTGACGACACCCGCTCCATTTAAAATCCGTCCGGGCGTACGCAGCCACTACCCTCCCCTAAACGCCTCAATTAAATAACCACTAAACCCAAATCTCCTCCTAATCTCTTCCCCCTCGCCACAAGGCCAATTCCACGGCATCATTTCCTATACTTAATTTTTTCCTATCCCCACTTGGAGTTAGAGTTTCGAAACACTAGATCAATACCGTGTATTCTTCTGAAAAATATAATTAGTAGCAAACATAAAGGTCAAGCAATAAAAAAATTGTGCTATAAGATCAAACATCTATTTCTTCCAATTACAAAAGTTTTTATGGTTTATTCTCGATATGAATTAAAACCAAATATATTGTATGTAGCAATATATATTACCAATCTTTAAAATCAATCAATCATTTTTATCCTTTTGCAATTTATATTACCCATTCGCGTTCCTCTTCCTCTCGTCATGCCTGTGCCTTGCGCTCCTCGACACCGTCGACCTCGTCTTCCTCGTCGCCTCACTGCGTCCTCGTCATCCAGCGCCGCTGAGAAGCGACAGGGCTTTCCTAACAGTAGGCGCTTGCTGCCACCGCTATTCCGGGACTCATCGCCCTTACGGCGGTTGCGCTAGAAGCGTCCGTCGTTCTCCTCGCTTTCGCGTTCTTCCTCTTGTCGAGCACGCCATAGTGTCTTTGTGGAATCCGCTTTCTCGCCGCCCAGCCCGTCCGCATACGCCATAGCCCGTGGTGATCACCTCGGAGAAAGGCCACCGCCGTCACCAGTTTTTGCACCTCGCGTCTTGGATCGCCACCACCCTTGGCACCGCTCTCTTCTCGCCGGCGGTGATCCGCGCTGCAAGCGGTTCGCTGCTCTTCTCGATGACCCTCTCATCTTTGCCGACCTACTCGTCTCTATGCTTACGGCGTGCCAGCCATCACGGCTTCACCGCCCGCCAGCGTCGGTGCCCATAAAAGGTGAAGCGAAAAACACCATTGGCGCTGCTATGCTATCTTGCGCCGTCCGTCTTCTCTCTCTTACAACGTTAATGGATCAACCTGTTTATTTCCAAGGGTATGTCAATGACTCTCTTACTGGCAACGACGTTCCACCGGTGTCGCGAACATCGCGCCGAAGAGTCATCGCTTTGTTCACGTCCAGCGGGCGGTCTTTGGGTCCACGACACCGATGAAGCGTCGCGCTTCTGGCGTCGCTTTTGGCCATAGTTACTCTTGGCCATGGCGGCTTGGCCTCTTGCACCTCGCAGACCATGTCGTCGGTCCGTCACTTATTGATCGGTCCGTCGAGTTCATTCATTATGGCTGCGACGACATAGGAGATATTGAATGAATTCTTTTGATTGATTCTATGAAAAGCTATGCGACATATATAGAGTACAAAAGGAATGATTAACGGCTATTAATTACGGCAATAATCGAGATTTTGCTACAATAATCATATATTTAGAGAGATATGGTGGTACGTAAATCGAGGAAAATAATTAGCTATAATTACGGTCATTATTGGAGATATGGCGCGGGGGAGAAACGGACTGTCACCAACTACAAATTTATATTAGTAGAGATTTGATTCAATGCTTCTAGACCCTTCGATACTCACTCGGCATAACCATCCATATATTTTTGCTTCTACCAGCTGTACAATGTAAACCACCTTTACTATGTATACTCCATAAAAATTACATATATAAGTTTTGATTTTTTTTTTAAAAAATGACCATACATAAGGTAGGTGAGCTTTTACAGCTTTGTGAAATTTAAAGACCGAACACAATCATATTTAAAGAGATACAAAAATGACAAATTCAGTCAGAATAATGATAATCACTTTTTAGCACTATTTGTCTTGCTGCTTGTCAATTTCATATCTTTTAAATATGATTGAGTTTGGTCTTAAAATTTTACAGGATTGTAGAAGCTTACCTCCTCTACATAGTTAATTTTTTGAGAATTTTTTAAAACTTATACACATTATTTTCACGAGTTGACACAATAAAAATGGTTTACACTAGATATATCTCTCAATTATATATCCGTCTCTCTACCGGTGCAACTATTGATAGAGAGGTTTAGTGGAATGAATATTTAGGATTAGAGTAGTAATTAATCAATACTCTCTCCGGTCATAAATAGTTATCGCTTTGATATATATACTATCAATCTTTTAAATTTTGACTATCAATATCTTTTTAAATATTTAAAATAGACACATAAAAATATTTTTACAATATTATAATTTTATTAAGTTTTATAAATATATTATAATAAAAATATTAATAGTTAAAATTATATTTTAAAGACCACATCGACATTCAAAAAATAGCTCCGGCTAAGGGAGTACTTACAATCAATTATTCTTAATCCACGTATGTATGTTCTGGAAGTTTCTAAGGCCACTTGATGAAGCCGCAGACGGCAGTACAAATGAAATCCATTTAGACCTTTAAAAAGCTAAGCCAGTAATTAGTACAACTTTCCATTGCCGAGGGACACCTGTTCCATTTAGAATCCGCTGGGAGAGACGTGGTTATAGAATTTTTTCCCCCAAATCTCCCCGTGATCTCTCGCTAAGCCGTTCCCTTCCCTCCCCCTTGTCGAAAGCCAATTCCACAGCATCATTTCCTACATTAACTTTTCCTGTCCCCACTTGGAGCCGGATTTCCGGAACGTTCGATTCGATCGTTCTAGACTCTTCGCCGCCTCCGTTTTAAGCCCAAGGCCATGCCCACCCACACCGCATCAGCGGCTCAGCGCTACGCACCCAACCCGCCGCTCGTTGGCGGAATGGCTGGAGTGGAGCTCGCGTGGCGTAGGATTCGAGGTACGAAGGAGCTTCTAGAGCCTCCGTATATTTGTAAATGGAGGAAGTAATAATTAATCATTACTTACTAGCTAGCTTATCAACGATTTCGATTTGTGATTGCACGTATGTATGTTCTGGAAGTTTCTAAACGTCACAATTAACTAACCACTAAACCCAAATCTCCCCACTAATATCTTGCTTAGCCGTTCCCTTCCTCTCGCCAAAAAGACAATTCCACAGCATCATTTCCTATACTTTACTTTTCCTATCCGGAGTTGGAGTTCTGGAACTGCGATTCGATCCTTCTAGACTCTTCAATACTTCCTCCAGCATAACTATTGATATATTTTGCTATTTATAGAGATGTTTAGTGGAATGAATACTCAGGACATGAGTACTTTATAAATATTTGTTATTTTGATATAGGTACAGTTAAATATTCAAACTTTAACTATTAATATCTTTTTAAATATTTAAATTAGATATATAAAAGTCATATATATATTTGTCTCAAAAGTCTTTTTCATAATATTATAATTTTACTAGATTTTATAAATATATTATAATAGAAATTAGTGATCAAAAGCTGTGTTTTGAAGACCAATATCCAAAACAATAACGACTTTTCAATACTCTCTCCAAATTATAAATAGTTATCGCTTTGATATATATATCTTGTCAAACTTTTAAATTTTGACTATCAATATCTTTTTAAATATTTAAAATAGACACATACAACAACAACAACAACAAAACCTTTTAGTCCCAAGCAAGTTGGGGTAGACTAGAATTGAAACCCCAAACGATCCACTAACAAAGGGAAAGAGAGATGAGGAAGCGAACAAAACCTAAAACTATACCAAAACGTGGCATAAAGCCTAATCAAGGTTGAACACGTGGATGCGGCATTTTCACGCACTTCTATCCAAAGCCAACTCTTTCGATATATTCCATTCTTTTAAATCGCTTTTGATTGCCTCCTCCCAAGTCAAGTTTGGCCGCCCCCTACCTCTCTTCACATTATTATCACGTCTTATGATGCCGCTATGCACTGGTGCTTCCGGATGTCTCCGTTGTACATGTCCAAACCATCTCAACCGGTGTTGTACAAGCTTTTCTTCAATTGGAACTACCTCTAGCTGATCACGTATCTCATCGTTTTGAACTCTCGGTCCAATCTTGTATGACCACAAATCATGCGACATCGCATCTCTGCGACACTTAGGCCTGTTTGGGGAGCTCGACTCCCAACTCTAGTTCGAGATTTGAAACTTATAGGCTAAAATAAAGTGAATTAAGTTTATATTTTCAGGTCTAAAATGTAAACAAGATGATCTATCTAAACACTCTTAGGGGTGTTTGGGATGACTCAGCTCACACAAAATCATGGAGTTGGTGGAGCAGTATTTCTAGCTCTAGAAATTTATGGAGCTGGGCTGGCAGAGTACATTAAGTGTTTAGGTAGATCATTTTGTTTACATTTTAGACTAAAAATATAAACTTAATTATTTTATTTTAGCCTATAAGTGTCAGATTCTGACTCAAGCTTCAGTCGAGCTCTCCCAACAGGTTTCTGTACTGCCGGCTCATAAATTTCGGGCTAGAAATACCTGCCCACCAACTCCCAGATTTTGGTGGGTGGAGTGTCCCAAGCAGGCCCTTAATTCTTGAACATGTCGCCTTTTAGTATGCCAATATTACGCACCATACAACATCGCAGGTCTAATATCCGTCCTATAGAACTTGCCTTTTAGCTTACATGGTACCCTCTTGTCAGAGAACGCCAGGATGCTTGCGCCATTTCATCCATCCCGCTTTAATTCTATGGCTAACATCTTCATCAATATCTCCATCTCTCTGTAGCATCGATCCTAAGTATCGAAAGGTATCCTTCTTGGGCACTACCTGACCTTCCAAACTCACACCTCCCTCCTCATGTCTAGGAGTACCGAAGTCACATCTCATATTCTCGGTTTTAGTCCTGCTAAGTCTAAAACCTTTCGACTCTAGAGTCCGCCGCCACAACTCTAGTTTCCTATTTACTCCGCCCGACTTTCATCCACTAGAACTACATAAATCGCCAGCAAAAAGCATACACCACGGGATATCTCCTTGAATATCCCTTGTGACCTCATCCATCACCAAGGCGAAGAGGTAAGGGCTCAGACCCTTGATGTAGTCCTATTTTAATCAGGAAGTCATCTGTGTCACCATCAGTTGTTCGAACACTAGTCATAACATTCTTGTACATGTCCTTGATGAGGGTAACATACTTTGTTGGGACTTTATGCTTTTCTAAAGCCCACCACATAACATTCCTTGGTATCTTATCATAAGCCTTCTTCAAGTCGATGAAAACCATATGTAGGTCTTTTTTCTGCTCCCTATAACACTCCATAACTTGTCTTATTAAGAACAATGCTTCAATGGTCGACTTTCCGGACATGAACCCAAATTGGTTCACGGTGATACGCGTCATCCTTCTCAAACGATGCTCTATAACTCTCTCCCATAGCTTCATAGTGTGGCTCATCAGTTTAATCCCCCTGTAATTAGTACAACTTTGAATATCTCCCTTGTTCTTAAAGATTGGTACTAATATACTTCTCTACTCTTCGGGCATCTTGTTCGACCGAAAAATATGGTTGAACAGCTTGGTTAGCCATACTATAGCTATATCCCTAAGGCATTTCCACATCTCGATTGGGATACCATCAGGGGCCCATCACCTTGCCCCTTTCATCCTTTTAAAGCTTCTCTAATCTAGCTTCTTGGATCCTACATACAAAGCGTCTATTGGTGTCATCAAAGGAGTCGTCCAACTGAATAGTCGTGTTCTCATTCTCACCATTGAACAAATTGTCAAAGTACTCACGCCATCTATGTTTGATGTCCTCCTCCTTCACCAAGAGTTGATCCCTCTCATCCTTAATGCATTTAACTTGATTGAGGTCTCTCGTCTTCCTCTCGCGAATCCTAGCCATCTTATTGACGTCCTTCTCTCCTTCCTTTGTACTTAGCCGTTGGTAAAGATCCTTATAGGCTTGGCCCTTTGCCTCACTCATGGCTCGCTTCGCGGTCTTCTTTGCCACCTTGTACCTCTCTATATTGTCCGCACTCCTATCATTGTACACGCACTTATAGCATTCTTTCTTCTCCTTAATAGCCTTCTGGACATCCTCGTTCCACCACCAAGTATCTTTAGGTACACCTCTGCTCCCTTTGGTCACTCCCAGCACCTTCGAAGCCACCTTCCTAATGCAAGTTGTCATCTTCACCCACATGTTGTTTGTGTCTTCTCCTTCGTTCCAAGAGCCCTCCGCGATAACCCTTTCCTTAAAGACTCCCGATACCTCCCCTTTGAGTTTCCATCATTTCATTCTCATGATTTTTGTTTGTTTATCTCTATAGGCGTGCAACCGAAAGCGAAAGTCAACCATCACAAGCTTGTGTTGGGAGACAACACACTCTCCGGGTATCACCTTACAATCCAAGCATGCCCGTTTATCCTCTCTTCTTGTGAGAATAAAGTCGATCTGACTAGAGTTTTGGCCACTACTGAAGGTCACCAAATGAGACTGTCTCTTCCTAAAGAAAGTGTTGGCTACCATCGATTATAAGCTATAGCAAAGTCCAAAACTTCCTCTCAAAATCCGATTCAGACTACCATACCCAAAACCTCCATGTGCCACCTTATACCTGCATTTGTTGTACCTACATGACCATTGAGATCTTCTCCTATGAACGCTCTTCTCATTGGTGGATACCGCCTAACCACGCCATCTAAGTCTTCCCGAAATGTCTCTTAGCACTCTCATTGTGGCCTCACAGGGGAGCATACGCACTTATTACGCTCAAGACTAAATCACCAATGACAAGCTTGACTAGGATGATCCTATCTCCTTACCTCTTAACGTCCACCACTCCATTCTTGAGGCTCTTATCAATCAAGATGCCTACACCATTTCTATTTGCAAGCTGCTCCTCGTGTACCAATATTTTTTACAATATTATAATTTTATTAAGTTTTATAAATATATTATAATAAAAATTAATGGTCAAAATTATATTTTAAAGACCACATCGACATTAAAAATAGCTCGGCTAAGGGAGTACTTACAATCAATTATGGGAGATACTACCGCTCGGACGTCCGATCACTGTTCACCCCATCGGACGCCTCTTGCAACATTTTTTTTCTGCGTGTGCAACATTTTTTTCTAACGCGTGCAACATTTTTTTTGAACGCTTGCAACATCCGCCATTGTGGCGAATTTCACTTTGTTTGTCGAGTGAATTTGTTGCACACGTTGACGAAATGTTGCGCAGCGTATAAAAAAATGTTGCAGTGTGTCCGAAAATTCCGGACGTCCGAGCCCAAGTCATTAGGATCAATTATTCGTAATCCACGTATGTATGTTCTGGAAGTTTCTAAGGCCACTTGATGAAGCCGCAGACAGCAGTACAAATGAAATCCATTTATATTATACCTATAAAAAGCTCAAGCCTCCGCAGTAGGCGTTCCTCCACGCTCTATTGCCGAGGGACACCTGTTCCATTTAAAATCCGTTGGGAGAGACGTGGTTATAGATTTTCCCCCCAAATCTCCCCGTGATCTCTCGCTTAGCCGTTCCCTTCCCTCCCCCTCGTCGAAAGCCAATTCCACAGCATCATTTCCTACATTTCCTGTCCCCACTTGGAGCTGGATTTCCGGAACGTTCGATTCGATCGTTCTAGACTCTTCGCCGCCTCCGTTTTAAGCCCAAGGCCATGCCCACCCACACCGCATCAGCGGCTCAGCGCTACGCACCCAACCCACCGCTCGTTGGCCGAATGGCTGGAGTGGAGCTCGCGTGGCGTAGGATTCGAGGTACTATGCTAGCTAGCACTGCTGGATCTCGCTTCCGTTTGCTCGGATTTCGCGTGTGATGCGCCTGAGTCGCGGTGGTGTAGTGATGGCGCGCCACTGATCGATCTGGGGTTTGGTTCGCTTGTGTGTTCCGCGTGGGTTCCATGAATAGGTTTCGAGCTCCAAAGGGTGGATTTGTAGCAGATTTCGTATGTTCCGTTAGGTGGTTAGATGGAAACCGCAATGCCGGATTTTTCTATTTGAAGTTCCAATTTTGTCTAAGCTCTCCTATGCTTCAGTGTTTGTACCATGGAAAAGCTAAACTAACAGAGTGTCCTTTTATACCTGACGATAAGTAGGCAGATTCCCCAGCGCTAATGATGCTATGTTCTTGTGTTTATTTCATTCATTGCCAGTGTATACACTTCACGAACAGTTGACACTACTGGTTACTGAATATTCTGACATTTGTGGCCTTTTGCTTGGCTAGTTATTGCATGTGGCGGCACCAAGCATGAGGCGACAACCGCATTACTTGCAAGAAAGGCACAAGTAAGACACCAACACATAGTACAATTCATCTAATATGTGATCACAACACCAAGACGTTGTTTCGCAGCTGGCCCTTTTGGTTTTCATTTCCGAGTACTGGCGAGAATCTTGTTGTGGTGCTGGATGTCACCTTTATGGAGCCAGCCCCATCTTTATCCTTGTGTAGCCAAGGATTTGTATATTTTCTGACCATAGATATATGTTTTCTGAATTCTAGACCATGCCATACTTGTCAAATTACAAGTAACAAAGAACATTTTAATTTCCCTGTTCACTTGAAGCGTGCTATGAGTGGAGCACGAGAGTTTTTTAAGCTGAAAATTGCTAGCACGGTAGCACCAACTTGAGTCAAAATCAGCATAGCTATTGGTTCTTACCAAGAACTAGACAAATTAATGGTGATTACATACTGTTATCAAGGACATAAGCACTTTAATGTCATATGAGCATAAACATTGGTTGCTAGCAAGGAACCACAACTTTCCTTTTGGTAAAATTTTAGTACTCAAATGCTTTGTATCACAACTGCAGTTATGAGTACTTTAATACTTTTGCTATCCATGTTTATAAACAGATTAGCTTCTTAGTTGCCATGCTATCTGAAAGAGTGTAAACAAACAGGCTAGCATATGTTTTGTTGAAGGATTAAATAATTTCAAAGCATGGTAATGAGATACCATCTTAAAAGTTGCCAACCTGCGGAACCTTCCAAGCAAGCAAGAAAGGGCCTTACTTTCTCAGTGTAGAAAAATAATGATCGGAATAGTTGACAATAATATTGTTTGAATTAGAATGACATTAGGATTTAGGACACCCTCCATTTCTCTGTGGACCTTCGCACTTTCAGGGCTGATTGTTAGGTACTTACGTGGGCTGCATAGGATGACTGAATCGATGGACATTGGATCAAAATGGTATTAATTAGGTACTTACGTGGGCTGCATAGGATGACTGAATCGATGGACCTTGGATCAAAATGGTATTAACTTGTCTCTCTCTCTTTTCACTGGGTATACGTATATGGGAAATTTGGTACCTATATGGATTCAGATTTGCCAGTGACCAAACTTTGCAAAACAAAAATAAGTTTTGCGGGGTTGAATTTGGGTTGAATGCTTTCATCTGTTGCCCCTAGCTGAAATCCCATGAGTAAGGAACGGCTGATTGTCTGATAGACAGATATCATTCTCAGCAGTCAGCACTAAAGGTGTACTCATTATTTGTGTGTAGCCAAGTCAAAATTCCTACTATTTGCTCGCACCCCTTCCTTTCTTATTGCTAAGTTGTGACAGAATACCTTTACATTGCAAAATCACATTCCTGGTAACCAGTTACAATCAGTATATGGTATTTCTCATTACAACATCCATTATATTGCATTTTTTTAAATACAGTAGAGCCTCTGATAACATAGTATGTCCTGTTTTTAATCTGTACACATTTATTAGCCAAGCTAGTATATTGCACAAAATACTATTTGCATCCAAAGCGCTCTGCATCTTGTTTTGAAATTGGCTGATATCGTCCATCTTGTACCGCGTCTTCTTAGGGCAGTTGAAGTCTGCTGCATATGAAAGCATAGGTTCTTGATTAAGCTTATCCGTACTTCTTGGAGCAATGCAAGTTTTTCGAATCTAGAAAAGAATATTTACCCCAGTTCTGGAGGACCTGTTTTGCTGTGCTCCCCTTCGTTTTGTTGTGATTGGCTCAGTTCAAGATTAGCAGGAATATTTGCATCCTGTACAATACAAAAGCTATAGGGAGTATTGGTACTTTTGTTTGCATCCACGGCACCTCTCAGTTCACAGGCCTGAATCTGAAATTAAGTCGTTTGTTTAGCTTGTTTCTGATAATTTTTCATCATCTGGTTGAAAATTCTAAGAAAAGATCGTGCACAAACCTTTCTATATAGTTCCGATTTTTGTTGTGACATGATATTTACTGTCCTACAGAGTTCCATGTTTTCCTGGTGAATTAAGCTTCCCTGTTGCACAGTTAGTATAGAATTAAAATACATCCATGCATGCTCATTTGTTTGAATAATAAAAAGACATTGATTGTAGGGCCAAACCTTCATGTGTAACTCTTCAATTTCACTTTTCAGAAGGTAGTCCTGTGTGGTAGATGTTTACTGCATCATTAGAATGAAACAAACAGAAAAATAATATTGGCATATAATGAAAGAACACATTGAATATAACCTTCCTCGTTCTGATTCTGTGTAGACTCATTTCAAGCCGATTCTCTATACCCTGGAGGTCTCTCACACCTAGGCCAGAAAGCTCCTCTCCCACTAGTTGCCTACAACCATGAAAAAGAGTTTCTCACAGTATTTCGTGACAGCAATGAAAAATAGTTCCCAATCTATATATCACTATACTCGACCCTCTTGTGTACATGGGTTTAAGCAGAACTTGTTATGTTGTTGGAAGAGGGTCACTATGAATTTCCGTTTCGTAACAGTGAATACTCTAAATGTTTTTTAGTAAGTAAAATTTTCCTCGGTTGAATACTGAATTCATTTTTGTATTGACTGTTCTTTTAAAGCTTTCCATGTGATGGTTAAATTATGTATAAGCTACTTTCATGAGTAATTATTAATGGGTGATCTATTTTCATTGCAGCATCAATAGAATATCATACTTGTGGCTTTCTTGCAAGTTGTGCAGTTGCTGCCTCAAGCTTGCTGCCTCCTTCTGCCAAAGCTATCAGCAAAACAGAAAGTTCTGTCAGTTTCTTTGAACTATAGAATTTAATTTAGAAAATTAATCTAGAAATGAATGGCGTAATATGCTGCTGAAAATCAATCACTACTCAATAACTGCATATGTGTTTGACATGGCAGTAACATATTTTTCATCTGCTTGCAGTATCTCTAGATAGAGCCTGCTCCGATTTCAGTTATGAACCAGATGTTGACCACTGATCACCTTTTAAGCATAAATTTTATCTCTGAAATTTCATATTCATTTCTGTACAATCTTAGTTTTTTTTTCAGAGTTTGAATTTAATCAATTTGTTGGAAAAAAAATCTCTAGTGCAATAATGCTATGTGTACAGTCACCAACGCGAACTCTAAGGCAAATCAGTTTGGGCTTTCTTTTTTGGTGGTTATTGTGATGTTTTATTTTTTGTATTCTGTGGCTGTATTTTTCATGCTAATGAGCAGTTGGGGTCAGAAATTGTTGAAGCTGGCGATCATGCCTAGGCACTACTGCACGTACATATATATATCCTATGTGACGATGTAACCTGTGGATGCATGATTTGGCATTTTCTTGACATATAGAAAAATCATCACTAAACAATAGTAACATGGAACGATATTTTGGGATGCACAGAACACACAAAGTTATTGGAATAGTTCTTCCTGTCACACATGATTCCATAACATGAATGTACCATCATCGTTACAAACTTTTACTATTAGATGGCTGTTTCTGAGGTAGATCTTGTTCTTTATCATCGGTGATTTAAATCGCGGGCTATAGTAGCGCTATAGCAGTTTTCGTCCATAAAACGCTAAGCTATATCACAGATGTATGCTATTATAGCTAAGCGGTTGCTATGCTTTCATTTTTGTAATTATTTTGGCTTGTGAACAATTATTTGGTATAGTTAGAGTTTTTAGCTAACTAAAATTAGTTTTTGACACAAATAATTGAAAACAAGGCATTTCATATGTTCAAAAATAGTAAAAAAAGTTCAATGTGGCCTTTAACCAAAGAATTTCATTTGAAAACCTACACAAGATAACTTGATCTTGGGATCAATTTTCAAATATTTGGTACTTGAATTCTAGCTTAAAATTTTATATACTTTTGCATTATATTTTCTATTTCAAGAAATGAGAATTACTTTCTAGTGTTCAAAAAATCAATTTATACATTGAAATCAACTTTAAAACTGTGAGCTTCAAAATTATTTTTATTTATGCTAATAAATCAAGTAAAATGTTTTGGATTTTTGAAAAAGTAATTTATTTATATGTTTAGATTTTAGGTTGGACATGTCATGCAAGTGTTGTAAATTTGCAAATTTTTAGTTGCACTTTGATTGACATTCTTGTCATAACTTTTTTTCTATTCATATTGTATTCTACATAGCATGGAAAGCAATAGAATTAGCATCGTTTCGATAATGCCACGATGTAGCATAGCCTCCACGGTTCGCTATAACATTTTTGCCACAATATTGTGATAATCGTGATTTAAATCATTGTTTTTCTTGTGTTGTCCAATCAATTGAAACAGCCATACTTTTAGTCATTAATATCACTTAAGAGTTTCTAAGGATTAGGGTTGTTCTAGCTTTTATTATTACAGCCCTTTTGCTTGAGCTACCGAAATCTTAATAAATGTATTACTACTGTATGATGTAAATGGACATTTTGCCAATTGTTATTAACCTGGAAGTTGCCACAGCCCGTATAAATATACAGTCACTTTATCTTACTCTAAAGCAAGGAGGTTAAGATATCAACAGATGCAGTACGTGTTGTGTTATTTGTTTTGGTTGTCTAGTTGTGTTATTAAGATCTGTTACAGGTTAAGAAGGTGCAGCGAATTGGCTGCTTGTCTAGAACCAATGCAACCAGTGAAGGTCTTGAACAGGGAAGCTGCGTCAAGTGGTATGTATGTCCGGCTTGTTCTATTAAAAGTCAGTCTCTTATCTTATATTTGGGTTTTGCTTCAGCGCTCACCTTTTGATCTACTTATGTACTGTGTGATAATGCATCGTTTACGCCATGTATTGTATGATACGCCTCTCCAGGACCTTAGGGTGATGCATCGGAGTACCAGTGTGCCACCTTAGTAACCATGGCATATGGTTAAGTAACAAGGCACATGCCCTCTATCTAGTGTCACAAGCCTATTGATCGGAAGCTTTCTGGGATTCTTGTGATAAAAGTGATACAGGTTTTGTGCACGGCATCATCAGCAATTTGCAAGAGAGTTCCTGACAAATTAAAGATGGGCCGGCCTCTTCCACAGTCAAACTTCACTTGCTTGTTTTCAGGACACTTGTCCTGTATTGCATCACCACACGGTACTACTGTCGAAAGCTAATTTACCAACACTCTCCACGCGTTTTGTTCCGTCTTGTTACCTGTATGTTCGTTTTTACGTGCAGCTCTTTCTCACTCGATCGTATTCTAGCGTTAGTGTGCCTCTGTTTACTAATGTAACTCTTCCGTCGAAATAATGAATTGTTCGTTTACTGGTATATTCTTTGGTGCATTTTTTTTTCAGAGGATGGTGCATTAATTTACCTGAGTGCGATACATGCTGCTCCGGTCTTCAGAACACCAACCGGCCATTGATGATTGAGTAGTTTCCAGGGCTTGCGAAACTCAAGAGTGCTAGCTGAAGCCACTCAACTCTCAAATTAAGCAAAGCACCGCCGGTTTGTTTCGTTGAAGATCACAGCAAATTAAATTGCACACCAGTTTATACGAAGACATGTAACTCATATACTGTTAGCAAGGTAGGCTAGCTGGTACTGTAGCTTTCGGCAAATCGTAAAATTTCGTAGTAAAGCTGCAGACTAGGAGTAGTCAAGAACCAGGTAATTGAGCTGACGTCAATTGTTTGCAGTTGCAAAAGGGGTCAGTGTTTCTTCTCTAGCTAGAACATGGTATATGGCTTTAGGAATATAATTGTGGGCATGGATATTTTGTCATGTGATTCTTAACTGATCTGCATCTTATGATAATTGTTTTAAGGAGTTCTCTATCCCTTCTGTCAGGAGATTGAGAATAAATCTACACATAAACATGAGCAAGCGCCCAGAAATGGGGCGCATATATATTACCAAAGGGCTTGGACAAGCTCAATATGCAAAAAGGAGAATTAAATGGTACAAAAAAAACACAACTGTGCAAGTATGTACAAAAAAAAAAGGCACATAATCACCTAAGCAACACGTCCCGCTGCCTCACCTGCAGCCAGAGCTGATCAAACTAAACACATCTGCATGTCTGTGCACCATGCTACTACCATAGAAAAACATATATTAGACGCCTAATCACAGATAAAAAATTATCTGTGTTAAAGCTAATCACAGACGGTCAGACGGTTTTACTAACGCGATCATCTAAGTTACTAGATATGCTAAGAACCATCTGTGATAAGCTGATATCATAGATGGTTCGTCCTATAAATTGTCTGTGATAACACTTCCATAAAAGGAGTTTACTGGCCCATTCGTCTCCACCCAGTGGCGGACCCAGGAAGAAATTATAGGTGGGGCAAACTTGAAGCATATACACACCTAGGTATAAATTTGTTGGGCTATGCCCTATCTATGGACTAAATTTGTTGGGTTATGCAGTATATACACACTTAGGTATAAGAAGCTTTGTAAATTGTAGGTGGGGCAGCAGCCCAACCTGCCATATTGTTGGGTCCGCCCCTGTCTCCACCCCACATCTTGCACCTTCTCCTCCCTCTCGCACCCCGCCCCTTTGTCTCCCCGTGCCCGTGTCACCCCTCCACCTTACCACGCTCCTGTCCTTCGCCTCCCTAGCGACGCTTGCATCACCCCTCCACCTCCCTGTCACCTCGTGGTGGTGGCGAGCTTGGAGAAAACCATGTTGGTAGCAGTGGAGGACACATCGGTGATGGAGAGGGTGGTGGTAGGTGTCAGGGAGGGAGATCTGCTCTCTAGATGATTGAGGTGATCTCCATGAACTTGATTTAGTTGTTTAAGGCCAATTTAGGTTAGGGTGAAATAATATAAAATTCTGGACTAACTACATCAAGTAGGTTGTGTATATCATTATCAGATCGTCTAATCCAGATATTCTGCTATGTTTGATTCGACGGATGCTTAAGGTGTTCAATATTGCAAATAGGGCATTTGAATAATATTAAGAATCATTTGTCGACCCATGTTTGATGCACTCAAGAAAGTATAAATATTAGTTGTTTCATCTTTGGAGATCATCACATTATATAACTGTTTGCATAACAAGGCTTAAAGAGAACAAAGTTGTATCATTTCACCGGAATGATTTACAGGTATAGCAGAAAATTAAGTACCTCCTCAGATCTGTGAGAACAAATGTTGGTGGATTCTAAGACAAAATCCAATTGTTTTTCCACAATTTGTCCTGAAAGTTATCATGCTTTGATTTACCTTTCACTTCATCCTTATCTCCAAATGAGAATACTATAGGCAGTCTATTTTTCCTATGGTCTTAAGCACGTACATGATAATTTTAAAAATAGTTTGCCAATGGTATTCTCATTCGAGATAAGGATATGAAAGATAAATCAAAGTATGACAATTTTCAGGACAAACTGTTGAAAGAATTGGATTTTACCTTGAAATCTATCAATATTTGTTCTCACAGATGCAAGGAAGTACTTAACTTTATGCTATGCCTATAAATTATTTTTATCGATATGATAATAGACTATCACAGAAAGTTCTTAGTACAAACCGTTTGTGATGGCCTATTATTACAGACGGTTTGTACCATAAATCTTCTATGATAATAGGATAACAACAACAACAACAACAAAGCCTTTTAGTGCCAAGCAAGTTGGGGTAGGCTAGAGTTGAAACCCAAAACGATCCGCTAACAAAGGGAGAAAAAGAGAGATAAGGAAGTAGAACAAAGTATAAAACTATACCAAAACGTGGCATAAAGCCTAATCAAGGTCCAGGCACGTGGATAGCTGCTTTCTACGCAGTTCTATCCAAAGCCAACTCTTTCGATATATTCCATCCTTTTAAATCCCTTTTGATTGCCTCCTCCCAAGTCAAGTTCGGTCGGCCCCTACCTCTCTTCACATTATTGTCACGTCTTATGATGCCGCTATGCATTGGTACCTCCAAAGGTCTCCGTTGTACATGTCCAAACCATCTCAACCGGTGTTGTACAAACTTTTCTTCAATTGGAGCTACCCCTAGCCGATCACGTATCTCGTCGTTTCGAACTCAGTCTATTCTTGTATGACCACAAATCCAACGCAGCATACGCATCTCTGCGACACTTAATTGCTGAACATGCCGCCTTTTAGTAGGCCAATATTCTGCACCATATAACATCGCAGGTCTAATAGCCGTCCTATAGAACTTGCTTTTTAGCTTCTATGGTACCCTCTTGTCACAGAGAACGCCAGATGCTTAACGCCATTTCATCCATCCCGCTTTAATTCTGTGATAATAGGATATCACAAATAATTTGTATCAAGAACCGTCTGTGATAATATAATACCACAGATGTTTTGTACAAAGAACTGTCTGCGATATAGCACTTATTATATATTGTTCTAGGGTTTTTGCCCGCCACACTCCTCACTGAAACAAAATCTCTCACCATCCTCGACACCGTCACCGTTGCTCATCCTTAACACTGCCAGCTCATCCTTAACACTGCCAACTCCTCCTCAAGCTCATCATCGCCTCCTCTCCTGAGCCCATCACCTCCTCCTCCCCCGAGCCCATCACTACCTCCTCCTTAAGCGCCATAAGGTCTCTTTGTCTTGATCTATCAAATGTTAATATTGTTTTTCAATGTATACTTGTTGATTTTTGTGCTATCATATCCTCTCATGGATTTTATCTCCATTTTCGTAAATAATATATATATATATATATCATTTTTTCTATCATTGATACAAAAACAATTTCATAATGTTTCAACCTATGGTTGAATGGTAAAGAGTGGTAGTTGCAACCTCAGCCAACTGAATTCAAATCCTAGGACCAGCTTAATTGGATTCCCATATCCTTCTTTAGTGAATGCCAGAGTTCCTGGTTAATTTTTTTTAAAAAAAATCACCCAATGAATGTTGCTCTATGAGCACATAGAAGACAATCATACGAGGATGACAGATATTGCTTGTGGAATCAACTCCAAGAATGCAACACAATTGCCACCTAATGATTGATGATCTTTAAGCACATGCAAGAACATCATACAAGGATGATAGAAATCCTTATATAATTGAACTTCAATTATGATTATGTTAGTCTTGTTCCATTATTATGGCGCCGCTTGTAATTCATTAATCTAATTTGCTTACCATAATTTGTATATCAATGTTTTAGAGTTGCCTTTTGTTCCTTTGTGTATTTTGCATATATTGTCGCAATTCCTTCATCTGAAGATCATTTACTACTTTTACAAAGCTGTATTATTTATATTCCAAATCCTTGATTATTCAGACTGTCTTCTTTTTTTACCTTTCATCCAAATAGTGTTTCCAATCTATGTTTACAACATGAGAAAAACCTAATGTTTCTTGTACAAAACCTTAAAAATAATCAAATAAGGAGTCGAGGACCTCCATATTCCTTTTTAGTTTCATATAGAGTAAAACCACTTTACATTGATTGCATATAGAGTAGAATCTCTCTCTCTCTCTCTCTCGTGTTAGTTTGTTGCGAAGATGAGTTTTTTAATTATCATGGCAATAATATATATGTCCTCATGCTTCTATCAAACTATATTTAGTATTAATGATGTATGTTAGTTCCATACGTAGTTAAAATGGAGCCTACAAACAAGATATCTGACATGGAAAAGCTATTGGATGTTAAACAAATACTTGAGGCGGAGATAGAACAATTGAAGGGAATGTCTAATGTAATGGAGCGGAACAGAAGTGAAGAACATTCTGAATTAATAAAATAAGTTTATGAGATGAAAAAAACCCGAAAGACATAGATGACAAATTGCAATATATTGAATCCCTTAAAAAGGTACTCATTATTAAGGAGCACAGAACAAATGTAGAGCTGGAAGAAGCCAAAACTGAGCTTATAGAGGTAATACAAATATTTCTAGTATTTAATTTGATATGGTTAATGATAATATACCACAACACTCTTTTCACAATAACATGGTTGCTTTTGTAGAGATTAAGAGATATGACTAGAAATCAATCAGTTATTGGTGTCGAATAAATGGGCCCTATGCCAAAGCTGTGCAACTCTAGGGAGAACCAATAAGCCTTTCTTGTGGAAGTTATAGCACATATGATGGCAGACATGAACAATCAAGATACAAGCACTTGAACCTTGAACCTACTTAGAACTTTATTACGTAGTTTATATGATTTGATGAGAATTATGCAACCTTGTTTTGAACCTCTTGTATATTATATTATTCAAGTTTGATGCGAATGAACCGATGAGAATTATCCTTAATATTTGCTCATCTTGAATCCAAGTAATGAATAGTGTTTTGCTTGTTAGAACCAAAACTCCATGCTCCATATTTTTTTCTTCCTCTCTTAGAAAAACTTTCATAATTAGTGTCTGTTGTTGAAAATTTTCTTCTTTTTAGATATTTCTGCAACGATATTTACAAAGCATTACCAGTAAAATATTTTATAATTGAATATCTAAACATCGAATAGGCCTCGAAGCATCTCTGATGTTTAGATTTTCAATTACAAAATCTATTACTGGTCGTCTTGTAAATGTCGTTGTAGACATATCTAAGGAGAATAAAATTTCCAACAACAGATATTAATCATAGAAGTTCTTCCAAGAGAGGAAGAAAAAATATGGATCACAAATGGTTCTTAATACAAACCGTCTGTGATGGACATATATCACAGTCGGTTCTTGATACAAACTATTTGTGATAGTAGCAAGATAGTTTGTATCAAGAACCGGTTGTGATATATGTTTCACGAAGATTCAGAAACTATATGTGATGCATCGTATTTTCACTGACATTTTTATAGATGGTTTAGAAAACCGTTTGCGATGATGTTTTTAAAGCGACCGTGATGGTCTTTTATGTATAAGTGTTTATTCATTCATGCATGGAGTGCACTGTAGTACTACTACCTAGATAGGCAGACAAAATCGTAGTAGAAAAGAAACCTTAAAGACTAAAAGCTGCCCTTAGTCAGACCAACATCACATGTGCTCTCTGACCAAAGCACTATCATCAGTGAGTACTAACCAGGTAGCCAGTTTACCGTATATACCTTAATTTCTGAAGTTGCATTAACGCCAAGCTCCTCCTCTTTTGCCTTGGTATATCGGTCTATCACAGCGTTCATGCTAACATGCAAGTAAAACATAATAGTTTGGTCAGTGCTGCTGAAATTAGACACTCTATGTTCTTTAGTTTGACAATTAATTATGAACTAGTTCGTGTGCGTATATGCACAGACCAAGTAAGAAAGTATGTATCTGATTTTTATAGGATCTTTGCAGTTTACATAATTTTTCTTGCACTAACCAGCTCGAGATTTTAAGCTTACGTACAAACTGCTTTACTGGGATTATCTGAATTTTCTTAACTAGTATGAAAGGAAAAAAAACATAGACAAAACCTTTCATTTCATGAGATGGGCATACCAAACTTCCGTAAGTAAAGAGAAAAATATATTTCCACACTGGTTTTCTTTTTCTGTCACAAGTACGTAACTACATATATATTGATCTCTAGCTTGTCAAAAGAACAAAGGAAAAACCGATGAATTTTTTATAACTTAGGTCTTGCTATTGAAGATAGTTGAAGGATTAAGGTTTGTTAATTCAGAGAAAAACAGATAGATCCTTCAATTACTTTATGTATATATGCATCTATTGCATAAATCTAGCAAGCTAGCTAGTAAAAGAACTAGGAGGGGCGGAGTAGTAGAGATCAAGACAGGCCAGAAAATTAATAACCTCGACCAAAGCAATCAGAGGATTCATAACACATAAGGCATATATATGTGAAACGAATTACTTGGTGCTGGAGAACTCGTAGAGCCTGCCGGTGCTGGAGAAGACGACGAGCCCGACCTCTGCATCGCAGAGGATAGAGAGCTCCTTGGCCTTCTTCAGCAGCCCGTTGCGCCGCTTCGAGAACGTCACCTGCCTGCTCGTCGAGTTGTCTATCCTCCTTATCACTATCTTCCCCCTCCCCATCTCTCTCAGATCTAACAACAGGCAGTTACAAACGCAGCTAGCTCAAGATAGAGGACACCACACCAAGAAGGGCAAGAAGACGAACACACGGCAATAACTAATTATAGGCACACAAGGGACTACACGGAAGAAGAAGAACAAGTAATTAAAGGTGTGACCTGATGGGGGAAACGTACTAAAGCTTAAAGATGGGTGGCTAGCTAGCTTCCAATATTCGTCTAGCTGGCTACACCTGAGAGAGGAAGGCCATGGATCGAGAAGGCAAAGCACTGATTAGGTTTTATGCACGAATGGATGCAAGTGCCTGGACTGTCCATCCTTGTCCATCGTTTCCCATTGAGGCCGCTTACTGTAGATACCACATACTCCCATCGTCTAAGTTTACGACAGGTGTATTTTTTCTTAGTGCATTGTCAAAAAAGACATTAAAAATGACTAGATTAACCCTAATTATTATTACTAAACACTATACTAATTGCATATATGCAGAGAATATAAAGTAAAGATAGATATTTATTAAGGATATGTTTAGAAACATCACACAGATTTTGCATTAAAAATATGAAATATACCATATATTTATAAACAAGATCATTCAAAAAATAAACTTATAAATTTGAATGGATGGAGTATAACCCATGTTCCTTTATTGTGGTCACAATTAGAATTAAAGCCGCTTCCTGGTGATCGATGAGATCGTGTGCTAACGATGTGTGTTTTTCTTAAGGCTATTCACAGTGCATTGTATCTTGTCACAATATCCAAAGCTGTCATGTCATATGATATTATAGAAGATACAACTATCCCAATGCATGGTATTATTGATTGTTTCTTAATCCTCACAAAATAATTAAATGCTAGATGTGCATGAGAGTATGAATTGTGGGCCACTTAGATGATTCAAGTTTCAATGTCTATGATTTCGCGCCCAAGTGGTATCTTCCTCAAGATACAGCTTTCTTCTCTCCCCTCTTAACTCACTTGCCACATCATCAAAAATGCTTATGTGGCATGTATAAAATAGGTATGTTACCATGCACAGAGAATAGCCTAATGTTGTGTTAGTGTCGCATGTTAATTATGGATAGCATGGATTTGTTAGGTTATTAACATTAATTGTGCCGACGAAAAATAAATCAATAAAGAAAAATGTCGTGCATATTTTTATATGCCAGTTATTTATCGGTATGTGTGAAATGCTTTAAGTTCTTGGCACCGCGAGTATACCCATCAATTGCGTGATTTTGGGGTTGTTTAGTTGCCTGGTTCCACGCGGCCAGACTCACGGGAACCAAGGAACCAACATTTGGTTACTCGTTGTATCGCGTGAGTCTGCACTCACACATGCAACATGGCTTGGTTGCCTGCACACGATGCAAAGCCAGACCAGCATGATGCAAAAAGCACTTGCTGTCAGGCTCATGAGAAACGAGCTCCATGACTGTTTTCCTGGAGCCAGACTGAGGCGGTGCAGGCTTTCGCAACCAGACTTGTGCCAGACGGCAACCAAACAGCCCCTTTGGGTATGAGTAGCTAGCAACCATGCATGCAGGTGTATCATGGAACTTGTTTAACTGGACTGTAAAAGTGAATAAGAGGTGTTTCTATGCTTTTCTCTTTGACAATTGTATAAATATTAAAGCATGAATAAACGGTAGATAGTAATTACTTACCCTTCGTTTGCTTCAAGATTCGTGCAACTTATATTGAGAGGGAAAGCATTGAAGCACTGCTCTGAATGAATTGTTGTGATAGTAGTTCTCATAATATGTAAGGGGCTTCCTCAAGATTTTCTTAGGTTAAATTAGGTAAATGTTGTCAACCAATTGATACCTGATAGTCCTCAAGATTTTCTTAGGTTAAATTAGGTAAATGTTGTTAACCAATTGATACCTGATAGTCGAGATACGACATATATATTTACAGCGTAGACTAGCAGTTTTTATAAACTAGTTATGTGCCCGTGCGTTGTAACGAAAACTCAATTTACGATAAAAAGTTTATTTGCAAAGAGCACCAACAGTGGCAAAGGTGGGTAATTAAAGAGCAGTGGCAAAGGTGGGCGTAGGAAGAAACTCTTGCTTTATATAGTAAAGATTGGGCATCCAAAGGATTCTTTCTATGCAGATAGATGTGCTTAATTAAGGTTTTGTGAAGCGTCCAACTGGGACGGAACTCTTCGGTTCTTGGCGTGATAGAGGAGGACATATATAAGTGAATCTGCGCGTTGCTTGGAACAAAATCTCAGCCATGGTTCAAAAAGCCTTCCTTTTTTCCGTCCTTTCATCAATAAATTCTTATGGGAATTTTTCTAGGGTTGGTGTGTTATCCATGCGTTGAACTGTGTTCAAGCGAGTTTTTCTTGAAACGTCGACCAACTAGGAAAACATACTTGGTTCGTAGTGCTTGGACTAATCCGAGCCATGGTTTAAAGGCCTTTAATATTAATATTCGTCCTCTCGTCAGGAAAATTTCTTATGGAAAATTTCTAGGGTTGATGTTCCCTGTGCAATGAACTGCGTGTGAAGGTTTCATAAGCGAGTGCAGCTAACTGATTTCGTGATACAAATAAATGGGTAGCCTGAACCAATCTGAGCCATGCATGGTTCTCGTCCTTTCGTCCCAAGACTAAGGGCCTGTTTGGTAGAGCTCTCTCTGATTCTGATTCTCTGTTAGAAGTGATTCTCTGAGAGAAGTGATTCTGTCGCTGAAAGTGATTCTAACGAATCCATAGGATAAACTCTATGAGAAACCGACTCTTTGTTGGGAGTGAATGGGAGAAGGTGCTTTTTTCAGCTTCCAACCTCTAGTTCATTTCGGAGAATCACTTCACGAAAATCACCCTGGGAGTAATTATCGAAACACTCTTGTTTGGCGAGCTAACACTTTGATTGAAAAAAAATCAATGAGCATGATATGTGGTCACAGCACCAGAAACGTGGTAGCGAATATGCTTTTAGTGGAAAAAATGACTCAATTTTTTAAGGCTCCATTTAGTCCAAACTTATCGTTTTTCCAATTATCTAGCTAGCTACGTCCTTAATATACATCTCTTTTTCATGCTTTAGTCTCCGATTCCCAAGTTGGTAAAAAATAGGAAGACCAATTAACACGGTGTGGACAACGTACATGTCGTAGTGAGAGAAGCATAATGACATTGAGGGATAGGGATTACATGCAGTTTAAACGAGGACTACAAGTTAAGCGGTCCTCATTCAACAGAGTCGTCCGATCCAGCGAATTAACAGTCTAGATCTTACAAAACCTGTGCGCTAGCTACTCAACTGCATGTGAACACTGACCATCGAGCGCCACAATATCTAGCATTGCTATGCTCCAGCTGTGGTCGCCATTATTTCCTTACATGATTCATCAAACTGTAGAGTGACTTCATCTTTTATTTAGTCCGTTGTATCATTGTATGCATGTGCTTTAAGGAAATATCAATCTTCTGCAATCTGTTGATCTATTCTCGAACTTGGCTACCTAGATTCTTTTGTGCCGAATCCCTAAATTTCACCTCTATCTAGATCGAGAGAGAAAGCCACACATACATAGCTCAACGTCTGCACACATTACAAATGGCTAGATGAGGCCAGTTTAGTCTTGACTCTTGATTGGTATTAACCCGTATCTTTCTATGACATGAGAGGAACGAGAGATATACATTAAGTCTTTTTTTCCTTATATGCATTATTTTCTTGAATGTTTTAGATTTTTAGGTGTACGCTGCGATGCGTAGGTTAAAATTAATTAGAGTTATATATATTCATCAATCTTCATGGTATTCAAACATATTTTTATTTATTTTGCACCATTATAATCTAGACCCACTAGATTCAACAATGTAGATTTTTTTCTCACCAATTAATATGGTAATTTCTGGCTCATGAGAGAGAACATTGTGGATTCCTTATTTTATTAGATGGCCTGGTATTCGATCAAGTCTATACATCCGAATTAGCTTTACCAATTTGCTCTCCATGGTGGACGGTGCCAGCAGAGACTTCCTGACTTTTGCATGTGCGGATGCTTGCTAGCCGTGTGTAGCACAAGGAAGCCAAGTCCTTACCGACGCACAAAGTCGAGTTCTTTCATGATTTTTCTACATGGAATCCATCTTTTATTCATCAAGTTGACCAACGTGTTGATGAGCTTCGATCTTGGTAGAGCTTTCTCGTTGCTATCAAACATCCTTCTCTGTTGCTCTAATCGAGAGGTCGTTTTCTCTTATTCCTAGATGCTACATATATAGATTGACATTTTTGAGTAATATGTATTATATGCATCTACAACATTATATTCCTATTTGTTATTAAGGTGTACTGTTTATTTATAACCCATTAATCACATCGTTATAATTTAGACCCATCGAAATCCCGGCATAGACCATTCTCTTTTTTCACGAGCTAACATGGTAATTTCTATCCCTTTGAATGCAGACATGTCTGTTTCTTTTGAATTTGGATATTTTTGGACTTTATATGACATGGAGTTTTCTTCTACAATTTTAGGTCAGAATTTCTATATGAGTACATTTGGTATTTGTCCTTTTAATTTTTTATTTTAATTTTAGATATTTAGGATTTTAATTTAGAATTCATATAAAAAATCAAATGGCTAATTTTCTTTATTTTCATTTCAAAATTGCATATTGTTGTATTGTACATTACATGGAGTTTTTAATTATACAATTTTAGGTTGGAATTGTATACAGATCCAATTGGTACTTTTATTTCATTTTATTCTGAATTTGAGATTATTAGGAGGATTTTGTATGGAAACAAAATTGTTTATTTTATTTTATTTTATATTTAGAATTTTTCATTTTACATTTGAATTCGTATACAAATTCAACTACTAATTTTCATTTTTTTCCTCAGTTTCACTATGAAGTTAAAAAATAAAAAATAAAATGGACAAACTTTCTTTAGATTTGTATACAAATAAAATAAAATAAATAAAATGAAAACTGAATTTAAACTGATATGCATGAACTCTTGCTTTCAATCTAAGCTGTTATAACTTGGGTCCATCAGATAGATGGTTAGATCTTTTCTATTGTTTTTCTTCTATTAATATGAGAATTTTTAGCCCTTGAGAATAAACTTGATGACTTCTTTTGTCTTTCCTTTAATAATATTATATATTTTCTTACGTGAGGTTTCTGGCGTTATTCATGACAATCTTAGTGAGATAGGACCATTTATTAGGCCATTTTCAGTGGAGGTTTCATGAGAGTTTCATTTTCATTAAATGATATGACACATCAGCAATTTGGATGACATGACATGATAATCATGAAGAGAGCGAGGGAATGAGTTTCATCAGGATGAAACTGGGTGTACACTGTTTGCAAGACTATAAAACCTGTTGAAACTAGCACTGGGGGCTATAGAGTTTCATTTCATCCAACTCCGTCCAATCTTGTGCCTTGCAATTAAATGCGATGGTTAGCATATGAAACCGTGAAATGAAACTATACATTGTGGCCCTTGTTTCATTCATCTACTCAAATCTCTTTAGATGACATGGCAATTTTGAAAACCGTGAAATGAAACTCTCCACTGAGAATGGCCTTAGTGACATAAACATTACTCGTCTGTTGCACAGTATTTTTCTATGGCCTCGATAGTATCGGTTTCAAAAATATCTATCTATTGAGAGAATCAAGTGTAATAACTGCAATGTTTCTACTCTCTTTTCTCTATTTTGAAAGAGATTAAGTAGTTGTTGCATGTTATTTAATAGTCGTATGGATGCATCGTCATGTCTTTTCTTAGATTGCTTCATCAATATTGGTCTATGCTCTTGCATGGTAGACTACTGACAAATACTGAACGTACGGATATATCAGCTACACATTAATAATCGGCGACCTCCTGTATATGAGATCCACCAATATTATAGTTTTGTTTCGAGGATACAACTACCGTAGTTAGATCGCCCATAGGTTTGGAAAATTCCACTCTTTGTTACTGTGCGATAGCATCTCTCTTTTTTCAGAAAAAAGAAATTAGTCAGAAGTTCTAACATTCACTATATATATAGAAAAAATAATAACAACTGGGTACCTTGTACGCACGTGCCTTGGGCCAACTGAGCCAGACTCAGTTCGCATGCGATAGCATCTTTCATAGTGATAAAGTAGACATAAAGAAGTACATGATACCTCGTAAGTATTGCTAGCTAGCTCTCTTAAATATTTTTCTTGTTTGTTGCTTACTACAGCCAGCATGGAGGGTCTGATTCTAATTAAGTTTCTAACATGGGAGATGTCGACATCCTATCAGCTTCGTATTATAATCTTGTCGTGTGTGCACTTTCCGTCCCCTTGAAAGGTCGTGCCCCCATGTAAGTTTAAACCAAAGTGCGTGTCCATCTTATAGTAGTAGTACGCTAATTCTACCCACATCATCGGCGTCCAGTGCTTATTCCCATTTGTAGTATAGTAATTGTGCCAGATCAACATACACTTAATTAAGGTTAGGGCTCTGGTGAGAGAAAATATTAATTAAGGATGTTGAAAAGTGTCGGCATATCAACTCATCAGAATTAGATGTACACTGCTATTGTCTATATACTCTTCCATATTATCTAAAAGACAAAATTAAAAATAATTTTTATAATAGATGACATCTTAATTAAAGTTGTCTTTATGAGATCCTACACCTTTTAATTATAGCATAGAAAAGATGTTAGGCATGTATAACAATAGTGTGACGTAAGTTGTCTATATGCTTTGTTATGTAAGATTTTGCTGATACAGAGGAAAGAAGAGAAAGAGCATAGATGTCTCTTCATGAAGAGATGACTATACAAACACATAAAACACCATTATATGAGTTATTATCTACAATAATACATTTTCATGTCATAATTAAAAGATTGTAAGATCTTATAATGACAACCTTAAAATGTCATATATTGTACGTAGAAGTAAACATTAATTTTGTCTTTAGATAACATGCATGGAAGAGTATATAGACAACAGTCATATCTGCTATTGTACATGCTCTTATTGTAGACAATAATTCGTATAATAATGTTTTATGTTGTCTATGTAGTCATCTTTTCACAAGGATACAGCTATGCTCTCTTCTCTCCTCTTTCCTTCGTATCAGCAAAAATTTTACGTGGCAAAATATATAGACAACTGACGTAATATCATTATACATAACTCAAATAGTAAAATATATAGACAACCGATGTAATGTCATTATACATAACTCAAATAGTATATACTACTAATAACTGGAAGGCGTCAATGCACTAGATGCATACTTGGTTTTTTTATTAGGCATGAGTCAAATTTTCGTCTATCATATACAGTTTCATATGATCATATACCAACATCCGATGAGCTAAAGCATAAAAATCTTAAAGCGCCGCCAAAAAAATTTACTACCTTTGAAAATCATATGGAGCATACGATAATTAGCAAAAGAAACTAACTAAAACTATGATGGTGTTAGTTTTGTATGGATGGTAACTAGCATTAGCAAAGTCTTTTTTCAAACCTAGCCTTTTCAAAATTACAAATCTAGTCATCTCCCCACTGTAAACATGCCTCCCACAATTGTTGGCCGTGGCAAGCCGCCACTGCCGCACTCCTCGGGCACGGTAGGCAGCAGTGTCGTCTTTCACGGTGGAAGAGGAGACTAGATTTGAAAAAAAAAATACATAGGATTAGAAAAAGTTATCATTACTTTTGTAGCTCTTAGATAAGTTTTTTTGTAAATCTAACATCTTTCTTAATATAATTACAAAAATAGTTCTAGCTCCGACTACGAAAACATTGACAGATGATACGTATCACATGTGTTACTCCTACACCACGACGAAGCTGTTGAGCTTATGTAGCTTGGTAAGCGGTGGATCGAGGTCAGGAGAATAACCGATGACAGGTATCTTTTTTTAATTATGTTCAGTAGAAAACTATATTTAAAAAATTGCCAACGGACTTAAAAAAAAGGTGGCGACCTCCTCGCCTTTGTGCTCCGGAGCTGGCTCTCGTTGATCGACGAGCCCACGCTGTACGATGGTCAGGAGTGCCGTCTTAATCAAAAGAACCTGATTTCCAAGTTCCGAGGTTTTACTTTTAGGAAACCAAGGAGCTAAAGGAAGGCTAGCTTCGGAGGCTTGGAGGAAGAGTCCGTGACTGTGATCCCTTTGGAGTTGGCAAAGTGGCTCTTGCATTTTCGTGTACGAATCGGACAACTGTCAATCACTGCCTTATGATGAAGCACCACCTGTCAAAGAAAGGTCTCGGGATGGATGGCCGGGCGCACACAGGATGCTGGTCACTTACTTTTCTGTTGCCCTGTAGAGTAACTTTGTAACTTCTCTTTACAGAACAAAGGTGGATAATACTCCCTCCGTATCGATTTTATAAGAACACATATAATAATAAAGTTCACTACCGGGTACAGATCAAGCACATAAGTAATTGCTCAACAAAGTAACCACCAACTTTATTAGTTTTTCAATCACATCATCCAATTACATAATTACAACGTGCTAACGATAATAATAAAGTACATAAAAAAGAAGATTAAAGAAAATTTAAAATCCTAAAAGTCTAAGTTTCTGTTAACATTTGACCTTGATATCTGAAAATGGTTAGTCATACATGTATATATATAATAATAATAATCAAAAGACAATTGAAGTAGGGATTAAAAAGGGTTAGGAGTTGCTGTCCGACTCAAATAAAATCGATATCGCTCATCGAGATACAAGCTTGGTAGAATTATGAGTAGCCATAGCATAGCTAAAATAATGCCAAAATATCCTATGGTAAAAAGATAAAAATGTGCATGATGAAAATTAAAGGTTTCAAGATAAGAATCATCCTAGCTCAAAGCCAGGGAGCCAACCCCACGCCCCCCCCCCCAACTTCACCCAAGTATATAGAAGCACCAGCCATCCCAACCACAAAGCTCTTAGGAAGCAAGACTCTAGAAAGCAAACCAAAGCCAAGCCATCTCCATAGCACATAGCCAAGCAAGCTTCTAAGAGCACATCCCCTCAAGACCAAGACCATCACAATAAGACCACCAGGAGCTCTGATAAGACAAGGCCAAGAAGACCACTAGGAGTAAGGACACCTAGAGGCCAAACACCACAAGAACAAAACCACCACTAGAAAGGAGCAAGGCCAGAACATCCTGCACCATCACCATCTCAGCTCTGCATTTCTTCATCCCCCACATCGCAAGTAACCTCACATTTTTGCCATAGCACAGACGTAGAAGCAACATAGCAAAAACACTATAAAGCCTAAAGACCACAGAAGCGGTAGTCTTAGTAGAGATCGCCGTAGAGGTGGCGTTGCATGTGCTAGGGAACCACGGCACTCCCAACATACAGGAGGTTCCCCAGTGCTGTCACAACACCGCCAAATCCACGACAACCCGCATGTTCATTATCAACCCAAAAACGACAACATACATGTTCTCCATCCACATCACAAGGCATGCACATAATCACAAATCACAGTATATATGAAAATAAAAAAGGGGAAAACCTAGGGTATACCAAACCCAAGGGGAGGAGCTCGGTCATGGGGAGGTGGCCGACGGCTTGAGCCAGCCAAAGGGAGAGCCAGGCAGTGTGGAACTAAGAGACAGCGGTGGCGAGGCCGACGCAGGGTGGCACTAGGCCGAGGTGGAGTCTGTAGGGGAACACGGTATGCTACGCTAACACAAATTAAAATTTCTACCGCATAACGAAAAGCTACTTAAGAAAGGGATCCTGATTGGATTACCACTAGGCGCGCGATTGCGGAATCCTTCGTAGCGTTGGTGTAGTGGATCGTCCTCGCCGTGGATCGTCCTCGCCATGGATCGTCCTCACGCGGATCGTCCTCTCCGTGGATCGTCCTCCGCGGATCGTCCTCACTGCGATTAAATCCTCGCTTCATTAAATTCGTCCTCGCCGGATCGTCCTCGCTGCGGTTAAATCCTCTCTACGCCGCGATGGCAGCAGCGTCACCACGCCGATCCACACGTCCGGGATGGAACGCCATGCGTCGCGTGCAAACGCGATGTCGCTTCGGCGAGGGCAATGAGAGGTGGAGGCTAGGGTTTTGGACGTGAACAAGAACCCCACGCCTACCCTTCTCCTCTCCTTATATAGCCACGCCGACGAAACCCTAAGCCAAGGCCCATCGGTAGCGTTAAGCCCACGAGGTCCATTAATTCTGAGATCAATCCAATTAATCGCGTCCCGAAATTAAGTGTGTGACCAGAGGTTCATGTACATTTGGACATAGATTCGAAAACCCTTTTCCAATCCAATAGCCGGCAGCGGTTCATGCGAGCATGCCAACTCCCAAACGCATATGATCAAATTGGATAGAACCTTTCAAAAGTACTCATGTAATAATCCCTTTGCCAAACTATATGAAGATCGAACTCAAGGTGAGAAGTATGTCATCCTTTGATAGTTCAATCCATCTCTCGTATCCGTGATATATTAATAAGTTGTGATTGACTTCTCAATCACGGCATGGCCATGCACTTCCTAATCATATCACACGAGTGGCCAGACATATATCTCCGTTACTTTCGAGTGGCAAATTCCATCTTGATCGCCACTTCCCTCTCGCACATTTTATAGCAAACATGAAAGCTACCTTTATAACTATCCGGTTAGGGAATAGCGTTTGGTGGCCCCAAGGTAAACTATTACACATGTAGGGAATGTGACAATCTCGAGTCTAAGGATCATACATCCACTATGTATGAGATACTGCGATGACACATAAGAATGTAATATTCTCGCAGTGTCTCATTATGGTCTATCTAACCCATGTTCTTCATCATGAGTTCACATGTATTGATGATATCTCCATATCCTATGATCTATTAAACATAATCATCAATCAATACATATCTTGATCTATTCATCATTGTCCTATATGATGATACCCGATCGAGATACTTCGTAATTATATCAATAAGTAGAGAGTTTCATAAGCAAGTCACATACTTGCTGATCAATATAATGATATACATTCATTGGACCAATAATCATATTATTATTCATAAGCATAGTCATGTTACAATCATCTATATGACTGCCTCAAGGGCATAACACCAACAGAGTCGGCCTGGGAGGGGAGGTGGTCGAGCAGGAGGTCTGGCAAGCAAGCCAAGCGGATGGGGACCAAAGCGGCCAAGTGAGGGAGGGGACCGGGAGAAGCCCCGCTAAGGAAGCGGCCCAGGGGACGACGAGGTGGGCCGAGCGTGCATGCACGTGTGTAAGAAGGCGAGGGCGTGGCTGAACCCAAGCGGGGAGGCATTGATCGATGCTGGACCGAGCGAGGCCGAAGGGCACCGAGTTGACGGTTGGTGAAGAGGAGAGATTAGGGTGGGGTCGGTCGGGTCGATTGAGGAAAGGGGAGGAGCCAAATCGGGTTTGAGGAAGAGATCGGAGGAAGAGTGGAGAAGGAATAAGAAAAGGAGGAAAGAACAAGATGGCCTAACGGGTGAAGATAAAAAGAAAATAAAGAAGAGAAAAGGGGAAGGGAAAGGGAAAAAGAAAAAGAGAAGAGAGAAGAAAAGAAGAAAGAAAAATAAGAAAAGAAGATAAAAAAATAAAATAAGAAAATAAATGCAATAAATAAAGAAATAAGTAAATGCATAAATAATAAGCTACTAAATTGCAAATGAGAAATCACCGTGAAGATAAAAAAATCTGCTAAAAGCAAAAAGTGAATAAAATGCAAGCGGGTAAATAAAGAAAGAGGCATATCAAAATTAACAATAGCCAAAATAATTAAAAATGGATATTTATGCCACCACTAAGATGAAATCACAACCTAAATTTTAAATAAATCGCGCAAATTAAAATACTCCAAACTAAAATACGGCAAAACTAGAATATCCCAAATCTAAAATGTTCTAAGTCAAGATGAGACAAATAAATCTATCCTAAATGAAACTACACCAAATTGCAATGCACCAAATTAGAATACGCTAAATTAAAATCCACCTATACATGTATATCTCAAACAATAAGTTAGAGGAAAGGTTGAATACCATACAAATGCCATAAAACTTGCTAAAATCTACTAAAAGATAATACTATGTAACTTCAAGAATTAGTTCAAATCCGACCGGTGATCTTTAGCAACAACCGCGCGAGTGAGGATGATTATTTATACCAAAATCCAGGTAAGTTTCCCTTTGACTATATTTGAGAAATTGTTTTCAAATGATTTAAGATTTAATTAATCTATCATCAATGCATGGAAAAATATCTTTTAAAGCAAAACCAAAATTCAGAGGCGGTTGGGAATATGATTATGATAATGACTGCTACGGTAGTGATTGGTTAATGTTATGTAGAATGAAAAGTTTGCTACTGAGCTAGTGTTTAAATTATTGATATGTATGACGGGCAGAGGGCACCTATGAGGAGGATTGTCATGCTAATGGGGCTCTCTACATAGGCTATAATATAAGATCGAACAACTACACTCGAACAATGAGCCATAATTACAATACCAACTATAATGTGTGAAATCAGTCAAGAAAGATTGTCCTCTAAAGGTATTATGATCTCACATTGGGTAAAAGTAGATAACTAGGAAGTGTGAAGCTGGGAAAATACCGAAAAGGCCCAGTGAGGGACTCAAAATCAACGATGGTTGATTCAGGTGGTATATTTAAAGTCTGAGGTGGAATATCTCCGATGTTAAGTGAGAGTACAACTGGCAAGCTGTAAGTGGGTAGGGAACATTGGTGAAGGACATCACGACTCATCGGTATGCTAGGGTTGGAAATCTAATATTGGATTAGTGTTACATATTCTGGGATCTCATATGATGAGGTCACTATATGTAAAGTGGTACAAACCCGCGGAGGGTCAAATCATGAATTCATGCATGTCTCCTGGATTAGAGGCTACGGAAGTTAAGTTTATCTCATATATGAGTGTTAGTAGCTATTTTCATAATTAAAATATACAACCCTTAAAGAAAATCTAAAACCTAATTTTCGTAAAAAAAAGGAGTTTGAGGGGAGGTGAACATTAGATGGATATGAGAGGAATTCATTTATTACATTTGCTATTAATGTTTACTGAGTATTTTTGTACTCACTCCTGCTAAATTCCTTTTGCTTAGAGAATGACTTCGGTGATCAAGTATACAGTTGGGACATGAATCCCAATGGACTCGCCTACGAGACATGGGTTGAGGGGCACCCTCAAGATCAAAACTTCGAGGATGTGGGCTACCCGGAAGGCTAGATGGTTGAGTAGACTGTGTATCGACTTTGTCAATCCTTGGAGTAATTAGTACTTTTATATTATATTTTTGTTGTATTTGGATCGTATGTATAATTAATATACTAGATTTGTAACCCTGCGTGGCAATGGATTGTAATAAGTTTTTATTTTAGTCTAATTATTGTTTTACTACAACACTCTGAACATGATGTATTAACTGATAAAATATCGGGTACGCTCAATGTTTTGATTAGCTAAATGCCAAGATTCACATAATTATCTCAGAGTAATGACGATGTTACTGTCATTACCCTGGGCTAAATATACAGGTTGTCACAGATATTTAAGAGTAAGCAATAAATCCAGATTGTACAATAACTGTCTCTAAAAGTTGTCTTTATAGAAACATTAAAGCATTTAATTCGGGTATTCAACACTAACTTCATCTTTGTGGTTATTGGCAAAATACTAACTTCAACACTAATAGTCGCTTGCGCCAGCTCCAATATGGGCTTTTCACTAGCTATAGCACATTATTTTCTATGTGTTGCTACCTGCTAAATAAGAGCGGTTCTCTTCTCTCTCCTCTTTTCTCACTATTCCACATAGAATAAAATTAATATGTACATGCTAACGGAGCCAAGGTGATCTTATTGTACGTGCCCTAAGACATATTTTTCTTGGCATATAGGCTAATAAGATATTAACAATATCTAGATTACCATTAATTGTTATCACTAAACATTATATTCAATGCATGCTTTTGGAGAATATAAAGTAAAGATGGATACTCCCTTGTCCCTTCATTCCTGGATAGATAAAGTTTTAGGATTTTGCACTTCAACCAAGACACGTGTAGAAATGATCTAATCGTCCTTCTTCGTTAACTCACTTATTGCTCTTAGATGGTGTGTACTCTATTTTATAGTACTCCCTCCATTCCTAAATAAATGAAATTTTAAAATTTTACATTTCAATCAAGGTTAGCATAGAAATGACAAAATCATCCTTGTTTATTAGCTGACTTATTACTTTTGGATGGTATGTGTTACTCTAATTCACAATAATAAATGACATTAGGAATAATGAATGGCAAGGTATATGAAGGAAAAATAAGATAAAAGTTGCCTCGAAATTGTAGAATGACATGTATTTAGGAATAAAATTTGAAAGCTAGAATAACATGTATTCAGAAATAGAGAGAATTAATAATAAATAATATTGGGAATAATGAATGATAGGGGTACGCAAAGAGAAAAAAAATAAAAGTTATCTCGAAATTGTAGAATGACATATATTTAGGAACAAAATTTGATAGCTAGAATGACATGTATTGAGGAAAAGGAGTATTTATTAATGGTATATAGAGAATATCACACTAATTTTGCATTAGAATATGAAATACGCTCTATGTTTATAGATAAAACTATTTAAAATATGCATTATAAACTTAGACAGATGGAATACTTACTGTTAGGGATGCAAGCTAAAGTTCCTATAAAGTCTAAATAAAGAGATATACTCTCTCCGGTCACAAAAGGGAAAAACAATTAAAAGTTATTTCGAAATTGTAGAATGACATGTATTTAGGAACAAAATTTGATAGCTAGAATGACATGAATTTTCGCTCAGAGCAAATTCACCAAAATCTCGGCAAATCTCACCGAGATTTTGGGAATACCAGCCGAAATTTTGGTTTTCTCGGTGCAAAAAAAAACCGGATTTGATTTTTTTGTGTTTTTATTTTGTCCGAAATTCTAAGATCTCAGCGAGATTTCAGATTTCGGCCACCTCGAAGATATCATCTAAAAACGAGATTTCAAACCTTAGTTTCAACTACTACATTTTGAGCTGTGCGAGGAGAAGGCACACAAGCGCACATCATGATTGTTTTTGGGAGGGGTCGCAAAGTCGATTATTAAACTTAGTATGGCTCGACGATCTATTTTGTCTTCATATAATGTGTTGAAATTTGACTACAAATGGCAGCATAATTGAGGAGAGAAAATAAGACCAGGGCAGTCAGATCCTTTTTTCCGCTAATGGAGTAAGTGAATAGCGGAGGCTATAAATGGTGGAGAGCTTGTTCTGTGGTGGATCCAAAGCTCGTAACCTATGGCTGTGGCATTGATGGTTCAAAATACTAGTGAAATATTAGAAAATTTGGCTGAGATTTTGGATTTTAGCCAAAGACGAGATTCCAAATTTTGGCCGAATAAAAAAATTCAAATTGCTGTAGTATTTCAAAAATTTCCATAAATTTCAATGAAATCTCGGTATTTTTAACCGGAATTGAACTTTGGAGGACTGGATTTGGGTCAATACCCCTTAAGATCATCTTCCATGAAAATATTTCAAAAAACATAATTTTTGAGATATTTACGAAAATAACAAAAGCACTGTCATATTTTTTAAAACATATAAAAGCTTGATCATACTTTAAAAAATTTATGATAGCATCTTTATTAGTCTAGGATTGTACCTAAACATTTTCAAAATAATTGAACTTTTTGTTTTGTTTAAAAAATAGAAAATAGAAGGAATATAAATGAGACAGAAACAATGTCATAATTTTATAAATTCGCCGAGTGTGATCATAGTCCAAAAGTTTTTATGAGTCTTAAGAATTTTCTCAGAACCCTTCTCTAAAAGTTTCAAAAATTCTAAACCTTTTTTGGTTGCTCAGGACCATGCACAAATTTTTTAAAATTTTATAATGTTGTTTGAATAATTTTTCATTCGGTTGAAATTTGTCGGTGGACCTTTTATCAGAACAGTAGCACTTTTTGAATTTTTGAAACTTTATCAGGAGTGATAATATCTAAAACTTTTATGAGAATATTATTGATGTGTTAGGACCATCCAAAAAATGTTTCAAAATTTTCTAACATGGTTTGAACTATTTTTATTCGGTTGAAATTTGCCGGTCAACCTAAATGTTTAAAATTCCTTAGGCTTGATCGTCATCTAAAATTTTTATGGGCATATTAGTGATGTGTCAGGACCATCCAAGAAAATTTGCAAAATTTTATAACATCGTTTCAACCATTTTTCACTCGGTTGAATTTTACTAATTTTTTTGGCAATTTTGGCCAAAATTTTAGAAATTTTGTTTCAAAAATTACATAGTTCAAATTTGCTATATGAATTTTGACTGGATTTCATCTGAAATTCTGAGATTTCGTTGAAATTTTGGATTTCGTCCACCTTTGAGATGTGAACCGAAAATGAAATGTCAAACCCTAGTGGCATCAACTCATTTCAAACCTTTGAAATTGTACGAACTTCTATACATCTGTTGATAGAAATATGATGGTTTTTTCAAAACAGAAAATACACACACGCACACAATTTATGTGGACACTAGTGGATCCTACAATGAAGTTAACGCTTCTGCTGAATCAAACAATTAATTGAAGTAGTTTGAAGGAAAAACTCCTTGAATAAATTTAAGGAACTCTACATGTTTGGTGTTTACACCGAAAAGTTCAATTTTACTAATTACACTCATCTTCTAAGGCAGCAAAATATGAAACTCAAGAGAATATACCGCACCAAGTGACATATTACTGCACAACAGACAACTTTAGCGTAACTTTAGTGTACAGAGACATTGCCAAACCAAGTTTAATCCAATCTATAACATGCTTCCAGATCCAAAAATAGTGCCTTTGCATAGGGGCATCAATGCCTCAAGAGGAGTACTTACAATTGCAGGTAACAAGTCCAGGCTCAAGGATTGCAATCCTCTTCACCCTCGGAGGCTGAAGCTCAAGACCTCCTAGTGGCAGTACAAATGGCTAACCTCTTGAACTTGACCACAAGCACTTTCTTTCTTGATTGCCAGATAGTACTTGCCCGAGCCATCTCAGAAGGATAACTACACCACAAAACAGGACATTGGAAGATTAGACCGATTCTGCTCCACACCAGAGAATTGTGTCGATCCATGGAGGTGCACTTTGTTTACATCAGCAGGCAGAGCAACCAAGAAGCTGATAGGTCGGCTAAACAGATAAGTTGGCTAATCAGGTTATGAAGGCTCGGGAGCTCTTTGCTTCAAAGGAATTTCAAAGGAAACATGGAGGACTTTAATTCGAAGGAAAAATCTTCTACTAGGAGTGTTTGATTTTTAGAATTGCTTTAAAGGAATTTCATGGGGTATGAAAAATTCATACAAACAACTCTTGTTTGCAATGAGATTAGCCTCACTGGGCTTTTATCTTTTAAGCCTTATTTGAAAAGCCCATTCCTGATCGGAATTTCTATGGATGGACTGAAATTTTAGTCTAAAACCCCAACCCATCCACAGATGTCCCAGCCAGAAATGAACCTTCCAAACAACGTTGTTAACTCCATTTGCGAAATATATAAGTGTGATGATTAATTTGACAACAATATAATATATGTGTGATGATTTATGGACAATAATATTTGTTATAGAATAAGGTACTGCGAGAGTTTGTTTTATTTGTGACAGGAGATGCAACGCAGGCAACAGGAAGTGCAACGCAGGGACGCGAGATGCACGCGTTGCTGCATGCAGTGACGATACCTGCAGGTCGGAGAGAATCGCGCGGTGGCGATAGCTCGAGAGCGACACGCGAAAGTCGCAGAGGTGCAGGCGCATCATGCGAAGTCGCAGAGGTGCAGGTGGCATGTGAGATCGGTGCAGGAGGCGCAGCACGCGAAGGACGCAGGTGCAACGAGACGGGATGCGTAGAGGTCTACGCAGACGGACGACACAGTGTGGCGGCCAACAGGTCGTGCAGGCGAACAAGTCATGCGAGTGTGGCAGATGGGCCGTACGTATGCATGTGTGAGTTTTGGGCTATGTGCATGTATTTGACCATGTGTGATTAGGCCAAGTGATTAGGGATAAAAAGGTAGGTTGCTAAGTATAAATAGGAAGGGGTGCTCCTGATTTTGGTTGAGCCGCACGGAAGAAAAAAAGGGAAGGCCAGAGAAAAGAGCCGGCGGCGCAACGCGATTGTTTGCTAGCTGCGGCGCTGCGCAAGAAAAACAAGAAAGCGGTGCTACAGTGATTCGGTGCTACAGTGCACAAACAAGGATGGCTACAGTCTACTACGGTGATAAGCGATCTTGGACAGAGAAAACAAGAGACAGAAAAGGAGAAGAAAGAAAAAGAAATTTTGAGAGATTATTTTAGGTTTGTGCTTTCATGTAAAGGAATCTAAATGTGTGGTTGACGAATACTTGTGCCGGGGGTACTCCACAGCGAGGCTTCGACTATGAAGTTGTGAATACGGGCGAAGATATCTGATGGGCCTACTCAGGCCCAACCCAAAACAGGGGGTTCCTTCAAAAGGCGGAAGACCAATGATTTCGGTCCAGCCCACGGGTTCGACCACATCACAGGTCGGAGCCACCATCAGGCCCCGACCCGCAGCCTGGTCGGATCCGACCTGGGGTCCCGACCACAGCTATGGTCGGATGAACCCACATACTCCGACTAAGGGATCTGGCCGGAAGCCCCAATGGGTCCCCCAGGCGGGGTCCCCGGTCGGCTCCGACCTCTGACCATTCGCCTCGCCACCGGCGGATCCTAGGCTGCGCACCAGTCTCGCCAGTCTCACTGGGGGCAGGTGGCTCCGTCCCGAGGCGGCCCGAGGGATCGACAAAATCAAGCAAGCTGTCTCATCGCCCGGTCATGCACAGTAGGGAGACGCGCGCCCTCCCGAGGCAATCTCAGAAGCCAGCCATCGCCTAACGTCAGAAGACGACAAGCGAACAGACAATGCAGACGCTGCTTCCCAAGGAAACGGGACGCCAGCACCAACCCCGTATGTCTACCGGCCCGGTATGACAAGGACTATCAACGGACAGGCGTCAGAGCCCAAGACCGGACTTCAAGACCAACAACTCTGCGCCTAAGCATAGGGTTCAACTCCCGGTCATAGCGAACCCCTTCTTGTTTTTTCATCTCTCCTTAAGAGCGCCCGTGTAACCTGCTCCCCCCACGTGTATATAAAGGGGGCAGGACTTCATGAGAAAGGGATCGATCGGAACCATTCCAGGTCGCTCAACTGTAGAAAGTCCATTCAAAACACCAAAGGGTCGGCCTGTCGGACCCCTTTGAGAACTGTAACCACACGCGGTCAGCCACATCCCCAGAAATACAACGCCATCTCTCGAACTGGACGTAGGGACATTCGGCCCGAACCAGTATAAACTTTGGACCCCTGTAGTCTAACCATTTGAGGAACGGGAAGCGCGCGGCCCCTCGACTTACAAATCTACTTGCCGGTTTTACGAAACACCGACAGTGGTCTTGAATGAAAATCAGTGAGTATGGATTCTGATCTACTAATTCATGTTTACGTATAATTACTCTCTAGTATGCTTGTTTAATCTAGTTTCTCTTCTATAGTATTAGATCAATTATCCTAGATTGATTTGTTCGGTTTAGTCAATATGTTGTTAATTTCCAGAATTAATAAAAACACAAAAAAAATAATTTTAAGTGTTAGTTTGCACCTATTCACCTTTCTCTTGGTACACCTCGATCCTACAAACGCCTTAAAAAGAATCGATAAACCACTTGTTTTAGCTGATGTCTAGGATTCAATATTCACGATGATGAATTGATTGTAGTATGCTAACTACTATTGTTTGATGCATTGATCTAGTGGTTCCTTTTCCGATTTAAGGGTGCTGTCACCAGGGTTTCAAAAACCGTTTTTGAAAAACCAATTCGAAATTCGTGGTTCGAAAACTGTAAAAACCACTTAAAAATTGTCAGAAACCGAAGGGTTAAGAAATAAAAAAAATTGGAAAATTTTGAAAAATCGAAAACCGTTCGGTTTTTCGCGAGAAACCGCTCGATTTTCGATGAAAACCGACCGACCAATTGAATATTCCTTAAAAACGGTTTTCCGCGGTTTTTTAATAGTTTTCGAGCGGTTTTTCAACACATAAATCTTTTAAATTAAACTGATTTACTGAGTGGTTTTAAATACAAACCGTGTTTTTTTGAGCAGTTTTCGTTGGTTTTTAAAATCCTATCTGCCACTGCGCACTGTTGCGTGTAGTGGCGCACTGTTGCGTGAGATACGTTGCCGATGCACGCTCACGTGGGTGGGGCCTACTTTTAACCACCACCTCTCAACTGAAAATTTCTTTTCTACGCGTTGTTAACCTGTTACGTGGGGATCAGATGTAGATTTGAATTTTTTTTTTTAGACAGCTCGCACGCATCAGAACTTGCCAAGCTAAGCTCTTTCCTTACTGAACCTATCTTGACTGAACAGCTTTCAACCACTAATTACTTTTCGCTAGAGAAATCCTACCAAAGCACAAAGTAGCTTACTTGTTCTGACTAGCCGCACGCATGGGACACCAATGACGTGTACACGTGTCCTGCCCCCGTCTAGCGAGCGCAAAAGCGCGCAGGACGACTGAGAGTAGGAGCGCTCGTGGCAAGAGCTCGCTACCACCCCGGTAGCGTGGAAACTACTTTGCTGTGTGGTGTACCACGCTGCTCTCTAGTTAAAATAAAAGGAAGTGTATACGTATCATCCGGATATTTTTGTCTTAACTAACATCTAAATTCATCGGGCCATTGGATCTAACATCCAAATTCATCGGGCCGTTGGATCAAATCATAGAATCAGATGTGGGCCGTTGGATCTAACATCCAAATTCACCGGGCCGTTGGATCAAATCATAGGATCGGATGTAATCGATACTCCCGAATCTCAACAATGATCCAATGGTTCTAGATTTGGGTGATTTCAACAAAAAAAAAAACATCCGGTTGATGTTTATCAAATCCCAAAATAAAAATTTTATAGGTAACTGTGTTTTTATAGAACACATATTCGTCTAACACATCTCTAATGACTGGAGAGGAGATAAAAAAAATTGTAAACCTATGTATACTAACCAATTTTTTTAAAAAAACGAAGTGACGGGAAGTAGATAAGCAGTGGATTCGAGCCCTGATTGCACAGTGCACTCCAATCCCCCTCCACCACCTCTTTCCCGCCAAATCCGCCGCTCTCCGAACGCGCATACAATGCCACCGCCCTCCGATGCCACGCCGCGCCCCTAGGAGACGCCGCTTTCCGCTCCTTCTGCGTGCACCACCTCGCCTAGCGCGCCCTCGACGCCAACCCCGCCCTCGCGGTCTGCACGCGGCTACCCTCTGCGGCGGCCGAGGCAGAGCAGATCCATGCTCTCCTCGTCAAGCCCGGCGTCCTGCTCGTCTCCGGCGTCTACGCGTCCACCTCTCTTGTCCATGTCCACGCGCGGCTCGGCCGCCTGGGTGACGCGGAAGGTGTTTGATGGAATGCCGAAGAGGATGGTGGTTTCTTTGAACGTGCTTCTTGATGCGCTTGTTAGAGCGGGGGACTTGGATGTCGCCTGGGAGGTGTTTGCGGAAATTCCAGAGCGGAGTGTGGTTTCTTGGAATAATGTTATGGCTGGTTTTGCGAGGCATGGGTGGGTTCAGGAGGTAGCGGAGTTGTGTGTCGAGATGACGACGGTTTATGGTTTGGCGCCAGATGAGGCCAAGATGGTCGGCTTCCTTCTGGCTGTTCGTGATTTCGGTCTGTTTAGACTTGGGAGGAGCGCATACGGGTATGTAATCCTGCACAGTGGCGGATCTAGGATTTTAAGTTAGGGTATGCCGAGCTAATACTATAATATACAATTCGGTAAAATCCAATGAATAATCCGGTAAATAACTACAAATGTTGTTGAGAAATTCGGTATACGAGTATAAAATAACTAGAAATATGATAATACAAGTATAAATTACAATATAAATAGTTTGAACATTTTAAGTATGAAATATGCATAAAAGAAGCTTACGCACCTACAATAGTTCAAAGAATACAATATTACTTCTTGTCCTTCTTGTCCGGCCTCCGCCTTCTAATAGCTATGAAACTCTTGATTATATCATTTTCATCAACTTGGAAAAAATATCTCGCTCAATAAACGTTTTTGGAAAAGAGATGTAATGTTTCCGGAAAAGAGATGAAGCAGCAGCAACCTTCTTTGCTTCTCATTTTGCAATGTTTCTGGAAAAGAGATGAAGCAGCAGCAGCCTTCTTTGCTGCTTGTTTCCAGAAAAGAGATGCAATATCTCCATTCCTCTTCATAATTCAACAACTCTACAAACAAAAAAAGCAATGCATCAACAAGTAACTCTCTAGTCTCTAGCAAAATAGCAATTATATTTGTTTTTACTCTATAAATCAACTAGCAATCTTGCACTCAAATCACATGTAGGATCGACATACACTAATATAGCAATCAAAGGGGGTGAATGATTGCGCGGAAGCCAAAACAATTTTTTATTGATTCTCAAATCACCCCTAAATAAATTATAAAAAACTGCTTCGGTTTCAGTAAAAACAGACTGCACATGTTAACTAAAACAGTAATTACCGAAGATCCAACCGTTCGAATGATGTGAAATTTTAACTGTAGAAAATAGATTCAATTTTGAAACTAACCAACAAGAATAAGCTCAATAGGATCTACGGATATAAAGTTATGACCTTCACAAGCTAACTGTGTAAGATAATGACAGCATTATGGACTGTATTGGGCCGAATCTACAGGGTATGCCGTGGCCCACCTGGCATACCCTGTAGATCTACTCCTGATCCTGCGGGAGTTCTCACTGGATAGTGCCTTCGGTGTTGCATTGATCAACATGTACACAAGATGCGGGAGTATGGGTGTGCTTCTCAAGCATCACCAGCAAGAACGTAGAACATTGGACCTCTGTGATTAGGGGTTTAGCACATGGTCACCCAGAGATAGCACTGAGATCGTTTGCTGAGATGAGGCAATTGGGCATTGAGCCTAACGGTGTCACCTTCATGGCCGTCTTGAATGCCTGCAGCCATGGCTGGCTTGTTGATGAAGGTTTCAATTACTTCAACTTAATGAGCAGCATGGGCATCAGGCCGATGATCCAGCACTATGGTTGCTTGGTGGACCTTCTTGGCCGTGCTGGGTTCTTGGAAGAAGCCTTCAAGCTGGCCAGCAGTCTACCAAAAGATCCGGGTTTTGTGATATGGAGCTCACTACTAGCTGCCTGCCAGAGCCATGGCAATGTCGAGATGGTAGAGGTTGCCCCTCGGAATTTGGCAGACGCAGATCCAGGCTATGGCAGCTCCTACATCTTGTTGTTGAATATGAATGCGTGTGCTGGACAATGGGAGGAATTGAAGAGGAGGATGGAGGAGCATGGGGTAATGAAGAGACCTGGACTGGGGTAATGAAGAGACCTGGACTCAGCTAGATTGAGTTAGATGGCAATGTACATTCCTTTGTCACTGCAGACAAGTTACATACGGAAAGCGATGATATCTATCAGATTTTGGAAGATTTAAAACTTAATTTGACATCAGCTGGATATGAACCTGAAACATTTGCTCTTCCTAAAATTTGATTCAAGAAGTTATGGCTGTCTGTTGACTATATCGCTATTTTGGAGGAAGATTACATTATTTGTTAATAAAAATACACTAAATGAGATCCGTTCAAGCTCATATTAAAAATGCAGTATCAGAAGATATGCATTGATTTTGCAGATGTCAGGCACTTATACACTTCGCATTTACATATTTTGTGTATCACAACTTGTACTAAGGGGGACTCACTACCATCTCCCGCAATTATCACAACAGCAGACCACACAAAAAATACACCCAGACCAGGAAACTGTGACATTCACACACTATTAGTCGCTTATCTCTAATCTCTAGATGTCAATTTTGTATGTGAAAGCTCCATCTAGTATGATAATGCAGTCTATGCATAATGCATTTGATGGGGTCGACCGGTTGCACTAGATGGGGATTGACGGTCTCTCGATCTGGTTATAGCAACATCAACAACAATCATCCAACCGTTTATTATCTGCAAATAGAAGCATAGATGTAAGCTCTGAGAGATAAATGAATGTCTTGTAAAGGCTATCAACAAAAAGTTTTTTGTTAGTTACTTGCCCATTCATTGCTTTCAGAGCAGCACCTTCAGCTTCTTCTGTGGTGTATTCTATGAAGGCATATCCCTTTGATCTTTTTGATATCTTGTCCATTATTATCTTTATTGTAATAAAGTAATTCAATAGAAGTCAGTAAAGAGGTGGATGGATAGGCACAAACTTTTCTGCAGTAGTATCACAAACCTTCAACCAGCTCACCAAAAGGCTCAAAGGTTGCTCGCAAAGTTTTCTCAAAAGTATAAAATGGAAGTCCTGCCAGTAATATTATACCAAATTGGGGACACCAAGATCAAAATATAACTAATTTTCTACGACGATGTATACTATTATGTTTAACTGTTGCGTTACAAATGGGTGCAATAGAAGTTAGCCATCCGAAGAAGACTATTTGTGTCCTTCTACTTCTGCTTTGTATGAAACCAATATTTCTAATAGGTTCTTAGCCGATTACATACCAACACTACACCTCAAATAGGCTCCAGTTGTCTAATTTACACAACTTTGATATCCACAGCATTAAAAAATTGGGCATATAATTTACTGATTGAATCAACTTCCTAAGTTCGACGGAAAAGGCACAAAATATTACTTTAGAGCAAAGCATATGGCATCATCCATGTGTAAATCATAGATGACTAAACAAACAAGCTAAAATGCATATACAATATAAGCTGCCTTTTACCTGTAACAGAGCCTTTTAGTTTTGACATCAGGCACCTGAGTAGCTTCTGATGATTTCAAGCTATCATCACCTGAAACTATCAACAGTATTTACAATCTGGGTGCTTTCTCCATGCTTGCTTAGAGTGTGGAAGGAATATACAAGTGTTACAACTTACTCCAGACCTACTCTAGGTATCTTCAAAATGTAAAAGAATCAGCATACAGAAGGTTTATATCAAATAAGACCCTAGTGATGACAATGATATCATGGAACAATAAATGATATACTTATAATTGTATCATCCCACATTCTCAAGTACAAAAAGGAAGAACAACAAGGGACAAGAATGAGCAGAGTATCAGGATCATGTCAGAGGCATGAAGCTCATAAAAGATAGGAAGGGCTGCTCATCAGTTTAGATGGTTAGGAGTTAGAACTGACAACAGTGCATTTTGTTGCTTACTTACGGAAGAACTACCCAGAGGAATGAGGATCAAAACAATCTGATAGAATTTTAGATACCAGCGTTAAGAAAATTAATGGGATTCATTAGAAACAGAAGAGGAGAGACAAACCTTTGCAATCTTTATAGTCAGATCCAAAATTTGTATCTGGCCGAACAGCTAATACTCCAGGAACATCTGGAATACAAGGTTAAATTATCAGTGCGTCCATGTAAAGACAGAATTGCCTATAAAAGAAATAAAAAGACAGAATTATCCATAAAGGAGTGAAAAGCACAAGTTGCTCACCAGCTAGCTCCTTTGCACAATCTTCATCAATATGACAACAGAAACCATAATCCTTTTGCCATGAAGTGTGATATATGCTAACTTGTGCATCCTTTTCACTAGAAAATTGAAGAGATACAACAGTCTTATCACTCACAGGACAAATAGATAGCTAAGTAGTAGCTAGGTTGGTGATGAGTAATGAGATAACTCAAGTATCCCAACAAATCTAATTTTATCCGTAATTTGTTAGAATCCAATCTTCAACAATCTGGACTCTTTTGGTTATATAAGCCGCACCCCTGTATATGTAATCTTTGAATCATTATAGTAGATTATTTTCCGTGGTTTTTTCTAGCAAGAGTTTTTCACATTAAATCTTGTCTCGAGTAATTTTGCTGTGCTGCTGTCCCTAATGATCTACTGTCAGGTCGCATTCATTGCACGACATCATCATCAACCACAGTGGCTTCGTCCTCCGCGCCAGCCTGACACCTAGGTGTCGCCAGCCGCCGCCGTCTTCGACTTCGGCCTTTGCACCGGCCACCTTTCTGCCTTTAAGCTAGATCGTGTCACCCCTCTTCGACTCTGGTGCTGGCCATAGCCTTATCTACACATCTTCGCGCCCCTCTGCGTCGGCCGCCCACCATCGCCTGGCACCCGCTTCGATCTCGACCTCAACCTCGACCCCAGCCCCGTGACTGCCTCTGACCTCCAAGCCGGCCCGTTGACCACCAGCTCCGCCTCCATGCAGCCTCTCCACCAAGAGGAACATGCCGTGCCAAGAGCAACAACTGATTGAAGTTTTTAAGCTCAGATTTGAAATAGATCTCAAAAGTTAATTTAATTCCATTACGAGTCACATTGGCTCCAGTTTAAGAGGAGCTTCAGCTTTTTGCTTAGCTTTTGTGGCTCCAGCTCTAGCTTTTGTTTTTTGTTAGTTTTTGCTACGTGTACCCGACGTGTACAGAAGCATACCAGAAATTACTACGCGCACTTAAAACATACCATTTTAGAATGTACTATATATTTTTGATCTGAAATTTTTCTCCACCATGTTATCTACTAAATTTGAAATTAAGAAGTTTGATGGCAAGATTAATTTCTCTATATAGCAGGTTCAAATGTGAACTATTCTCAGTGGGTATGATGAAAGCATTGCTATTTACCCTAGCGACTATTTCGGTGCCAAACAATGGGATTTTTTTAATGCCAAAACATCCATTATGCATATTCTTGGTAGATTTCTTTTTCAATTCATGCCATTGTGCTTATTATTAGCACCATTTATGCGGGATTAATCATGGGCATTTTTTCGACGTTTCATCGTCTATTGATCATTGGCCGTTTTCTTCGATATTTCATCACTTGTTAATCATTGGCCATTTCTTCGATGTTTCATCGTCAGTTTTCATCGATGATTTATCGTCTACTTTGGAAAAAATGTCAGTTGAGTAGACAACTGATTTTGGTGTTTCATTACCGTTTGAATGTGTTGCAATTTGGATCACTTGCGGGATTAATTATGGAGGTTTTGGCAACGTTAATTTGGAATTTGACGATACCCTGATAGTAGCATTATACTCTTTCGGAGTTTTTCCAGTGAAAGTTTTGCTCTAATATCAGTCTGAGATGAAGGTTTGAAGTGTAAGAAGGAGTTTGTTTCTGTATGGATACTACAACGTTGTTTTGTTTTGTTGTTTTTGTTCGATATAAGGGATCTACTGCAATTTATACTCCATTGACAGCACAAGAATTTTTTTTGTATTGACATTTTTGGAGGAGTAGTTTCAACCATGCTATGGATTTTCAGTAGGCAGTTTGCTGAATTTTATGTTCCAGATAGAGCATGTCAAAAATCTGTGTTGTGTGTTCTTCGTTATCTACCTAGCACCACAGGTGATGTCTTAGCTTATTTCATTTGACGATTGAGTGTTTGTTTTAAGAGGTCAGTTGCACAGACTCAGATTTTACCGAGGTTATGAATCATTAAAGATCCAAATTTCTTCGTCTGCTTTGTTGATAGCTGTGTATTTAGATTGACTGTTCTAGCCTTTCTCATTACCTTCTAGCGGTTTGCTCAATCTTACTTCATGAGAAGCGTCTATATAAGACTATTCCAGTATTTCATACCTTTTGTGGTTTTTCGCACTACAAGTATTTGGATTGACTGTTTCAGTCATCCTTGTTCATTAGTCTTTTGGACTTTTAACGCATTCATAGTGCTTATTACCCTTGAGGTTTTCCGGAAACAATTTCGTTATGGATTTTGAGTTAAGGAGAGGTTTGTTAGAGATACTTCAAATATCCCAACAAATTTGATTTTATTTGTAGTTTGTTAGGAGTTCAACATTTAATAACCCGAACTCTTTTTAGCTATATAAGCCACACCCCTATACATGTAGTCCTACCATTATAGTGAATTGTTTTCCATGATTTTTTCTCGTAAGGATTTTTTCACGTTAAATCTTATCTCCAGTTATTTTGTCGTGTAGCTAACTTAACAACTATCGCGAAGATTTGGGTACAGTGGTCCACCATTTGTGCCTTTGTCACAACTTCAACCCAGGGTTTCTCCATTCAGATGAACCAAAACTCATATTTTCAGCGAAACGAAGAGTGGCTACGAGCAGCATCATTGAAGTTTGCAAGGGTAGCTGCTGATAGGTGCATGCTGCGATTGTCTTTTTCTGATCCATCACCCTTATCCAGTCTAATAGCTAATACCCCAGGCATTTCTCTAAATTTGGGGAACATAAGAAACTGACATATACGACTTCCAAGCATATATCACCGATTTTTTCATCATCTTCTTCTTCTTCTTACATCGCTATCTTGAGTACTACTCACTTATTATTCAAGGTTATTGATACTTTCCAAGTACAATATCAAAAATCAATCATACAAACGACGCAATCCATACACTACCGAACTTAACGAATTGTACCTTGATACACCAAGCCTACTTTTTAATGAATTATGTAATGAACACTTTGTAGTGGTTGCTAGTAATAGAAATTGGAGGAAAACATATTCAAATCTGAATTATTCAAGAGAATGGAATGATAACAAAGGCAAAAATCATCAACAAACTCATTAAATTATCCCCATTTAGCAGCAATTGTCACACTGCAAGTCAAAAATAAGCATCGTATATGCGCATTTGCGCATCCTCATCACTGCAATTTTTTTCCAAGAAAGCAAAATAATTTTGACATCAGAAAGAAAAAAAAAACAAAGAAGCTTTCCCCTCTCATTTGGGCACAGAACGCGCGACCAGTTACCTACCTCCCCACCACCTTGGCCATTGTGGCGACGTAGTACGGTAGTAGTCAACGGCCTCCGCATGGGACACCTCACCGCCCCCCTTGTCGCGGTGGGCTTGTCCATCACCACCACCCCCTTGGAGCAACGCGTCTGGGTCAAAGTGGCGGGGAGTGGCGATGCAGAGGAAGCGGTGGTGGCAAGCAAAGGCGCCGAGGGGTCGAAGGGAGAGTGGACGGCGAGAGGTGGGGGATCAAGATGGGTTGGGCAATGGCGCTGGTGGCTGTGCAGACAACGAGGCCGCCGCCCGGGAGGGGAGAGTGGACAGCGTCCATGTCCAGGGGTGGGATGGGAGGGGGAGCTTGCAGAAGTGGTTGGTTGCCGGCTAGCTTTGGCTCACGGCTCGCCCTTTTTCCTTCGTTAACGAATAACGATCAAATTATGAAGGGCCCATCGGAATTTTACACGAATTTGACAATGAAAAAAAAACACGTGAAACAATTTGATTTCCTTAGAAATCTGGAAAATTCTTACATTCCAAATGGGATTTAACTCGAAGAAGCTAGCGGCATGTCCTATTCTACACGAAGTTACTCTTGGTAGGGTAGTAGAAAGTAGAAGCAAGATTCAACTGGTCTTTGTTTGCCATGGCAATAACGAGAGAACCATGAAAGGTGAAAGGGTACCACTAGTTTGAGAATATATTTAAAGACAACATATTTAGCGAAAACCTTGTTTCTGTAAAAACTTTACGTTAATTACAAATTTTCAAAAATTCTCAAAAAATTACAATACATTGAGGAGATGAGCTTCTATAATCCTGCAAAATTTGAAAACCAAACTCAATTACATTTGAAAGATATGAAAAAAACAAATTCAGCTGAAAAAACAAACAGTGAGATGAATAGTGTTAAACAGTAAAAAATCACTATTTAAACTAAATTTGTCTTTTTCATATATTTCAAATGCGATTGAGTTTGGTTTTTAAATTTTGTAGAATTGTAGAAGCTCACATCCACTACGTATGATAATATTTTGAGAATTTTTTAAAACTTGTACACATAGGTTTATGGAGTTTTCACTGGATATTTTGCCATATTTAAATTAAAAATTTTAAGGACATCTTTTAGGATGATATTGTTCCCATCCACATTCACTCTTCTCTCTTTCCTCTTCCCTACTCACTTTCTCTACCCCTTTTTCTTCCTCTTAAACACAAAAAATTCACATTAGAAAATTTAACTTTGAAAATTTTGAACATTAAGTTTTAACTCGAAAAACATTCAACTAAAATTTTTCAACTCAAAAATTTTAAATAAAAAAATTGAAATTAGAATGTTTCAACTCAAAAATTTTCAAATTGAAAAGTTTCAACTCAAAAACTTTCAAATAAGAATATTTCGAATTTGAAAGTTTCGCCTCAAAAAAATTTAAATAGAAAAGTCTCAAATGAGAAAGTTTCATCTTGAAATTTTTTCAAATCAAAAAGTTTCAACTGAGAAAATTTTCTATTAAAAAAACTTTTGATTTGAAAAGTTTCAATTAAAAAACATTCGGTTTGAAAATTTTCGATTCAAAAGCTTTCAAAAATATTCAAAAACTTGGAGGGAATTTGAAAAACAAAAACTATTTTGAGTTCGAGAGGAAGAGAATGCGGGAGAAAAGGGGATGAAAATGATGCCGCTAAGTATCGCGATGACAAACTCTAAGAGAGAAGAGAGGCGATAAAGAAAGGATGTGTTAGCACTTATAACAACGAGAGGATGTCATAGTTAGAGCTCTTAGATTAGCCCCTAGGTGAGGGTGAAAAGCAAGATGAAGGTACTAGATGGGCGTGATCTTTGATCAACCTATGGTAGATTGCCCACATTGAACCAACACACCATTAGGTGAAGCTAAGACTGTGGATTAGATACGCAAGCAAGTGTAGAGTTTCCAAAACGATGAAAATTAGAACATTGATATTGTTTAGGTGAGCCGTGAGCAGATTCCATATCGAATTGCCTTGTTTCAGCAGCTGGCGTTGTTCGACGTGAAGGGACTGTACTTGACACTCGCATGATCATCGTCCCTACGAAATTTCCGTGCCATTATTCTATTTCAAGATATGTTTTGGCTGACCTGACATTTTCTAAATGTTGCTTATGTATGTATAGTAGTAGGCTAGTAGAACACGAGTTAGTTCGATTGCTAAAATTTAACTAATACTGACGCCCATGTCATCGGTGGTTGTTGGGGAAATTTCTACCGCTGTTATTTTCATGCGTAAGCATATCCGCGTCGCTAACATTAACAATCATAGTGGCTCGTAGAATTATCAACCGAAAATTCCAATTCTACCCCCTTCGTCTAGAAAGTCAGAGTCAACGAGCCAATCACAGTGCGAAGAGGTCCGAGACCGGACACCAAAACCACCATCCCGGTCCAGTCTTCCGACCTCACTTGCCTTCCATGGCTTGCCCTCTCCGCCCCCTCTGACCTCCCCGGAGCGCTGCCGGGATCTCGCTGGATATGCCGCCGCCGCCGCCCTCGGCGGCGCCTGAGCCGCCGCAGCTCCACGGCGTGGTCATCATCTCCCTCCCTCCCCCCGACCAGCCCTCCAAGGGCAAGACCATCACCGCCTTCACCTACACCGACGACCACGGGGCGCCCACCGCCCCGAATCCGCCACCGCCTCCGGCGCCGACGATGTTGCCCTCTGCGGCGGAGGCTCGGCGATCGAGGCGTGTGCTATCGCCACGGCGGGTGGCAGCGATGGTGCTCGTGCTGGGGGTGCTGGTCGTCGCGGCGTACTACTGCACTTACTCGGACGTGGCCGTGCAGTTCATGGGGATGGAGGAGGAGGCGCAGAAGGAGAGGAACGAAACCAAGTCGTTCCTGCTGCCGCTGTACCCCAAGGCGCGGCAGGGGCGCTCGCTGCGGGAGTTCGGCGACGTCAAGCTCGCGACCAGGAGGGTCGATAACGACGGCGGCCGGAGCGGCGGCAGGAAGGCCAGGAACAAGTTGGAGGTAAAGAAGGCAACTGCTGTGGGGACGAACTCGACGGCGCTGCTCCCGATCAAGGGCAATGTGTTCCCCGATGGGTGCGTTAACAACTGTTCAGCAAGTTCATATAATTTTAAGAGTTAATATGGCCCCTTTGCCGTATGTTCAAATGTGATTTGAGTGTGTTCCATGGATCTGGTTTAGGGGGGAATTTGGCCAAGCGAACTTTTGCATCACTTTGAATGCTTACATGAAAACTTGCTTTAGATGATCTGATGGTCCTCTGTATACTGGGTTTAGATTTAGTACGTACTAAATAGGCTTTAGAACTTTGGTTATTGCTAAATTCCAAGTCTTTTTGTTTCTTAGATACGTCAAGAACGCAAGATGCAGTCTTAGTTTACTTGTACTGTTGTAGGATGTAATGAGAATCCATCAAAGCTGGAATACCTTTTATACACAGACTGTTATTAATATCTGAATGTCCAACATTTTTAGTTAAGGCTAGCTTCTTTAACAAACTAATCTTTATATTCCGATTGGCTACTGCTATTCTTTATCCATTAAAAAAATGGCTATCATGCATGTTAATGTGTCTAAAAGTCTTTGGTAGACAATGAAAGGGATACTAGTATGCCATTCTTGGCCAGTTGAGGCTAATATTATCTTACACCAATTGCAGGCAATATTACACATCTATCTTTGTTGGCAATCCACCAAGGCCTTATTTTCTTGATGTTGATACTGGAAGTGACTTGACATGGATCCAGTGTGATGCACCATGCACAAACTGTGCCAAAGTATGCAATCAAACATAAGCAATTTCCATTCTAATTCCATATCTCAAAACTGGGAACTTTGCAGCGGCCTGTATCTAAATAACCCTTACCGAAACTATGCAAGGACCTCTACTTCAGTGATATGGTTATCTTATTAATAATAAAGTAATATGGATATGTTTATTTACTAATTTGTGAATTGTGCTTAGCCTCATTATTCTATCCAAGTTTATTGTACTGCTCTCTAACAAACATGCACCATATAATCGCAGGGACCTCATCCTTTATATAAGCCGGCAAAAGAAAAGATAGTCCCTCCCAGAGATATGTTATGTCAAGAATTGCAAGGCATCCAGAACTACTGCGAGACTTGCAAGCAATGTGACTATGAGATTGAATACGCAGATCAAAGCTCCTCTATGGGTGTCCTTGCAAGGGATGATATGCATCTGATCGCTACAAATGGTGGAAGAGAAAAACTAGACTTTGTCTTTGGGTATGTTTCAAACCTTGTAGCGGCTGATCTCTAGTACACTTTGTTGCCTCTAAAAAGGGAAATTTAGATATATGCTACTGCAAAGCGACCACTTTAGAAAAATGCCACTACAAAGTTGTTTGTTGGGAAAATGCCATCACAAACTCCAGTTCTTCACAAAGATGCCAGTGTTACACGTATTTTGCGAGTATTGGGCAACAATACCCCTCATGACTAGTGCCTTTTTCCTCATACATCCACCCTCTCTCTCTCTCTCCATGGCTGAACACCAACCCTCTCGGTCCTCACCCCGTGCTCCTCTCCCCTGAATCCTCTCCACGAGGACTAATCAGTGACGAAGCTGCGCACAATACTAGCATCCATGCTATAGCCAAAAACCCAAATTTAAGAGCAATTTCACAAAGACAAAGTTCCAATCCAATCTAACCCAGAAAACAACATCCCTACAAATTATCCAAGAAACCTGGTGCTCTCAAATAAGGAACCACCTCCATTGATCAATGTAGCCATGGATGAAATAAAAATCTCTTGTGTCTCCTTGGAAGCTGGCCTTCTTGTCTAACCTGTTGATGCGTGACGACGACCTATGCTCCAAAATTGCTGCTGCTTCTCTTCCACCTCTCCAACACCACCGTGTCTTCCTATTTGCCAGGGAAAGGTAGGCACCATAGTGGTCCGTGGCGGCCGACTTGAGGATGCCGGCCATGGTAGCCATCTAGAGGACAAGTAAGCAAGAGGAAGAAGACGAGGGAAATATGGTCTTATTTTGGGAAACATGTACATGAGTAGTGTTTTTGTGAACAGAATGATTCTCCAGTGGCATTTTTGTGCGAAGGAACTTTTCAATGGCATTTCTCTAAAATAAATGGTCACTTTGCGATGGCATATATCTAAATCCCCCCCCCCACCACCACCAAAAAAAAAAATAGTAATATCATTTTTTGCTGTCTATCAAATGTAGTTGTGCGTATGATCAGCAAGGCCAGCTTTTGGCCTCGCCAGCAAAGACTGATGGGATCCTTGGCCTTAGCGGTGCAGCAATAAGCCTTCCTAGTCAGCTAGCCAGGCAAGGGATTATATCCAATGTTTTTGGTCATTGTATCACTAGAGAACCAAGTGGCGAAGGGTATATGTTTCTAGGTGATGATTATGTACCACGATGGGGAATGACATGGGCTCCTATCCGAAGTGGTCCGGAGTAAGTCCCATCCTTTTTGTGAAAGTTTAATTGCATGTATTGCCATGGCCATCCTTTTCCTTTTGGATACTACATCTTCTTTGGCAGGATTATCTTGTGCTTTCATCGGAACAAATTCTTTGAAGTCTTTCCAATTTCTTCTACTCTCCTTAATGATTTTTTGTACTGCCAGTAACTTATATCACACAGAAGTCCAAAAAGTAAATTATGGAGATCAGCAGGTGAGTATGCGTGGGCAGGCAGGAAACTCAATTCAAGTGATTTTTGACAGCGGAAGCTCATATACATACCTCCCAAATGAAATATACAGAAACCTTATTGCCGCTGTGAGTATTGCTATTATTTTTTTATAAGGGTGAATTCTGTTCATCTCATTTTACTAACTTTTCTTCTAATTTGACAGATTAAATATGTCTCCCCCAGTTTTGTCCAAGATAGTTCAGATCGGACATTACCTTTATGCTTGAAAGCCAGTTTTCCTGTGAGGTAAAGCGATAGAGTAATAATAGATAGGCTCTTCAGAGAGGAAGTTTGACAGGCAATTCTCCAGAAAAGTAATTCCATTTTCCTAATGATCTTGTGATATTCAGGGGTATGGAAGATGCCAAACAGTTCTTCAAGCCCTTGAACCTTCATTTTGGGAAAAGATGGTATGTCATGCCCAGAACGTTCACCATTCTTCCAGATGATTACTTGATCATTAGTGTAAGTCTTGATGCATTTTCTTCATAAATTCCCATTAGGTCTTCTAGAATCTGTCGGCTTCTCTAACCTGAACTATATGCTGAAATTAATGTGTATGTTTTTCTTGTTGGACCTTTTCTAGGATAAAGGCAATGTCTGCCTGGGGCTGCTCAATGGTTCGGATATCAATCACGGGTCAACAATAATAGTCGGAGGTATTTGTGGGTTTCTTCTTAGCACTTGCACTTTCTCTTTCCATCCATTCATAATTCTCGCTGTATAGTGAGATGTTTTATTTTATTTTTTTTCAAACTTGGAATGATCCTTTCCTGCCTTTCCCTGTAGATGTTTCTCTGCGCGGCAAGTTAGTTGTGTATGACAATCAACAGAGGCAGATTGGATGGGCTAATTCAGACTGCACCAAGCCACAAACACGGAAGGGCTTTCCCTTCTTCCTATGACGAGCATTGCACAATACAAATATGTAAATGATACATATAGAATACCATTAGAGTTGCTTATGGAATAGCTGCTGCCACTATGTGCACTATCTCCGCTACAGTCGACAGTCATAAATCCCTCTGTTTGTTGTACTAGTACTTGTTTGTAATATTACTGTGTTGTATGTACCCAAGAAGCAATGCATGTATTATTCAGCTGCAGAGTGAACCTCAGCTACTGTCATTAAATTAAACCTATAAAGACGTCGAGCGCGTTCAGAAATTTTGTAGCTGTAGCGTTTCGGAATGACCTGACAATCAACTCATGCAACTGAAGGCTGTACGTAATTTTGTTCTAATCTTAGACCCTATGGCTATAACTTGGTGCTGCAAGATCACAGATCGGTGCTGGTTACACTATAATTCCCTTCACCCTGTGCCATTGCATTAGAAAGCATCTTACCGACACATTCACATATTTGCAACCAAGCACTGGCAGCAGGGGAGTTCACGTAGGGGAGATTGGCGTCAGCGACACTCTTTAAAATTTGTGATTCACTTTATGACACCCTACCCACTGTCATACACTCAGATGGACCCACATGTCATAGACACACCACTAAAAACCAACGAATTGAGTGTTACTGGACTAATTTTTCCGTTCACTCACGTAGTACCTCCTAAGTTGTGTTAATGGCTTACTGTACTCATTTGGCTACCCATTCTCCTCATACAAAACTGGTTTGGATAATTCCTTCCCATCTGCATCAACTCTTCAGTCCAAGAATCTTGCGTATCCTGCCTAAAAGACCACCGCTCTCCCTGCTGACCGCAGCGGGTTCCTCCACAGGATCCTTGAAGTTAGCCATTTCACTCAGCTCTTGAAACGCGTCGACGAGGTTCTGAAGCCGAGCGACGAACTCGATGAGAAGCGAGGCGAACGTGGCCAGCGACAACGCGCTCGCGCTCTCGTACGTTCTCGACCCCCAGCCTCAAGCGGCAAGCTCGGATGGCGCGGTGGCCGAACGGCCCAGGACGGCTGCTGCTCGAACCTGGCAAGGGATGAGTTCGAAGCGAAGCTGTTCGACTTGTGCACTGCACGGGGATTGTTAACGGTGTGCTGGGGCAATCCGCCATTGGCTCCTTCGTGCCGCCTGATGGCTTCCCACCTTTCTGTGTTGACGAGGAGGTAGGACTTCTGATCAATCTTCCTCTGCAGCTCTTCAGCTGCAAGGTGGACTTCTGATAGGATGCTCGAAGAGCTCAGTCTCGTCATGGTCTTGACTTTCTGCCCGAGTTCTCGCAGCACTTTGGCGCCTTCTTTGCCCACCCTATGAAGCTCAGCACTGAAAACCTTTCTGCTCTCCGCTGGCGCCTAAATTTGATAAGAAAAACGTACTTGGGGAATTCAGAATTCAGTTGAGCATTTGTTGCTGAATGCTGACACGAGATGCACATACCTGAATCTCCGAAAGTATGCACCCATGCAATGCCATGACTGCGAAGGAACAATGCCTCAACGCTCCTCCAACTTTAGTGTAGCTCCTCCAAGGATATTTCATCATTTTGTAGGGTCCATGTGGTGGCTCCCAGATAGCGAATCCTAGCTGCGAACCACATAATTGCACATTGTTCAATATACAAGAATAAAACAATTATCCTAGGAGAGTTGGGTCTGGAGAAAGAACAGACCAGGGTTTCCTCTTGTGCTGATGCCTCAACAGCTGCCCTATACCCACTATACAGGGGATCATCAGAAGCTTGGTATGTGAGAATCTTTGAAGGAACCCTTTCATATTCCATGCATTTCAGATATCCATCAACACATCCTGGAATGGACAACCAAAGTGGTTTTCGCATTTTAGTAACAAATCAAGCATAGTCTATTCATGCAACCTGGCAAGTACCCCAGAGGCCCAGACAATTATGATGTTGGATGGTCCCACCTTCTAAGGATTTTGCGACACCAGCAAAATTCTTTGCTACCAAGATGTGCAAATCCTCTCCTGCCCAGATGGGGTGTACGCCTATATTGACTGCCAGACTGACAGCAGCGCCAATAGCAATCAGTAGAAATCTACTGATGGCCGTACCGGTGAATTTCCCCGTGTTGTATCCAGAGACCGTGACATAGCAAAAGGTCAGCAAGAAGACACGAAGTCCATACTCGTATGGTTTCATCTTGGGGTGCAGCTTTGTCAAGGTTGCGCAGAATGCTAGCAATCGGAAAGCATAAAGGCAACAAACTACGAATTAGATTCATTCAAACGTCAGAATTTTATTGTGTATAGAATGAATTCAACATCTCTCAATACTCACCAACAACAAAAGTGCTTATGATAAGAACCACTATGTCGAATTTTCCCATGTGTGTGGACAATTCAGCAACTGCTAGAGCAAGACCTCCTGCGGTTAGAGTTCCCAATCCCCTGTTAAGCCCTTTGCTCAAGGTTGCACCTGTGTAACGAACCGAATTAACCACTGAATATGTGTACACTGTACAAGAGCAGAGCGCCTGGTAAATAACCAGAAGAAAGGTTCTTCAGATAACAATAGGTATGGCGTTAACTGTTAAGATATCTTTAAACTTGGCACCTTCGCTTATGCTTATATAGTATACCAGAAAGTTTGTCACCAGCACGTAGGTTCTTTCAGAATGCCCTCTAAACAAATTCTAAGACATGGTCCTCACAAGGTCATTTTTACATTGATGCTAAACATCCCAGCATACACAATAAAAACCTATTCTACAAGTGAACAAGATGAACAAACCAAAACATCAATATCTTCAGTGGCGGAGGGAGGGGGTGTTGGTGGGGTCGTGGCCCCCTCGTGATCTCAAAGCTGTTGAAGTATAAGTGAATTGCCCACCTTTCCTCATCAGCTTAAGCTTTTGGGTGAGCTGGTTGGTGCATGCAACTCAATATAGTATCAGTCGGGAGGTCTCGAGTTCGAGTCTGGTAGACGCAATTTAGTGTCGCTCCTATTTCCACGTGTTGAGTCTGCCCAAGCGCCCACGTGAGTGTTGAAGTATAAGTGAATTGCCCACCTTCCTCATCGACTTAAGCTTTTGGGTGAACTGGTTGGTGCATGCAACTCAATATAGTATCGAGCCAAGAGGTCTCGAGTTCAAGACAGTTGACGCAATTAAAAATAATAATTGCGTCCACTTCTATTCCACGTCCCAGGCACGAGGAGCACGCGTGAGGAGTGTTGAAGTATAAGTGAATTGCCCACCTTTCCTCATCAGCTTAAGCTTTTGGGTGAACTGGTTGGTGCATGCAACTCAATAAAAGCTTGCAATTTTAGCTCTTCAGATTTGAACACGATTTGTATTAGTACTATTTGGCTTTTCTTATCAAATATTATTGAATTGCATGACTTATTTGCTCCCCCATTAAATATATCTATGGGTTGCCTAACCAAGAGCTGCTACCATTGCCAAACATGATTCTAGAGGACACGTTTCTTCTACCATCATCGTCATGCATCAAGTTTCAGAGTCACACTAGCATAATACTCTACCACGTAATTCACTCGTCTGACATCACAAGCCACTGAAGAAAAATTCAACTTCACAATTGTAGCGTCGCATAAGAAGGGTCTCCTAATTGCACGCTATTAATTTAGTAATTTGTCACGTCTTCAATGAATTCTGCGTGTTTGTTCACTAAAGAAATACCATATACTAGTTAATAAATCAGATAAAAAAAACTTTCAGAAATTTACCCCGAACCAGGAAAACGAATGAACAAATGGATGCATCTATGCATCAGCACATAGGAAATCACGCATGCTTAGTCCAAGGACCGCAACACATTCATCGTGTTGAGAGAACGCACCGATGCTGAACTCGAAGACGACGACAACGGTGAGGATGGCCCAGACGGAGTGGCTGGCGATGTCGCTGGGCTCGCGGAGGAACACGAGCAGCGTGATGAGCGCGAGCGCCGTCGCCACCTTGGCGGCGAACACCGGCTTCCGCGGGTCCTTGCGCGCGAACGCCCACATCTCCACGGCCGCCGCGCGCACCGCCTCCGCCGCCCGCCGCAGCCGCCCCTCCCGCGCCTCGCCGGTGGCGGCGGGGAAGCCCCAGTCGAACGAGAGCAGCGGGTCCCGCAGCCCCCGCTGGTCCAGCGTCGACCGCAGCGACCGCAGCTCCGGCGACATGGCGGCCGGCAGTGACCCCATGGGGCGGTGGCGCTCGTGCCCTCGCAACGCGCGCGGCAGTTCGGGGTGCACCAGCGCGCGCTCGCGCGTAGGACTCCGGGAGCCCTCGCTCCGTTTTTCTCGGAGCCCAGTTTAATTAATTAATCTATTTATCGTTCGCACGTTCCAGCTTCCTATCCCGTTTGGGGCTCGGATTCCTGGTTGGTTTCGTTCGCGGTTCTCTCTCCGAATCCCAGCCGTACGGCCTCGTTCTCTCTGTGGCTCCAGAGACTCTGGGCAATGCGTTGGCCGTTGCGTTGTCTCCGCTCGCGCGCAGTGCCAGCGACGGCGATGTGACCGGGGCGCTAGTGCGCCCGGCGAAGCGAGCGACGGTGGCGTCTCGCCACGCAGCGACACGGGGAAACGTGCCACACGCGTGGGTCCGAAGGTGACGTACTTGGAACACATAACTCATCACCACTACATTTAAAGGAGTAAAAGATAAATAACACAAGCCTGCTGCCTCGGCCCACATTGAAACCGCAACGGCCATGCAGTGAAAATCCATCTAAAAACCGCTCAGTTTAACCATCCGTGCCACGTCGGTTTGGAAAGAGATACCGATCGGTTTACTTGATTAAGTTCAAATTTAAATTTAAAAAATTCTAATTTTTTTAAAAATTATCTAAAATTTTCCTAAAATTAGTATTAATAGTTTTATGATCTCTGACGTGAATATTTATTAAAAAAACAAATTTTGAAGATGTTTTTTGACCATTCAAAATGTAGAAAATAGAAAAGCCAAACAAAAAGAGCTTGGCCTGCAGACTTTCAGCCCATAGGCCAAGCCGCCTCTAGGCCTCCAGCCCACCATGGGAAGGAGTACGAAAATATGCTTACTTTACAACTTCGAATGAAAGGTATCGAAATGTGAATGGTATTAATATGTGAATGACTATATTTTTGCATTTATTGGATTGATATGTGAATAGTATGAAATGTTATTTGTTGATATGGTCTTGCTAAATAACTACTTTACAACTTTCTATTGTTTAAAATATAGCAAAGGCTATGCCGAAATTTTGTTTCATTTATATGTTTCATTTCATTGCAACTTAATTTTTTAGTAATATTCATTCATGTAGGTCGAACATAGCATATGTGTGACAATGGAAGAACTACAAAACTATGCTTACTTCACAACTTCAAAAGAAAAGTATAGAAATATAAATGGTGTTGATTTGTGAATGGTATTGATATTTGAATGATATTAATATATGATTATGTGAATGCCTATTTTTGCACTTGTTGGATTGATATATGAGTGGTATTGAAATAAAAAGTTATTTGTTGACATATTATTGCTAAATGCCTACTTTATAACTTGCAATTGTCTAAAATATAACAAAGGTTGTATCAAAAAAATTCATATTTAGAAAAAATCATGTTGGAATTTTTCGTGTTTTTAATACTCTTTTTACATATTTCTTATATTTTTTCTATTTTTGGGCCTTCAATAGATTTTTACCATTTTTACAACATTTTTTGTATTTTTTCTCATTTTTTCAACTGTCATTGATTTTTGCCAAAATCCGCTCGAAATTCAAGCGGTTTTCATCCATTTCGTTCGAATTTACAGTTTAACCGATTTCAAATTTATTTAACTTTCTAAACTGCATGATTTTAAGCAAATTTTGTTTAATTTTTTTATAAATTATAATACCACCAATTCATCGAAATCCGGGTTCGAATCGGCATGGTTTAACTCTCGGCCCATAAAACTCCCGCTCCCCATCGCACTCTCCCTCCCATCCCACGGCGGCAGCGCCGCCGCCTCGTTGCTTTCCTCTTCCCCGCTCTCTCTCCGCCGCCGTCGCCGCTTAATTCAATGACACCGAGGCAGGAGATTTGATAGGTTTCTTGAGTTCATAGGCAGGAGGCGAGCGATGTCGGAAGCGGCGGTGGCGCCGATCGGCCTGTCGTGGGCGCCCAAGCTGCCTTCCTTGCCGACGACCAACAAGGACTCGGGGCCGAATCCGAGCGGTGCGCAGGAGTCCCTCTGGAGGCCCGGCAGCGAGCTCGTGGACGAGCTTTTCGTGCCCCCGAGGGACTCGAGGAAGGCCAACAAGCTGGCCAGGAAGAACGTGAAGGACACCACCGGCAAGGGCTGGTGAGTCGCGTCGCGCGTAGAAATTAGAGTGTTTCTGATGGTGTATTGATGACTACCTGTGAGGAGAGATGGATGGTAGCTTAATATTTGTTGCTTCGTTTTTCAGGTTCGACATGCCGGCGCCGAGCATCACTCCCGAGTTGAAGAAAGATCTTGAGATTTTGCAGGTATGGTGTTACACTTCCGTGCATCCTTAGTAGTGATAGGAGTCTGTATTATGTAGCTGTGGAAAACCGATAACTAGCTGTTGAAAATTTAGAAGACAATCTTGATAGGGCAAACAACATCATCATTCAGCAGCTGCCATTGGATAAGTTTGTAGCAGAGTGAATGTTGAGAATTTTGCTGCAATAAAACAGAAGCATTTTGCTTTTGTCTTGACTCATTAGAGGGGAAAATAACCATGAAGCTAGCATCCATCATTTGGTGAACTCTTGATATGCAATCTGTGCTTGTTTGATGACGTGCATCATCTTATCTGATAGCATTACAATCTGATCAAAACTGTTTTAGTTCTGAAAATTGAATAGTTCTATTTGAAAATTGTGATATAGTGTAAATGTTGAATGCATGATGTTGGATGGGACCGTCCCTACTCCCTTGGTATTGCGTGCTTTTGTTTTCTTTTCCCTTTTTGTGGCTTAAGCAATAACACGTTTGCCATTTGTTTTGCAGCTGAGGCATGTAATGGACCCTAAAAGGCACTTCAAGAGGGCAGGAAAGTCCAAGGCCCTTCCTAAGTACTTCCAAGTAAGTAACCAAATCAGTAAGCCTTATTAACATTTAGATCTTCTCAGTCTGTTAAAAACTTGTTAATGCTCTCCAGTAGCTGATATGCTAAATATTTCCTCCTTTTTCTCTTAAGAAATGCTGAATATTTTGATAATTAATTTAGGTCGGTACAGTTATTGAGCCTGCATCTGAGTTCTTCTCAAGTAGGCTGACAAAGAAGGAGCAGAAGACAATGTTGGCTGATGAGCTGTTATCCGATCAATCTCTTAGGAACTACAGGTAAGCTCATCTTACTTTTGTGCCAACATGGAGTGATACTGACATGCACCGACTTTCTTCTTTCTGTCAGTGCAACATGAAGTTTTTTTTTTATCGAAAAAAAGTTTTTATGTATGGAATAAAGCTACTTTGCCCCATGAACTCTTACGATTGTCTAAGTTTCAACCATGAACTGCAAAACCAGATGTTTTACAACCTCAACTCTTAATAACGGACACTTTACCCACCTTAGACCAAAACCACCCCGGTTTCGCTGACGTGACATCTACGTGGACAAGTTTGACTAACATGGAATCCACGTCATGGTCCACGCCTTCATCATCTTCCTCCCATCTCTCTCTCTCTCTCTCTCTCTCTCTCTCTCTCTCTCATGCGACGAGCTCTTGAAGCTTGCAAGCTATGAACCCATGGCTGCCACTGCCCCAAGCCCTAGCACTAGTGCCCAACTGTTGTTGTGCTCATGTTGCTCCTTCCTGAGGCGGCCGTGCAGCTCCCAGCTGGAGGCGGTGGTGCGGATCTGGAGAGGTGGGCGTGGAGCTAGGGATTTGGGGAAGAAGCAACGCATCGCCGTCCTTCTTTGAGCGGCTAGTGCCATGGGCCGCTAGCGTCGCCGCCCACGAGGTCGCCATCCTCAGCGCCACCGCTGTCATGGGCTCCTCCTCCCGCCTCATGGAAGACGATCCACCCTCGCCCTCCCTCCCTCTGTCGGGCCACCGTCAGCAGCGACATCTCATCATCTTGGGATCCTCCCCGCACCTGGCCCCCGCTGCATCCGCACTTCTCGTCGCCGCCTCCCCGCTTCCGCTGGCCACTACATCCACACTCTCCGTCACCGTCGCCCTCACCCTCCCTGCTGTCAACAGCCACTGCCTTTGCGCTTCCCATGCGCCGCATGGGCCTCCTCACCCTCGTACTCCCGATCCAAAAGCCCGCGATGGCCATCTCCTTCATGGGATGATGGCTGCGGTTGTAATCGGGAGGCGATGGATGGTGGACCATGGGGATGACAGTGCGGCACATCTTGGGACCTTGTTGGACCTCACTGCCACCGCTTGCCATGGCTGCTGCCTGGATCTGCAGAGAGGATGAATGTGATGGGAGAAGGGGAAAGAAGAAAGGAGTATGTGGACTATGACGTGGAGGTTGATGTGGATGCCCTGTTATTGAAACTTGTCCACGTAGATGCCACTCAGCAAAACCAGGTTGGAAGAGCGGAATTCAATATCTATGAATGTGTGCGTAGTTATACATCACCAAAACCATATCCTAAAGAATAGACTTAGGGCCTGTTTAGAAGAGCGGAATTACTCTAGGGATTTATAGGAATTCGAACTAAATCCTAAGGATTTGATCCAAATCCCCCAATTCCAAACAGGCCCTTAGACTAAAGAGCCTTGTCACTGTGATTTGGAATTGGGTTTTGAAGCACGGCTCTAGTGCATAAGTCGTTGCCCTAGTTTTGTAGTAGGAATCTCTGTTTTTCTGATAGATTTCACCCGCAATATATCCAAAGTTAACTCCAATACAGAATGTATCTTTTCCATGTTATTAAGCTTTCTAAAATTTAATTTGTCGTCGTTGTCCATTAAAATGCAGGATGCGCAAGGTGAGGGAAATTCAGGAGACCCGAACACCAGGAGGTAACCAGAAGTGGAAAAACAAGGGCAAGAAAACATTTAAAAGGGCCAAGGATAGGCGAAAATGATATTCTTGTGGCTACTTTCTTTCGCACCGAGGAAGTTGAGAACAAATAAGTGAAGCCAAACGGAAATGAATATGAGAGCGAACCTTCAAATTGCACTAGTGCTATTCTCAGTCTTGCAGGATAATTATTATTCTAATGTAATGTGGTGGATTCATGTAGCATAATGAATGCATTGTCAGTTCTATGTATTAACAAGTATGGCTGAACATCAGAAATGCTGGTTGATAGTATTTATTTTCCACTTCCTAGTAATGAGCTCAGAGCTTTAGATATGCTGCAAGAAAATTCCCCAGTTGAATACGAGTTGAGTATCTTATCATTGCGAGTGTTTGCTCATATAGTTATATCTGCATTTGTGCTTGTTTTGGCATAATGTTTTGGTCGTTCCATCATAGAAAATTTTGCCATAATGTTTTGGTCGTTCCATCCATTGATCTGCCGCCATAGAGTTTATCACATCCACGTGCGTTAATCACGACTTGTTCCAAACTCTTTGACTTCTTTGCCTTGCCTCCTGTGTCATCACTCATCACATACTAAGGTCTCGTTTACGGAAGGCCCCATTTGCAGAATTCCAATTAAACCTCTTTACATCTCTGCACTTCTTGAACTCGATCTCTGCTATATAAAGCAAGAGTTTTTTCCCACGTACTTCATCAAAATTATCTACCTTTGTCACTCCTCTTTAATTACCCATCTTTATCACTGTTAGTGCTCTTTGCAAATAAACTTTTTATTGCAAATTGAGTTTCAACCATTGTATATTCAGATTGAACAGTATTATTCAGACAAGGTTAGTGCATTTTTCAAATAAATTTTTGTCATAAATTGAGTTTTCGTTGTAACGCATATGCACATGACTAGTCCCCTTTACATCTTTGTACATCTTGACCTCGATTCCCTTTGCCCTTGGATAAATATCTCGATTGTCTCACTTCTTTTCCATCTATTTGTGTAACTAGGACTATTTTCGTGGCATGATACGTCACGCGCGTTGTTTCTTTCGAAGAAATAATTTTATTTTTTTCGGCGGTGTTTTTTTAAAAAAATCATCGAGAAAACGCGCGGAACGGCTGAAAGGATACATACGCAACCACTTTTTTTCATCTATCTGGGGTCCTCTAACAAAGGATTCGCGATTGCGCTAAATCAAAAGGTACTTTTCGTGGAAAATAGCCGGAATGATCAAAACGTAACTACGCTATTTTTCTGGTATTTATTTAGGGTCTTTTCACGAATGATTCACGGTTTTTCTGAACCGGAAAGTCCTTTTTGTAAAAAAAACGTGAGAAGGACCTACACATAATTACGCTTTTTTTAGGGATCTAAACAGGAAAAAACCAAAACGAGCCGAGCCGGCCTCGGCTCGAATGAACGGGAAGGCGTGAACCCCGCGTGCATTGTTTTTTTCGCAGAAACAATTTCGTTTTTTTTTCGGCGGTGTTTTTTTTTTAATCGGCGAGAAAATGCGCGAAATGGTTGAAAGGATAGAAACACAATCATGTTTTTTCGCATCTGTCTGAGGTCCTCTCACGAAGGATCCGTGGTTGCGCTAAATCGAAAGGTCCTTTTCGTGAAAAATAGATGGAATGATCAAGACGTAACTACGCTAATTTTTTCGGTATTTATTTAGGGTCTTTTCACGAAAGATTCGCGATTTTTTAAAACCAAAAGATCTTTTTCGTAAAAAAACGTAGAAATAACCTACACGTAATTACATAATTTTTTAGGACCTAAATGCAAAAATTTTAAAATGAGCCGAGCAAGCCGGCCAGTGCTCGGCTCAAACGAACAGGCATGCGTGATTGCTTCCAACTTTATTTAAGGTAGTATTTGGTGTGCGGAGAGGCAGATAAGTATCTCGATTGTTTCTCTCCTTTCCATCTATTTGTGGTTAACCATGTTTTGGTTGGTTCTATTAAATTTGGTGTGCAAAGAGGCAGATCACAGAAATGCGGGTCAATTTGTCAAAATGCAAGTGATTCGAGTCACAAACGAGAGAGATCTAGCGGAATTGTGGTTTTTTTTTATGGCTTAAGTTGCATGAGGCGACCTATGATGATACAAATACATGAAGTTAATGTAATTTATTTATATCGTATCGAATCTCCATCGCTAGAATCAGAGGCGGAGCCAGGGCCCGGCGACCCTGGGCTCACGCCCGGGCTCCTGGCCCATTAAGCGAGGACCCTCAGTCCCCTATGCAGTTATTTTTTATGTTTTCTTTTTCTATATTTTGATGTTAAACTATTCTCGTTGGTATCAGACAATGAATTTAGTGAAACAAACTATCGTGTGTCTCAAATTTGTTTGTGTTATATATACAACAAGTGGTTAGTGCTAATTAGTAGTTCACTAGTTCCCGCGTCATAGTCTTTACGCCCAGGCTCCCTCGAAGTCCTGGCTCCGCCACTGGCTAGAATATAACACCGGTTCAATTTTTAGGGTGAAAATATGTCTCGTGTGCACTTATAAGGAATTGATCCTTGCTAATGTCTTTGCATGCCACATGTTTCCACGTCTAGGCCTGGTAATGGGCCACGATTTTAAGGGCTAAGAGGGTTGGGCCTGTAATGGCCTGCTATAGGATTATGCTAATTGGGCAAAAAATAAAAATGGGTAAGGATAGGATTGACTTGGCTTGAAACAGGATTGAATTAGGATTTAAATGGGCTGTAATTTCGGGTTTTAAAAGGGCCAATCCACTGCTACAGCCTGTGGAAGAAGGAATAAGGCCGGCTATGTCGTTCACTCCGTCTCCGTCATTCCGCATGCCGCACTGCTGCAGCTTCCGCTTCGGCGATTACAAAACCTAAACCTAGATATCTGAGTCACTGGAATCCTCCGCTACGGCTCCCTCTCTGACCTCTCCGGCGTCCAGGTCCGCCGCTTCCTTGTCTGGTTCAACGTCGTCCGCACCAAGGTCGACACGCTTCGCCCCCGGCGCCGTCTATCTCGACATCAATTTGGATCACACGCAAGCTCCCGCCGGTGACTTCGATCCCTCCACACGTCACGAGTCCTCAAAAGGTGCCGCCTCTCATCTGCGCTCGCCGTCGCCGCGACATGGTTCCAGGTATGTGGGTTCCCCTCCTGATGCTTTCTTGAACTATTTGTGTTCAATCGGTTCTTGATTTCGTGGGCGACGTGTACTTTCTAGAGGCTTCTTGGGATGGTTCTTGATGGTTGTTGGTGCTGGGTTCTTGGACGGTTTGCGTTTCGTTTGGATCTAGGCATCTAGGTCTAAAATGGTAGTTATAATAATCTCTAATAATGCTAAGAAAGAATTGCGGGACAAGATCGATAATCTCTGCGGTTAGTAGTTATGAATTTGTGGAATTTTTCGTGTTTTTAATACTCTTTTACATATTTCTTATATTTTTTCTATTTTTGGGCCTTCAATAGATTTTTACCATTTTACAACATTTTTTGTAATTTTTCTCATTTTTTCAACTGTCATTGATTTTTGCCAAAATCCGCTCGAAATTCAAGCGGTTTTCATCCATTTCATTCGAATTTACAGTTTAACCAGATTTTAAATTTATTTAATTTTCTAAACTGCATGATTTTAAGCAAATTTTGTTTAATTTTTTTTATAAATTTTAATACCACCTATTCATCGAAATCCGGGTTCGAATCGGCATGGTTTAACTCTCGGCCCATAAAACTCCCGTGCATCTGGTACTCTCATGTTTGGCTAGCCCTAACTACTAGGAAATTTGGTTGTGACACCCAATTCGATGGCAATTCCATATTGACACTCTAATTCGTGGTTCATAAAATTGACCGAATCGAATTTTTTGGCTCGTGACACTCTCGGTATTTTTCCACATTTTCAAGATTTTCATTACTATTTTTGCCTTTGTTTAGTAGGTGCTTTTCTGTTTTGCCTCCACGTCTGCGCAGTATTTCGTGTCTTGGCTCATTGATACATGTGATTTTCATAGAATTTACACCTGTTTACCCCAGGTCTCAGGTTCATGAGGACCTGTCAAATATGACCAAAATTGTCGCATAGCAACACATGTTAACTGGCTTCCCAAACCATGTCACAATCATAATATATAAGTGCACAAAATTTTTTTTCTCCAGATAGCATCAACACAAATAGTCAGCAAAGGAATGCAATCCCAGATTTATATCAGGCTTCCCACAGGGAAGTATCATAATCAGTGCAAAATACATGACGAAATTGTGACTATACGGCGGCGCACTGTGGCAGGGGCAAAACGGGAAAAGCACCTCCTAAACAGTGCAAAAATAATAACGAAAATCTTGAAAATGTGGAAAAATACCGAGAGTGTCGCTGAGCCAAAAAATTCGTCAATTTGTGTCAATTTTATGAACCACGCGAATTAAAGTGTCAATCACTGCCTTCCTTGCCGACGACCAAGAAGGACTCGGGGCCGAATCCGAGCGGCGCGCAGGAGTCCCTCTGGAGGCCCGGCAGCGAGCTCGTGGACGAGCTTTTCGTGCCCCCGAGGGACCCGAGGAAGGCCAACAAGCTGGCCAGGAAGAACGTGAAGGACACCACCGGCAAGGGCTGGTGAGTCGCGTCGCGCGTAGAAATTAGAGTGTTTCTGACGGTGTATTGATGACTACCTGTGAGGCAGCTGTGAGGAGAGATGGATGGTAGCTTAATATTTGTTGCTTCGTTTTTCAGGTTCGACATGCCGGCGCCGAGCATCACTCCCGAGTTGAAGAAAGATCTTGAGATTTTGCAGGTATGGTGTTACACTTCCGTGCATCCTTAGTAGTGATAGGTGTCTGTATTATGTAGCTGTGGAAAACCGATAACTAGCTGTTGAAAATTTAGAAGACAATCTTGATATAGGGCAAACAACATCATCATTCAGCAGCTGCCATTGGATAAGTTTGTAGCAGAGTGAATGTTGAAAATTTTGCTGCAATAAAACAGAAGCATTTTGCTTTTGTCTTGACTCATTAGAGGGGAAAATAACCATGAAGCTAGCATCCATCATTTGGTGAACTCTTGATATGCAATCTGTGCTTGTTTGATGACGTGCATCATCTTATCTGATAGCATTACAATCTGATCAAAACTGTTTTAGTTCTGAAAATTGAATAGTTCTACTTGAAAATTGTGATATAGTGTAAATGTTGAATGCACGATGTTGGATGGGACCGTCCCTACTCCCTTGGTATTGCGTGCTTTTGTTTTCTTTTCCCTTTTTGTGGCTTAAGCAATAACACGTTTGCCATTTGTTTTGCAGCTGAGGCATGTAATGGACCCTAAAAGGCACTTCAAGAGGGCAGGAAAGTCCAAGGCCCTTCCTAAGTACTTCCAAGTAAGTAACCAAATCAGTAAGCCTTATTAACATTTAGATCTTCTCAGTCTGTTAAAAACTTGTTAATGCTCTCCAGTAGCTGATATGCTAAATATTTCCTCCTTTTTCTCTTAAGAAATGCTGAATATTTTGATAATTAATTTAGGTCGGTACAGTTATTGAGCCTGCATCTGAGTTCTTCTCAAGTAGGCTGACAAAGAAGGAGCAGAAGACAATGTTGGCTGATGAGCTGTTATCCGATCAATCTCTTAGGAACTACAGGTAAGCTCATCTTACTTTTGTACCAACATGGAGTGATACTGACATGCACCGACTTTCTTCTTTCTGTCAGTGCAACATGAAGTTTTTTTTTATCGAAAAAAAGTTTTTATGTATGGAATAAAGCTACTTTGCCCCATGAACTCTTACGATTGTCTAAGTTTCAACCATGAACTGCAAAACCAGATGTTTTACAACCTCAACTCTTAATAACGGACACTTTACCCACCTTAGACCAAAACCATCCCGGTTTCGCTGACGTGACATCTACGTGGACAAGTTTGACTAACATGGAATCCACGTCATGGTCCACGCCTTCATCATCTTCCTCCCATCTCTCTCTCTCTCTCTCTCTCTCTCTCTCTCTCATGCGACGAGCTCTTGAAGCTTGCAAGCTATGAACCCATGGCTGCCACTGCCCCAAGCCCTAGCACTAGTGCCCAACTGTTGTTGTGCTCATGTTGCTCCTTCCTGAGGCGGCCGTGCAGCTCCCAGCTGGAGGCGGTGGTGCGGATCTGGAGAGGTGGGCGTGGAGCTAGGGGATTTGGGGAAGAAGCAACGCATCGCCGTCCTTCTTTGAGCGGCTAGTGCCATGGGCCGCTAGCGTCGCCGCCCACGAGGTCGCCATCCTCAGCGCCACCGCTGTCATGGGCTCCTCCTCCCGCCTCATGGAAGACGATCCACCCTCGCCCTCCCTCCCTCTGTCGGGCCACCGTCAGCAGCGACATCTCATCATCTTGGGATCCTCCCCGCACCTGGCCCCCGCTGCATCCGCACTTCTCGTCGCCGCCTCCCCGCTTCCGCTGGCCACTACATCCACACTCTCCGTCACCGTCGCCCTCACCCTCCCTGCTGTCAACAGCCACTGCCTTTGCGCTTCCCATGCGCCGCATGGGCCTCCTCACCCTCGTACTCCCGATCCAAAAGCCCGCGATGGCCATCTCCTTCATGGGATGATGGCTGCAGTTGTAATCGGGAGGCGATGGATGGTGGACCATGGGGATGACAGTGCGGCACATCTTGGGACCTTGTTGGACCTCACTGCCACCGCTTGCCATGGCTGCTGCCTGGATCTGCAGAGAGGATGAATGTGATGGGAGAAGGGGAAAGAAGAAAGGAGTATGTGGACTATGACGTGGAGGTTGATGTGGATGCCCTGTTATTGAAACTTGTCCACGTAGATGCCACTCAGCAAAACCAGGTTGGAAGAGCGGAATTCAATATCTATGAATGTGTGCGTAGTTATACATCACCAAAACCATATCCTAAAGAATAGACTTAGGGCCTGTTTGGAAGAGCGGAATTACTCTAGGGATTTATAGGAATTTGAACTAAATCCTAAGGATTTGATCCAAATCCCCCAATTCCAAACAGGCCCTTAAACTAAAGAGCCTTGTCACTGTGATTTGGAATTGGGTTTTGAAGCACGGCTCTAGTGCATAAGTCGTTGCCCTAGTTTTGTAGTAGGAATCTCTGTTTTTTTGATAGATTTCACCTGCAATATATCCAAAGTTAACTCCAATACAGAATGTATCTTTTCCATGTTATTAAGCTTTCTAAAATTTAATTTGTCGTCGTTGTCCATTAAAATGCAGGATGCGCAAGGTGAGGGAAATTCAGGAGACCCGAACACCAGGAGGTAACCAGAAGTGGAAAAACAAGGGCAAGAAAACATTTAAAAGGGCCAAGGATAGGCGAAAATGATATTCTTGTGGCTACTTTCTTTCGCACCGAGGAAGTTGAGAACAAATAAGTGAAGCCAAACGGAAATGAATATGAGAGCGAACCTTCAAATTGCACTGGTGCTATTCTCAGTCTTGCAGGATAATTATTATTCTAATGTAATGTGGTGGATTCATGTAGCATAATGAATGCATTGTCAGTTCTATGTATTAACAAGTATGGCTGAACATCAGAAATGCTGGTTGATAGTATTTATTTTCCACTTCCTAGTAGTGAGCTCAGAGCTTTAGATATGCTGCAAGAAAATTCCCCAGTTGAATATGATTTGAGTATCTTATCATTGCGAGTGTTGCTCATATAGTTATATCTGCATTTGTGCTTGTCTCCTGTTTCCGGAGAATAAAAATTTTGCCATAATGTTTTGGTCGTTCCATCCATTGATCTGCCGCCATAGAGTTTATCATATCCACGTGCGTTAATCACGATTTGTTCCAAACTCTTTGACTTCTTTGCCTTGCCTCCTTTTGCCACTGTTCTTTAATTACCTACCTTTGTCACTATTAGTGCTCTTTGCAAATAAATTTTTTATCGCAAATTGAGTTTCAACTATTGTACATTCAGATTGAACAATATTATTTAGACAAGATTAGTGATTTTTGCAAATAAATTTTTATCACAAATTGAGTTTTAGTTATAACGTACATGCACATAACTAGTCCCTAAGCACTAATTGTACCTTCCAATAATATGAACTATTTTCTTTTGATTCAATATGCAGGAGAAACAATGGAGGGACATAGTGCTTGTGAGTTGCAAGAGGACATTTCAAGGTATTATTTGTCACCAAATTTATAGTCTAATTAAAATTGCATATGATATAAGACTTGCTGGTCATATAGTCATGAATGCTTCCATACTTTGCATTGTTGTTAGGAATTAATTGGGCTGAGACCAAGAAGCAACTGAAAATGGGAACAGTTTTTGTGATAGATAACAAGGTCAGTGCCTCTCCTCTTTCTAATTTCTTTCTTTCCTGTTAAGCATTTCTCTCATCATCAATAGGCCAAATAGCTCCTGATACCTCAATGAACTGTCCCTTGATCCTGTATGTCTCATATATTGATTTATTAGAGCACTCACCTGCTCTTCTAGTTCTAGCTGATTGAAATAGATCATTAGGTTAGGTGCGTTGTTGATTATTTCATACCTGCACTTCACTGGGCAATCGCTCGGGGAATGCAATATACTCCGATTGATCTATGTTTCTAACCGGGTAGCTACGAATCATGCGGTCAGACGGCAGTCTCCTACTACAATTTGGCATTTGCACTTGGAAAATCTCAATAAATTTTACACCTGGCTCTAGCATTTAACTGGTTTTGTGTTACCGTGAAATTCATTGCAACTCTAGAAATCATTGCCAAGGATCCCTTTGGTTTCTTTTTTGTTCCCTGGTGTATAACAATGTCTGTGATGTTTTCTGTTTTGTTGTACACTAAAGATGAGAAGGTAACTATATTGGAGTCAGAAAAAAAGCATGGGAAAGCGATCCAGCAGCCAAGCTATGAGAGATGCCTTGAATCCATGGCGCAAGAATGATGAACACTGACGAAGATAGTCATAATAGGCTCATGGGCCTCTGTCAAGTAATTGCATTCCCATCCTTCAATTGTAGCCCTTGAATGAGGTAATATGGAACTATGGATATAGCATTCTTGCAGTTGGTGAAAACACTTGTCTTACTCGAAATTCTTTGGATGTCAATATGTCACTCCTTTATGCATTCGTTTTAAAAATATAACAATGAAATTATAGGCTTGGAGAGGTGAAACCGGTTTATTTCTTTGTGTGATTGTATATGCGTTCCATGGGTTGCTGCTCTTGAAGAATGTGTTTTTATGATTGAAGATTCTTTGGGTTTGCCATCTGTTAGTTTTACCAATACATAACAAAGTCGAAAGGTTTTTTTTCATTATTTTGTATTATGAAAGATTGTTGTCTGATTCATGATCGTAAGCGTGCAGACTGAGTAATTTCTTGTTGGTTTGTGGATGCATTTGAGAGCCCTTCATGAATTCTTACTCAGCCCTTCATGTATTGACGTATGTAGTGATAGCAAATCGGAGGCTTTGGCGAAATCGGAGCATGTCTTCGTATTAGTGATAGTGATAGCGACCCTTACTCGGTAGCATTTATGACGGAGGGCCACCAAGGATTTTAAATGGGCCAAGGTAAGTTTAGGACCTTATTGCTTGATGGGTTGGACCGGATTGGAAGGAAATATTAGCGAGAAATTGGATTGAGGATTGGGCCAGCCTCTAAACACATGGGGTTAGGGTGGGGTTTGGACTGGGCCTTGGCCCATTGTCAGTGCTATCCACGTCTGTGTCTACTAGACTAATGTTTTTCGCAATACTTTTAGGAGGAGAGAGTTGTTGCCCTTATATTACTCGACAAAAGAATATTAGCAGTTCTAGAAAAGTGTGACATAGAATCGCCAGTCACGTCTCCTCTGTCGGCTCCGTTGGATGATGGCCGTAGAGTTGATTCTACGGCCCTATAAACGGTGATGTGGTAACCTACTCTAGTTTGTTGCTTTGTAAAACAAAGTCGTTCACCCGTTAGAATCGTCGGCAAGCAAGTAAGAACGCACGAATCAAGAGTCAAAAACACACATAGTATAGGGTGAAATTCTCTCTCGTTTTATTCAATTGATTGATTACAATGGGGAACATCCGATATATATAGCAATAGTCCCTTTACATCTCATCTGTACATCTTGAACTCGATTCCCTTTGCCCTTGGATAAGTATCTCGATTGTCTCACTCCTTTTCCATCTATTTGTGTAACTAGGAAATTTTCATGGCGTAACACGCATGCAAGGTCGCTTATTCAAGAAAAATGTTTTTGGGCAGCGTTTAATTTTTTAAATCGTCAAATAATGAGCTAAACGGAGGAAAATAGAGAGAAAGAGTTGTAGAAATATCTCTTTCGATTTAATTATTTGGAAAATATTGAGACCGAAATTTGGAAAACCGCAATGGGGAAAAAGTCTAGAGGAAAAGGGCAAAAAATTATTAGAGATGTCAACCTTCTTTTTGTCGAAGTTTAATACTCTACGCGTTCACCGAGTAATAATACATGTTTTAAAAATATTAAAACTTCATGGCGAATACGTACGCAAGGCGTGTTTTTCCGTTGAAAAAAATTATTTTTTCCTCGGCGGCGTTTTATTTCTTAAATCGTCGAAATGGGGAAAAAATAGAGAGATAGAGTTGTAGAAATATCTCTTTCGCTGAATTATTTGGAAAATATTGGAGGCCGAGCTGGAAAATCGTGGCGGGAAAAAAGTCTAGAGGGAAAAGGATGAAAAATTATTAGAGATAACAACCTTCTTTTGTCGAGCTTAACACTCTACGCGTTCGCGGAGTAATAATACATGTTTTAAAAAATATTAGAGATCGACGCGTTCGCGGAGTAATATTACATGTTTTAAAAAAATATCAGAGATCGAGCTGGGAAAAAAGTCTAGAAATAGAGCTACACAAATATTTCTGGCGACGAAAATTTTTTTTCTCGAGAAAACGGAGAAATGACATGTTTTAAAAAATATTAGAGACTCGCGGCGTAACACGCCGCTCGTGTCGTTTTTTCGTAGGGATTTTTTTTTCGGCGGCGTTTTATTTTTTAAATCGTCGAAATAATGAGTGAAACGGGGAAAAAAGTAGAGAGACAGAGCTGTACACATATTTCTAGTGACAAAAACATTTTTTCCCGAGAAAAACGGAGAAAGGACCTAGACGTAAAGAATATGGACCTGAATGTTACGTTTTTGGACCTGTTCGCTATCCTTAAAAATTAGAAAAGGGCTTGTTTGTGATTTGAATTTAATGGGAGGTTCTTTTCGTAAAATAGCACACGAGGGACCCGAACGCAAATTTAGAGAAAAAAATCTTTCTCTCACAAAAAATCACGAAAGACCTATTCGTAATTTACAAAAGGATCAAATCGCGAAAAAATATTTTGAACCGAGCCAGCCGGCTCGGCTCAAATCGTTGTGAGGCCGGCCATTCTTCAGGCTGTAGTAAGGGCATTATTTGGTGTGCGGAGAGGCAAATAAGTATCTCCTTTGTCGGCTCCGTTGGATGATGGTCAGAGAGGCGATTCTACGGCCCTATAAGCGGTGATGTGGTAACCTACTATAGTTTGTTGCATTCGGAAAGGTGCACTGTGATGTCTATGAAGGAAAAAAAAGAGTTATTTAAATATGCATTTTACCATGCAATTACTTTGTTTGGAACTAAATGGTATCAAACTAGTAATTTCTTAACTTTGTTGTTTTATTAACGATGTTGTCTGATTTTGTGGTTTTAATGATGTCTGATCGATTCAGTTTATTTTACGTAGCACCTACGAGTATCACACCACTTCTTAAAGCCAAGTGAGGTCAGTTGGAGAGGAATCTAAGTGGATTTGTTGCGAAAAGTTTATTCCAAAGAATATAATGCGTGATGAATTTGTTGTGAATAGATTTTTTTTCCGGAGAACGTAATGTATGGTTTTAGTTTCACAGCATTTTCTTAATTTGATAATTTTGTTGTTGTTTTCTAAAATTATATACTTCAAATATATACTTTAGTCCAAATTATAAAGCATAATATGGCTGACTTGTAAAATATATGTCAGAACCCTCTACATTATGTTTTATAGAGGATATCATCCTAAGCCTAGTTTTCATTCATATCTATCTAAAACATTTATTCTTTTGAAAGATGCAAGAATGTTATTATGAGTATTCTCTTTTAGAACTTTTGATATTAAATTATATCACTTCCAAGATATTATTATATGCCTACTAAAAGATAATAAATGGGATTGATTTCTGGACTCTTAAATATTTGGATAAATATGACGGGATGATCAGGCTATAACATTATTTAAATTGTAGTGTAACTCTATCGCTTTCATTTGGCAGGGGAAGCTAGAAAGTTAGACAAATATATACCACGAAAATAATAGCTATCAATGGCTCGCTATACACAAAAGAATTGAGGACAAAATAAGGTTTCTTTGAGTCACGTTAGTTTTTATTATTTTTAAAGAAAAATACCATCATTTTTTACCATTCCTTCATTTTTTAAGCTTTGTACTAATTAGAGGTCAATAAAGTGCTTGTGATATTTATGTTTTCATGTTAGGTTATTGTGTTATCGCATTTCAATATTTGATATTAACAATTTTCAATAATAGAAAGTTGTAAAAAGGTGGTATAATGGCTATGCCTTAAAAGCTAGTATCTACGATTTGTTATGTTGTCATCTTTAATTTCCATAGTATTTTTTTTTGTTCAGTAGTAATTATATCTTTGATTTCTTGGAACACACACTTCAGCTTTAAAGAACTCTAAAACTATTTCCAAATAATAGAAATTTTTATTTATATTTTTCTTATGATTTTCTATCCACAAAATTCTTACCATGTCAATGCTCCACAACAAGAATATGTAAAATTTGTTTACCTTGCCGGAGGAAGAAGATGATATAAAAGAACTGCTACTAGAGAATTAAAAGACGAATGGGTATAGCAATGAAACATTCCGACAAGTATTCTGAATTTTCAATTAATGAGTTTAGTTTTAGGTTAGTTTAGCTATATACCACACTAAATGAATAAATTTTTAGATCTTGTTAGAACGCGGCAATGCAAGCTTTTAGAAAAAAAATCAAAATATCACAAGAACTAGATAGTTCATATACAAGGAAGTCACTAGAATGGAAAATTATATAAATTAGGAAAACGTTGAGTATCTACATATTTTGCTAGAAGAGTGTAGATATTCTGATATTTTAGATCAAGAGCTATGATCTTGGCACATGTGGAGAATCCCTCTTAGATTCTATAAATAGAGGACCTTCCTCTTTGCCATGCCATGGTACAAGAGCATGGTAGAAGTCCATAAGAGTAGGGTGTGAGTGCTAGGCTAGCCACCCAAAGGTGTGTGCCTGCTCTTGTGTAACTGTGGTGTGCTTTAATAAAATAGTGCTCTTCTAATTGTATGTGTTATGGATCAAACCTCATGGTGAGATCAATCATTGAGGGTTGCCCAATCTTTCACGGTGGAGAAACAACAACAATCTTGAAAAACAATTCAATAGCACAACTTTGAAAGATGCACAACCAAACGAGGATAACTAATCCGCTAATACAATCTATCTAGAAAATGCAAAACCATACAACAAAATTTTACCATCCAATCTAGATAGATTGAACCGTGAAGATGAACACGACCGCTCAATGCAAAACCCAAAGAACTATGTGTTATTCAACTTAACACTGCTACACAACCGACAAGGGATCGAATTTCATGTGGAACACGTCATTCACCCTAAAAGATATCACGACAAATAACTCAATTCATCATCAACTATGTAAGTTACAATGACGTACCCTCTTGCCTTATGTAGCTAGCTAGCTCACACACACGCAAAAAGAGCCTAAGCCCAATCAAGAAAGAGGCCAAACTTGACCAAGAGTCAGTCCCAATCTAATGCAGGAACAACACAAGATGGTTCGGACTCAACCCAAACAAGAAAGTAATACAATTGAGTCTAAGTTGGTTTGATTTAAAATTAGATATGCATGTGGTTATGGAAAGTTTTACTCTCTGATCAACTTGGAAATGACATCCCTACTGTTTAATAGATGGTAGAACCTAGTCTTACAAGCAGGTATTATATTTACTAACCCAACTATCTAGTACCATTTCTTAAACATTCATTGATGTTTGAGATAAGTGGCATATAAAATTTAACAATATAGAGGAAAAAGATTAGAATAACGAGGGTATAAGTCAATGGTAGTGAGACCAGTCCAACTTGAGTTAAATAATATTACACAAGAAGGTCCTTCTACAAATCGAGCACCTGAGGTTGGCTTTCAATGACATGGAAGCAACCAGATCGGTATAGAGAGCAACGTTACCGACATAGACAATGTCAGGTTGCAAGTGCCTAACGTATTGGTTGTTTGCCTAGGAATGGCAAGGGCATAGATTGTCTACGATCGGAGATGAGAAATTCATGATAGCTAGGAACGACAAGGACATCGATTGTCTACATTTGGAGATGAGAAAGGCATGGCCTTTCTAGGCTTCACACGGATTTGTAATGCTAACAGCACAAATCGCACCGCTAAACAAGCATCATCAAATTCAATGATCCATTGTTGCTCTACACCACATGCAGCATGCCATCGAAAGTGCTTCCATAGTGCCAATGCTTAGGGCTCGGGCCATGGCACTTGATGAACAACATCGGTGTTTGGGACAAGGTGGTCACGTTCAAAGCCCATATTTGCATGCAGAACGTTATGCAGTAGAACTTGTCAATGTGGTATGCGATGTCTAGGTTGATCTTGATGCTCGAGAGGTCATAGACGTTCTCCAACCTAGAAGGCTATGGAGATTCGTCGGCGCTTTGCTCATGACTAGCCACTCCAACCAACACCAATCATCTCACCTGGCTCTAATGAAAGCTAGGCCATGACAGTTTGAACAAAGTATGACAACAACATAGTCATGCGTGTTGGGGTTAAGGGTGAAGGCTAACTTGCATATGTGGCGGTTACATTGGTGCACATCATCCACTAGCACATTATTGGTAGTAGAAGAAGGTGGCTACGGAGCAGTCGGCCATGTACGTGACATCACACCGGAGATGCAACATGCACATCTGCGACTCTGGGAGTGGGGTCCGTCGGTGTGATGGCTAGGGTAACATTGACGAGCGCGAGCCACCTCTTGTTGTTGGCCCAAGGTCTTCCACATGACGAAATTGTTTGTTACAAGGAGCGAAGATAAACTAACCCGGCCAATTCTCAACGAGAGGAGTCACCATCCATGGGATAGGCATGTCGAGTTGGGTGGGGAGCATAGTGCTCCATGACCGCACACGCCTTGGAAGCATATGCAGGTGGGGAGAGTATGAAGCTTGCCGATGTGTGCCACCCTACCAAGCAATCGAGGTGGTCCAATCAAGGCATGAGACGTTTATCGCCATCTAAGGCATGATCTCTTGGTTGACGATCATTCTATGTACGAGTAGGAGTACTAGTCAAACCATCACATATATACAATTGCATTGGGAATCATACATACTGATACCAACTTTGTGTGAAAGTCATAATAACAAATAAAATGGGTATTGTTACCAACTTTTTATTTGTGAAAGGCATAATAACAAATAAAATACTCAACAAAACAAATCTTTGTAAGAAGAGATAACCGAGTTACTTAAAATGAACTGGCCTTTCTATTGTCTGTGGGTGTGGCCTTTTGGGTCAGTGACTCAACAGAGGTAGTGTATATTTTTACTATATAAAGTGAGAGTTTCTTCCCGCGTCACTTCATTAAAATTACCCACCTTTGCCACTGCTCTTTAATTACCCACCTTTACCACTGGCACTGCTATTTAATTACCCACCTTTGCCACTGTTAGTGCTCTTAATTACCCACCTTTGCCATTGCTCTTTAATTACACACCTTTGCCACTGTTAGTGCTCTTTGCAAATAAACTTTTTATCGCAAATTGAGTTTTCGTTGCAACGCACGGGCACATAACTAGTTATATAAGATTTTGGTGATCATATTGTATCCCATTGTGTAAATCATAGAGATCTTGTAGATCAACTGCTTTGTGCGGCCAAATATGGAGCCGGGAACACCAGATTGGCATGTACTGCCGGCTGCCACCGTAATACCGTATCTTCTGCTTGCGGCTTTGCCAAGTATGCCCTGCAACCCACCCAGCTAAACCCAAACGTCATCTTCTGTACAGCTGAATCGGAACGTGCAAGTCGCAATCACACTCGATTAACAAAGCAACTAAGGTTATACCGCTTTGGCTCTTGGAACGGTACATTTTGGTACTAATCCATACCAATGTATAGTTTTGGATTTAATATAATAATATATATTTATAAGTATATACATGTTTAATTATATGACACTAAATTTCAATTATAAAATTACTGCAAATACATAATCATAATATCAAATATAACATATAGTTTAATAGACTATATTATCAATTCCACCGATATTGACCGGTATCAAAATTGGTATAATTGATATCAAAACTAGTACGTATAGCTCGGACGATATTGACCATTTTTTTCAACGCTAAACATCAATATTTTTTGTCAACACTTGCCACCGTATCAAGACTGGTACAATATATAAAAATACCTTATAGCGATTAAAGGCCAAAATGGTAGTGCCGGTACGATATCGATAACGATGGTCGCAACCCGTTGCACTCGTCGCGCTCTTTCAGCCGACACCACCCCGCCTGTGGCAACGCCGTTGTATTGCGCCAATCGGGCCGCGTCCACGCATTCGTTCGTCCGCCGCGCGCGCGCCCGTTGGCTGCCGCGAGAGCCAATGCAATGGGGGGCCAGACCGACGTGCCCGCCCGTGTCGTGCTTCACACGGCCGCTAGAGACCTTTGAGCAGGCTGGCTGAAACCAACCACAAGCAAGCAAGCGCGCTTGCAACCGTGATCGACACCAAGTACCCCAGTCCCCACGTAGCTTACCATTGGATTGGAACGCACGCTCCCATGGGTGACGGGCAGGGCCGGCCCGTGGCCGTGGGTGAGCCCTGTTGCTGCATCTGCTTGCGTCGTGTTCGCCTGATGTTTGAAACACGAAGCTGGTATCCAATGCAAAGAAAAAGGTAGCCATATTTGTATTTCATCGACGCAACTGATAATGATATTAAATACCTATTTCGTAGTTCATATAGCAAGCTAGCATCGGCTCACCGCAAGAGCAAATCACCCGACCAGCCTGCCGGTCATGAGGCACATGTTCTAGCACAGTGCCATCAACTATTCTGAGTGCAAGAAACCATCCCACAGCGAATTCATGCCGAAGAGACCAAACATTTGAACTTAAAAGGCACGTTTCATTTACGACATATATATAAGTCCAAGATCACGATGTTCCTCCAGTAAAAACCAGCTTTCCATTTCATTTACGACATATATATAAGTCCAAGTTTATCTAAAAATATATATATATAAGTCCAAGATCACGATGTTCTTCCAGTAAAAACCAGCTTTCCATTGTATCCCCAATTCTCTTTTTTTTCTTCTTCTTCTTCACCGGATACCGGTGCAGCGGAGAACGACAAAATGAGTTCAGGCAGTAAATCTAATTACGGAGAACGGTAAAAATAAGAACAACTGATCCCCTACGAGTTGTTGCTGTTGTACCCGATGTAACTGTTGCGGTACCGCAATCCGTGCTGATCATAGAGTGCGTCACCATAGTTCATGACTTTGATTTCCACGGTACGTCGCTTGCTGTCACCCTTCTGCACGGCTCCAAAGACGATCTCGTTCGTTGCTTCGCAGCTAGGCTCGTACAAAGTTTGCGGACCTGCAGAGTACTGCCTGTGATGCTGCAGGTACTGCTGGTGATGTATGTGATGTTGCTGCTGCTGAGGTGTTTCTCCGTTCCAACCATTGAACTGAGGCCGACCATGCCGGATGTGGTGGATCTTTTCCGGCTCCTGTGACAGTGACATGAAAGCATAGCTCTTGCGCGGGGTCGGTGTTCTTGTATCCAGCGGTGGAGGCGTCTCATCTCGTGGGATTGCGTAGCTTTCTTGTACTGGCCAAGAGTTTGCTCTGCCCTGCTGCTGATGAATTTTTAAGCGCTTCTTTCTGGACAATGCTGCACCAACGATCTCTGCAACAGAAGATTTTACTCCTCCAATGAGTTTGCCAATTGAAGTGAAGAATCCCTCTTCAGTATCTTGTTTCTCAGATTCATCCTCATTTGGGATTAAAGGGGGCCGAAGGGAAGGCTTTAGTGGCTTCTGGTATGGAGGGATGCTTGCAATGCTAGCTTTTAGTGGAGTCTGAGGTTCCTGCATGGTAGAATTGGAATTCAAAATAATTTAGCAATTCAATTTACTTCACGAAGAATGCAAGTAAGACGGCAAATGTGGACCCATACTAAAATTTTAATCTTAGAATTCAGGAGAAGGATAACATAAAACTCAACCAAAGAATTTTGTTTTTTCTTGTGTTATGCTCTGCAGATATTTGACTAACATTCCCACATAAACAACTGAATGTGTATAAACTTTCACAATGGACGACCTAGTTGATCAGAAGCAGCTATATTGTCTTATTCCAATTGAGTAATTTAAATAACATTAGTCCAGATATGTAGAAGTTCCCACTGCGAGTTAGGGTAACTGGATTGGTAACTAGCACCAATCCCAACTAGAATGCTGCAACAGTGCATTAGCACAGTCACACAAGCTGGTATTTGTGGGCTGAGGTGAGGAATAGTAAGGAAGCAGGCTGGAGGCAACGGATGATGGACATTAGTACAAGGACTCTATGAGTGACAAAAGACTGATGGCAACGTATTCATGTGCTGGCCTGCCAGGATACAGCAGGCCTGTGGTCCATTGTAGCCATTGCCTTATTTGCTAACTCTGCCATCCCCCTGGGAAGGTACATGACGTTTTATCCTCACAAAACAAAGACAGCAGTAAGTACTTACATCTTCTGTGGGTACCATCCCTAGAACACGGCGTTGGAGCAAGGCAAGCATGTAGCCAAAGAAAGAAGCAGCCAGAAGCAGTGCAACTCCTGTGAGCACAAAAACTTGATGTAAGCAGTAGTTCAGTATGGAGGTTAAGCAGCTAACTTTGGTGGTGTGGCTTCAAAGGTTTTCCAGGTCAAGTAACAATTGCAGAAAACAGAATGAAGTATAATATACCTAGAGGAAAACCAGCTTCATACTGATAAACACAGTCATCAAAGTGGAGTTGAATCTCCCGAATTGCTTGGTTTCCTCTGTCAATCACCAAAAGAGAGCAGCTACTGCCAATATAACGGACTTCAAAATCAGTAGAAAATTTTGCATCATTGCTGGGCCCATCAACATGCCCTCCTCTACCTGATTTCCCCCCAGCAATAGTTGTAACCCCTAAATGCCAGAATACAGTATGTCAACTTGTCAAGCACTTCTCCCTTTACTAGATTACATAAGGAAAAGTGTGTGTAATGATGGCAGGGTAAATAGCTTGAATTTCAGTACGAATCAAACTTCAAGTCTCAAGCTCATTTTGAGGATGATAACAACAACAACCAAGCCTTTTGTCCCAAACATTTTGAGGATGAGAACATAATTATGATTTATGAATGCTGCAAAAATTCTGAAATGTAAGATCTTGGATAAGTTTAGATGAACGGTAAAATTTTGGGGCACATAGTAAGAATACAAAATAACAATGTACCAAGTATGAATTATTATGTGGATTGTCGACACAATTTGTTGTTATGAAATGGATGTGCTAGCAAAGTTCAAGTTAGAAAAGCTTGAGTCATTTCATTTAATAATTTTTATACGCAACTCAAGACCATCATAAATCATAGGGCCCTAAATCATAACATTCCAAGAAAGAGATTGGCTTCAATTTGAAAGTGCAGTAGTGTTGTCCTATCTTAATTTTTAAAAATCGACAGTTGTGATATTGTGTGCTAATATTTTAGCAAAATGGGGTTTTTCTCCTCTATTCCTGCAAAGCAAGCGACGTGCATATATAGTAACAACATCACAGGGATTCTCTTTCCACAAAAGAAATTTGGAAAAACATTTATCCCTCTTATTTTGATTTACTTTAATCATCACAAAGCCTTGCAAATACCACACTCTAAACAGATTTACTCAAGCTGGGTACATAATCTTGATGTTGTCTGACAGTTTTCCTTTCTCCAGATGTCATTTTGGACACAGGTGCTAAATACATGCTGAACAAGCCCAATAAAAATCAGAAAGCAGACATAGGATGCTTAGGGAACAGACAAAACCATGTGCATATACCCCACCACAAAACTTTTTAGCTTACCTGTATCACTGATCTTTCTAATAGCCATGTTCATAGCATCAGCCACATAAATGTTACCCTTGCCGTCCACCGTAAATCCCTTAGGATGATTCATCCATGCCTCTCGCAGCCTCCCATCTACATGGCCTGGGAATCCTTCTGGAGAACCAGCAACAAGCTTTGGTCTGCTATCTGCATTGTTCAGTCCATTTTCACAAGATGAAAAACATATTCAAAAACCAACTATTGCAGAACATGGATAGCCGTATCACCACCTTACAGAAAATGCACAAACAAAAAAGTAGATCGAAGGGTAATGGGTATAGCCGTATAGGACAATGTTCATGCCCCAAATCAAAGTCGGGACATCAACATGTCAAGTTGTCCTTTCCAGTGCTAGAAATTATAGCATGAGCTTCGGGAAATTTACTAACATAAGCTTTTAAAAATAACGCAGAAAGGATCGTAACGCTGACAATTTTTTAGACCCAATTGCCCCACTTCTGCAAGTGTAAATTGCAAATGCTGGCTCCACATAAAAATTTCAGTACCAGGTTGCAAAAACCAACTGAAAGGCACTTGAAAGCACTACAAATGCAAACTGCAAGCTAACAAACACATCGCTATCAAGAGATAGGCCACACCCAAATTCATGACTCCAACCAACCCACAGCATCAGCACCACCACCCCGCCAAACGTTTGACAAACATCTAATCAGCAGAATCCCACTAGGCAATACCACATGCCAAATTTAGGAGGACCAGAAAGAGAGCTCACATCGGGACAGCGGCAGCGCGATCTTGTAGATGTTGCTGTTCATGGAGTCCATGACGAGCAGCTCGCCGCCCTGGGTGACCTCCACAGCGTACGGCTCGATCCCCATCTTGCTGCCGTCGAAGACCGTCTCCACGGTGTACCCGCCCTCGTAATTCACCATCGACTTCCCTGCACTCGCTGCTGCCACCAAGAGACCACCACAGCAAAGCAAAATTGTTTCAAGAAACCCAAATCAAGAACCGGAGAGACGCCACAGGCGCTAATAGATTCCACCAATCACCTGTCTTAGTGGTGGATTTGAGCGACCACAGCCGCTTCACCACCGCCGACGCCGCATTGGAGAGGAACCCACTCACCACCTCTGCAAATGGCAAGGAAAACACATCAAAACGCACGAAACCTGCATCCAGCAACACGGAAAGCAAAACCAAGAAACCCGAGCACTCACTCGCAGGGTACGACGATGCGGAGGCGGGAGCGAAGGCGCCGAGGAGAAGCGCGGCCACCAGCAGCAGCACCGAGACGCCCCTCGCTCTGCCTCTCCCGGCCTCCATCGGCGGCTGCAGCACACTGGCCCTGAGCTCCTGGTGGCACAGACAAGCCAAGGAGTGGGGAACCTTGCAGCGGCGGAAGATTCAGTTGGAACGGGCGGAGTCGCCCATTGGAGGAAGACAAGCAAAGAGGGCTCAGATCGAGGAAGTGAGCGGGGCAAACCACCAAGAGTCTGAGCTTTTCTTGCGAGAAGAGAGAGAGAGGAGGAGGAGAGAGATTAAAGGGGAGGCGGGGAGAAAGGAGACAAGAGAGGTGGTGTTCTCTGCCGCTGCTGCTGTCGCCGCTCCACTCGCCTTGCTGCCTTGTGCTTCGCCTACGAAATTTTTGTGGGGTTTTAGGGGGGAGAGAGAGATGATGGTGATGAGGGTGGGGGACCGCAGAGGGTGATGCACATTCCTTTGTTTTTCTATTGTTTGTAGATGTGGTTTAACAGATTTTAAAAAAAATAATATATGTTTAATAAAAAATTACAGAAATAATATACTGAAAAAATAGCAAATATGCATACCTGTCGCACGTTCAAATTGCGATACCTCTCTGTCGCAATTTGGAATTATGACAAAGAGTTTGTCGCAAGTGTCTTTGTCGCAGATTGAAATTGCGACCGAGTGATAGGACCAAAAAAAAATATTAACGGGACAGCCTCCTCATGAACGTCCGCCAACGCCTGCTACGCCCACTACTAAACATGAGTGAACATACGTGCAGCCCAGCTCGTGCCACCAACGAAACCCTTCCGTGTAAGCCTATATGAGAACAAGAGCACTGACATTAGTAGTGAGAACATCACAAAAAATAATGCAATTGGAATTGACGTAGAAGAGCACTCATGTGTGCACGCTCAGTGGGACAACCTCACCAGTGGGGACAGGGGAAGACCTGGCGGAGGCCGAATTGCCTCATGTCATGGTGCACGGCGTATGTCTCGACGTACACATCGAACACCAGGTGGCGTCGTGTCAACCAGAAGGCGGCGTCACGGGTGCACTGCAGGGAGAGGCCATGAGGTACTCGTGCGCCTACCAACTCTGAGAGGTAAGGATGCCAGATGACATGACCATCCATCAGCTGGTCGAACATCGCTACGTACTCGGGGTACGAGGCGTGTGACGTAATAGGCTTGAAAATTGGCTACAAAAAATGGAATAGTCCAAAATTAGACAAAAATTTTTAAAATAATTGCATAATTTAAAGTAAAGGTTATTTTACTAATCCATCGACGACACCACAACGTCCCCATGGTAGGACGGTCGACGTCATCCCCGGAGGCACCGTAGAAGCATGCTCTGTAGGGTCCCAAATCCATCTGAGACCGTCCGATCTGGAACCTCTCGAAAGACCAAAGCTAAAGTAGTAGAGGACACCCCGCGAGAATGGACCAATCCTCCACGCGATAACAACCGTTGTAAAGACCCTGGTACGTGGCAGCTAGTACAGCCAGTCCCCACACTAGCTACGGGATCTCCTCGATGTCGGTATCTACAATCGACCTCGTGTACTGGATCATATGCTTGTTGATGGTGTCCTTGTGGGAGGAGCAGAACAAAACCTAGCCAAAGAGACACAAGAGGTACGCCTCGAAGTGACAACTAACAACATACTCCTCTGCTCTATCTGCCATTCTCTCGGGCTGCAAAAAGTAATGGTCAGTTTCACAACTTTAAGAGATAAGGAAATAAAATTTAGATAAAGTTAATATCACTTACATAGAACTGTATCAGCCACTTCTGCGTCAAACCATACGCAGAAGTGAAAGGTGTGTAGCCACGCTCAGTGGATAGCATGTCTGCGGACTGGGCTAGGAGCTCTGTCCACCACTTCGGGTGGACGTCATCAGGCACTACCGCATCCTTGGTGCAAGGTAGGCCTAGAAGGTAACTCATGTCCTCTAGTGTCAGCGTCGTCTCACCGCACAAGAGGTGAAACGTGTGCGTCTCAGGTCGCCAGCGATCTACCAAAGCGCTAAGCAAACTTCTGTCATACAGGAACCTCCTAGAGACACCACGCCTAGCCTGCGCATCGGCGACAGTCGCCTACATCATTTGTTCTATAGGCAGTAACCCTGCCGCTCTCAGTCTGTAAGAAAACATTGTAACAACTATTGGTTCACACGTACAAGATATAATAAGGAAAATTTGGGAAAAGTGCACGAACTTGGGAATCCATCGCGGGTCGACCCGCCGTGCTCTCATCAGGGTTCGCAAGTAAAGGGCACTAAGCTCGAACGGTGGCAGTCACGTTGATTACTGGGTCCAGTAACTCGTACTCCCAACGTTCATCGTACCTGCAATTGAATAAATCAACATTAGTACGAAATCAAATGCACAATAAAGCTGCAATTTTTGTTTTTGTATTTTGTCCAGAATTTATCTGAAATTTTTAAATCTCGCCAAGATTTTATTCTTTGATCATGAACGAGATTTAAAACGAAAACGAGATTTCAATCCTTGGTTCAATGCACGGTGGTGTGCTTAGCTGGATGCCCATATTTTGCCAACCATTCACACATTTGATGGCACCAACAGCGTCTGTTCCTGTTACTCCACTAATCTAAACTCCCAGCTCGTGTGTATGCTCTGCATCCCTGTGGTGCAGATAGGAAAATTTAATCCACCTCATGTTGGAACTAGGGCTCGCACATGTACAATAAAGTCACCTCAACGGATTATTAGTCTGTACATATCAGTTTTGGTTTATACAAAAGAGTAAGAAAAGAGGAGAGAGAAGAGAGCTGACTCTTATTAAAGAAAACAAACGGTTGTCAGTGGCAATCCAGTACTCCACGCACGTAGACAAGAAATCTGCAACAAACAGCATGGATCGGATTGGAGAGAAAGAAAGATTTGGATTGGATTGATTGCTCGCATCGCAGCAAAGAAATGAGGGATGCCCCAGAACAAATCGATAGAACAATCCAAGCAAGCAAGGGCTTCCTTGCTAGCAACAAAAGAAGAAATCAATCCAAGAAAAGCCCGGATGGGATGGGATCTCCACTCCATGCTAGTCCAGTAGCGCGGAGGAGGATGACGACACGTCGTACGAAAGAAGAATTCCTTCGGTTCACTTTGAGATTGCCTCTATCTCGGTCGAAGGTGAACTGGCGGCGGCACGCATGTTCAGCTGAGGACTGTGCGGGGTCTAGGCGGCGGGGATGAGGACCAAGCGGGATCGAGGACCGAGCAATGGGGACGAGGCCGAGCGGATTCTTGCGGGGAGCAGCGTTTAGCTTGCTTCTCACGTGCAGTGTAAAATGGAGAATCACTCCACTACGATTCTGCTCCCTACCGCTAGAATCAGAGGCCATTCGGTAAAGCTCCAGCTCCTCCGAACAAGAATTTGTGAGTCGGAGCTCTACCGAACGGGCCTTAGTAGCCAACTTTGTACGGGAACATAAGTAGATTATTTATGTATAAAAGAGAAGAGATAGTTATTGCATAACATCTAGAGTAACTTTTAGAAATAGTTATTATATAAACTGATTTTTAGTTTACTATTACCTAGTAGTTGGCTTTTGCTATTATGCTTGCTCTTACATACTCTGTCTCTGAATCAAATCGATTGTTCCAGGCGTACCAAGTGCTAGGAGCAGCAGTACATGAGCTGGAAAGCTCGAATCACAGCACAATGATCCGTACCCGTCCGTCCTGACGAGAGATTAGAGGCTCTTCTTGTTCTCTGCGGCTGCTAACTTGACGCACCAGCAGCGGATCAAAAAAAAAAAAAAATTCCAAAGAAGACGTACACACCTACAACTATGTAGTTTTATATAATAGTTTTATAACATTATAAATTGAATATATGTATTCAAAATTCGATAAAAGTACCCCACAAATAGTACTAACGTCTTACAATTTTCAAACCATCGAAATTAGAACTAATTCAATCATTAAATTTGACATATTGATTAGATAATCTTCTAACGTTTTTTAAATGTTAGAAGATGCTGGTGCATATCCAGCACCTCTAGATCCACCAATGTGACAAAGTACCAATGACTAATCGCAGCCATTACTGACCACTGATCGCACACTCCAAACCAAGTACTCTCTTTTAGACTCTGTTTGAATTGCTTCCAATTGTTGCCAATGTTTGCCTTACCAAATTTTGGTAGTATTGACCAAATTTTGGCTAGATTCTCTTCTCCATTAGCCAAATTTGGCAACCCTAGTTTATTTTCCCGCCAATTGTTGGCCAAATATTGGCTACCAATTTGATGATTAAATTTTTGGCATACCAATTTTTGGTAAGGTTTAATTTGGCAAATTTGATCTCAAACCAAGCAGCCTTTTAGAACTTTTTTTGGTGGGTGGGGGGTAGAATTTCTCCGTTCCAAACGGTCGTCCTTTCAGTCTTTATTTTATTCTTGTTTCTCACTATTTCTTTTCACACACCGCACCGTGCATCGCGTCCACGCCGCGCGTGACATGTGACGGTTCTTGTTTGGGCGTGGCCGGGAAATGCCTGCTCCACTAGCTTTTTCCCCCGTCTTCGCTATCGCGACGAGATGCCGAGCCTGGAAAAGGTGAACAAAGATCAAAAAGGCGTTCATTCTTGATGTACGTATGTCGCGGCGGGGTGAGAGCCGAGCCCGAGAGGTCGATCTCATCGGCGTCCGAGAGCCAAGTTGGCCGGGGGATATCGGTATCACACTTGGGTCACTTTAAAAAGGTCAGGCAATCATGCAGCAAGACAAGGGCAACGTTACCATGTACGTGCCGGAAATTAAGCTCAGGGGCAACGCTTTGCATCGCATGGGATGCGGGCCTAATCGGCCAAACACGAAAGACAAAAGGAAGGTAGAAAAGGGCGCGAGAGAATCAGGGGTGGGCATATGTAAACTGAAACCAAAATACTCTAGCGAGACCGAATTAATCGATTATTTCGGTGTTTTAGATTTTTGTCCGGTTTTTATTTTAGGACTATTCAATTTTTAGGTTTCGGATCGGTTCTTAACTCCCATTAACCAAAAACCAGAGCACCCGATGTACTTACTGTGTCCAGTGGTGGCCACTAACCCACTGTCGGACCAACTATAGAGCAAAGCTCCCTAATCCCCATTTCTTTCTTCATTAACGCGGACTCCACTAGCCTCCATGCTGATCCACCACCATTTCCAGTGCCAAGCTAACAATCTCTAACAGAGCTTACATTGCCATAATATCCGAACCTAAATTTAACGATAATAGCTCTGTCGCCATTTCTCAAATAGTTATATCGTCATTTGAAATAGTGATAGAGAGCATGTCGTCATTTCAAATGGTGTTGAGAATTCACGGCATATTATTTATATTGTTGTCTATTTAAAATGGAGAGATATTTGTTTTCTTGAAATTTTTGTAGCAAATTATTTTTGTTGAGAATTCATGGCATATTATTTATGCAAATTTTGTTGACATCCTATTTAAAATGGAGAGAGGCTATTTGTTTTCTTGAAATAGTAATATGTGAGTATTAATAGTTTGATTTGTGAGGTTATATGCTGGTTTATGATGGTGTGTGCTTGCTGTTATTCGTGCATTTCCACCATATGAGCGACCACCTCGACAAAAGGAGTAGAGGCCATGTGAGTTGTGCTTCTACGGTTAGTGACAAGGTGCCTCGGAGAACAAAGGTCCAAAGAAATTGGATTTGTCCGGATTCTTAATTTGATCATTTCACGGTAGTAAAGAAGACGACAGATTAATCTCCAACCAAAAATTAACAGGATGTAGGATTTCTTAGCATAGATGGACATCATGGAAATGTTCAATTCTTCAAGCGTGATTTTGAAGAGAACGGTTCAATGGAGCGGTCACCCTTTTTCTCGAATCTGGTATTTACTGAGACTTACGATCCGTGTTCATTTTTTATTCAAGGCAACTGCTTTCGCTAATATTGCCATAGTTGATTCTCGTGGTTTTAGATGTATCCCGAACGAATTTGATCGATATCAAGCAAAGCATATTTTTAATGCTTTGCTCCTTTTTGTCTTATAGGCAAATGATCCCACTATTGTGAACTAAAACTTGAAAAGCCACATTGTCGGATTAGCACGCATGAGCATGATGCTTGTACAAACTTCAAGTGTTTCATATGATGACCGATCGAAATTTTTGTCTGTGACCGGCTCCATTACCCAAATACCCATTCTAACAATGCCTAATAATGGTAAGAAATGAAATTGTTTGCTCTGTTGATCTATTTGTTACGGTTGTATATTACCATTACTTATCTTCGAACATTCTATTAACTACATTTTACCACCAGTGAGCTAGATCTGTCAAAGCATGATATAATAACTCTCTGTATCTCTCTTTTGTGCTTCTATCATAATCACATCTTACTACATTTGATTACCAAAACATATAACACCTTTTGCTTATTTGAATTGAAATAAAAAAACAAAATAATCATCGGGGAGAGGTATTACATATAATGTAATAGAGAAGGACATCGGCAAGGTTCCAAAAAATGATTAAAAAATTCGTAGTGATTTTGTCAATTGACAGTGGAATTGTTGCAGTGTGATGCCGCTTCGACGCGGTGAAGGTGCGAATGACAAATGAAAAGATAGACGACATCGGTAACATGCTAAAAATTAAATGACAAACAAATAGTAATAAAAAAGGTACAGTAATAACAAACAAACAAAAGTAATGAACATGCGAATGTAGTTGTCTATGCAAAATTACATCAATAGAGAAAAAAAACAAACATTAGCCGTTGTTGTTCCACGGTGCAACACCTCGTGTAGTGATAGGCCTACTGGTGTCAGATCTACGACGTGCTGCACATGTCTAGATTGGCACATGAGCTTGCCTAATGGCATTCCCTGAGTGCTCCTAGCAGGATGTATCAGTGCTGATGGAGTAATGGAGGCAATCTGTGATGGCTGGCTCTGTCCGGGCACATCTAGGAGATGCAAGGAACCAAGTACGATGGGCAACGACTAATGGGGGATGTCAGCGAACCACTCTTCCACTAGAGTGTTGTCACCGTAGTACAGGTCACCGGAGTGAGTCGTGGTGTCTACCTGCGGTGCATCATTCGCTACTAAAAAACTTTTTATATTAGTACACAATAGAATGTACATAATGTAATAAATGATATGACCACAAAGGTTTGCCTAGAAACATGTAGGCGTACGATGCCGAACGCTACCAACTAGAACCTCCAGGCACGTGGAAGGAGGGGCGCTCTACGTGTGTGATGTCCTAGTTACGGTTTGGATGTATGTCGACCACGTTCGTACAGTGGAGAAACGGGTGTGGACCTGTAGCATGTCGTCCTTCCTAGGTCTATTATAGGACGTAAGGTGACAATGTGCATCGTCTTCTCATGAATACATTGCATCTCAGGTAATCCATGCCGACCTCCAGCCCATCCCCCAAGCTAACTCAGGACCTAAGTGAGGCGAGCTCCTCGCAAGCCTCCCTGGCAAGGTTGTTTTGCCCACGTAGTGAAAAGCTTATTAGCTATAAGAATTGCATGAATGATACATTATATGACATATGAACAGAAGTACTAACAGAGCGCATCGACACTTGTCGCCTCCAACATTCGTGCTAAAGGAAGAAACCCTATCACTCTCAATCTACACGAAGGCATTACACTCGTACAATACATGCGCCATGCCCCAACGCAACTATGAAATGAGTGCACTAACCTTGGAATCCATCACACGTCAATATGCCATGCCCTCATCGGGGTGCGCAGGGAGCCAAGCTCGATCGGTGGCTCACTCTCTGTTGGGGCCAAGTTGGATAAGCGCCTATCGTGTGTCGCATCTATCACCAGATCAAGCAGCTCGTATTGCGGCTACGCACATGTCTTATCATCTGTCATACCTACAATTCAAGCGTTCACTGTTAATATGACAGAAAAAAGAGTTCATAGATACAAACAAAGGCATACAAATTGAACATTAAAAAACATAACTAGTAATGATATATAAAGTGAGTTCATAAATACAAACGGATACATAAAAAATGGACATTCATGACGAACATGTAATGACCCACGATTTGTATTCATTGTTGAATTATGTTTACAATAATATATTATGTATTTATGGGTTTTTATGCATATTTAGATACTTATTTAAAATATTTTCCTATTAAGGATAGCAGTATTTGAATATTTAAGAAAATTATAAAGCTGATAAAATCTTTAAAATCCATATCTATTTCCAACTGATACTATCCGATAAATATCCAATCGATATAATCCGTATTCAAAAATTGTTCGGATCGATTGGAAACATCCCATCCGTTTTAATCCTTATCTACACCTATATACCACGACAAGCTACTCTTACATGAAACAAGTGCTACAAACATGCATAAATTTAAATTTTTTCAACTATATCTTACCCCACATATTTTCCATAACTTTTCATGTCCAATCCAATCCATCATAAACCATAAAAATAGTACTACAAATCTACAAATACCTACATATCTACATAACTATTACTACTATACACAGATATCTACATATCTACACAATTATTGCTACTGTACACAACTAATTACTTACAATTCTAATTAATCTGGTCGTTAAATCATGAATCTCCACAACTATTGCCATTCACAACTAATTACTTATAAATCTAATTAACCTGTTTGCTAAGTCATATTTCCAAACATAATTGATAAACAAAAATTATACATACGACGTTGCCAATGACCTCTCCTTATTCCACCTCCCCTTCCCCTCCTCTTTCTTCTCTTCTTCCTCTCTTCTCCCTCTTCCTCTTGTCTCTTGGTGTCAGGCGGTAGTTTTGCCAGGTTCTAACCGAGCGCCACTCGGCTATCTTTTTACCTTGAAGCGACGGAGCCTCTGTCATCGTCTCAAACGGCTATAAAGGGGTATTTCTGTGATTTTTTGGTTTTGACGTATTATTTCTATAATTTTTTAAAAAATATTATTTTAAAAAATTTGAAGGTGACAATGTGTAGAGTCTATAGACTAGAGATGATTGGCGCCTCGATCTCTGCATGTAATCGCGGTGGGGGCGACATTGGACTCTTTTTCTTGAGCGAAACAAGATTATTGGACCTTTTTGACCGAGTAGTCTTCAGACCTTGTTGGGCCAAAATAGACAAGAACACTATTGTCCTACGGGATGCTGTATATAATCAGGCCTGAGCCAGGAACAAGAGTACAAGAAGGCAAAAATTAAAATCTACTGAAAGGAAGGTACATCTGCCGATTATCTCGAGCATGCTGTCTATGCACTGCAATTTCAGACACAAGTAACCAAAGTTGCTAAACATCAAAAATTCTACCTTGCTAGTCACTCACCCTAACAAGACTTAGACTATCTCCAGCGGTTTCCCGTCCCAGGCGTCCTCCCGTCCTGATGGGAAAAGAGGGGCGAAGGGAAGCACGGCGCACCTCGGCGTTTCTCCCCGGCGCGCGCCGGAAGAGATAAGAGAGAATCCCGTCGGCAGATTCCTCCCTTTCCTTCGAGTCGACGAGCGGTGGGTTTGGTCCGTCTTGCTACCGGGGCGAAGGGGGGAAGGAGCGCGCTGAACCGGAGGGGACAAGCAAAGGCGGCGGCAAGGGCGGTCCGGCGGTTGCCCGCAGTGGTTGCTGAAGAGGGAGGACCTGGGCCTCTTCACCGGCTTGCACGGAGACGACAGGAGCATCCGCGCGAGGTAAAATTTCCCCAAATTTCCGCCCGCATTGGTTGATGAATGTGTCATGGCGACCGGATTTTGGAGTTCATGGTGCACGGCAGTGGTCCGATCTACGGTTGAATAGCTGGTTAGGGTTTTGGGCGGCCGCCATTTTTACCCTACAGCTTCGATGTGAGTCCAGTTCTTAACTCAAGCTAGCTTTGGCCACTCGATTTGCTTGTCGATCTGGGATAGACTCGATTTGCTGGGATCCACTTTGAGGAAATGGTCCAGTTCTTAACTGTATTGTCGATTTGTTGCTTGGAATAGCTCGAACATAGCTGAAGTTCTCATGGCGAGGATGCGGATGGCTCTGGCCGAATTAAGTTTCAAGAGCTGCGTTGCAAGCTGGGAGTTGTAGACGTCAAAAATAGCACAACAAGATTAGCTATAATCTTGTTGCCGGTTTCATTCTTACATGTTTTCATTCTTACAATTAGCTGAATCTTACATGGTTGCCGGTTTCATTCTTACATGTCCCTTTCTACTTTCTGAGCAGTTAGTTGAGTCTACATTAATTACTTAATCACTCCAATGTTAAATTTAGAATTTAGCTGAATCCTAAATTACTTTATCACTCCAATGTTAAATTAGTTTATCACTCCAATCCTAAATTAGTTTATCACTCCAATGTTAAATTGAGTCTACATTTAGCTGAATCTTACATGTTTGCCGGTTATCTCTTTCGTTATTTTAATTTAGGATTCTGTTGTTCGTTTAGTTTTGGTCACACTAGTTTCATGCATGTATAGTACATTTCTCAACTCTATATATACTACTAGTACAGACTCAGCTTCAATTTCTATGTGTTTTGCACATATTCAGCAGTGTTCGCCACTCGTGAAACTCTTTACCAGTAGTTCCAGTTTTCAGTTTTGCTGATTTGAGCTTTCCTGATTTCGGAATAGGTGTTTTGGTATTGCTTCAAAGATCGAATGAGTAGCAGATAGTCCAGATTTGGTTTGATTAGGTCAAATCGTGAATTGTTGTAAAACTTCGAAATCTTGAATTGGTTGCGCCAGCAAAAGGAAATCTAGCTCTGCAACGATTTAAGTATTACCGTGCTTATCAGGATGTTGAACTTCCGAAACCTTGTTTGTGAGTGTATTGTCAAATGTTATCTATGCTTCGTGAAATGTCATTATGATAACATATGTGCGTAAATGTTATCTATGCTTCCGAAACCTTGTTTAATCTCAATCTGTTATCTATGCTTGGACTATATATCTCATTCCGATATGCATAAATCTAATTCTGATATGACTGGGCAGTACCGATTCTTTGTCTTCCGAAGCCTGGATCATGCATTTTCCGATTCTTTGTTTTGTTGCTTGCAGTCAGTTTAAAAGGCATTGTTTTGCTATTTGTAGACGGCATGACATACATTATTTGTGTAGATGGATGAACAAACACTCGTAGCATTTCTGCGAACCATGAAAGACAAAATTGAGTTGGAGGTCGAAGCTCTTAGGCAGCTAGTAAAAGAAAATTTCTCCCCGGCACAGTGTTGCCATGCTGTTGACCTGAACTATGCCCTCCTCGGTGTGGATGCCATCGCTACAAGCTTGGACGAACCGAGCCTCGAGAACTCTGTGGTTGTGGCAGCAGCAGAGAATGCAGGCCTTCATGTGGATGATGATCCTTCAAAGGACGTCGACCCTGACGACGTCCTCCCCGCTGACTATGTGCCACCACCGCTGCCTTATCAGACTGGTTGTGATGGGGCTAGCTCAGAGGAATCCGACTCCAATACCTAGGAGTCCGACCGCTCGGGGCATCTGCACATCGAATACGTGTCGTAGATGTTAACTTTGTTGGTGTTTATTATGTAGAACTATGGTGGACTGTCACAACTTGCCATGTCTAATATTTTGTGTGCTCAGTATAAATATGTAATGTTATTGTGGATTGTGAGAACTTGCCATGTCAGACATATATCTATTGTTAAGTTTGTGCATCGTTAAGTTCGTGCATTGTGAACTAAAGTTTTTGTCGTGAAATTTGTAAACAGGGATATCATGGATCCATTTCTACAGAGTATGCTCAATGCGGCAGGTCATAACAATAATTTCAGTGATCTTGGGGCCAATAAGCCCGACCTGCTGGGTGTCGCTCTTCAGCCCGGGTTGGTCCGACCCCATGGGGCGAGAGTACTTCAGGAAAGGGTAAGAAGAAGAAGGGGGCGCCAAGACTTCAAGGAAAACATGGAAGGCGGCGGAGGAAGAGTCGCTAGTGTCGGCATGGTTGAATGTGAGCCAAGACTCTATCGTTGGTAATCGATCAATCAGCCGAGACCTATTGGGGCAACATTATGAAGTACTGTGACGAAACTCCCACCGCAGACTGGACTCCAAGATCTGAGAAGGGTTTAATCAATCACTGGGCGCACATTAGTGCGGATTCGAGCAAATTTTTGGTTATATGGCGAAGGTCAACGACATTCACCTAGCGGAACTACTCTCAAGATGTGGTAAATAACAAATTTCAATTGCCATTTCATGGAACAATAATTTTGGTTTCCCTTCATGCGCACTTATACATATGCTTTTTTGCCCTTTGCAAGCTTGCCATGGCGATGAGGATGTTCAAGGACATCGAGGGAAGGTCATTTGGTTTTGTGCACCTTTGGCCCACTCTTAGTCAGCACCCGAAGTGGTGCGCTCACATCGATGCAAAGCGGCAGAAGACGAACTCTCATGCCAACTCCGCACGGTCTGATGCCGCTGAGGAGATGGCCACTGGGTCTCGTGAGTTGCCTAGGCCAATTGGTCGTGATGCCGCAAGGAAGGCTCACGCCCGAGGTGCAGGCGACAGTACATCTTCGGCCAGCATTGGGAGTGGTATCTACAGAGATGAGTTTACACACATGAACAGTCACAAGGCGGAGTTGGTCGAAATATGGTGTGAGGAGGTGTCCATCATGAGGCGCAATGAGGAACATCTGCGTGAGGAGGTGTCCATCAGACGGAACGCTGAGGACGACAGGATCATGGCGATGGATATCAGTACGATGGACGAGGCTTCTCGTGACTACTTCTCGCGTCGCAAGGCGGAGATTATTGCCAGGAGGTATGGGTCATGATTATTGTGAGGACGATATGGTCATGACTGTTGGATAAACATTGGCAAGCTGTATGTTTTGCTACCTATGTGTGTCCCGCTTAAGTAAGTCATTGTAATGCATGGATAATGCAATGCGTGCTACTATGTATGGTTAACTAGTTTACATGGTCGAACTAATACAGTTACCTGTTTATTCCATTACAACATAATTACGCTACAGTGCAACATAATCGACATTTCTACTAGAAAAGAGAGACTAGGCAGTACATACTGACAAATATTGCATTGCCCATACTACTAGTACCTTGACGAGGACCTATGACCCTCCGTGAAGGCACCATAGGTGGTCCACAAGGTCGTCCATAAAGTGGCGATGTTTATTCCGGCCACGGGTCATTGTGTTGCCTCAATGAAATGGAGGAGCAGACACTTTCGGCGGACGTGAGATTGGGACAGGTGCATCCATGAAGTCATAAATGAGGTCCTGGGGGGGACCTTCCCTCTCATCCTCAATAATCATGTTATGCATGATGACACATACTGTCATGATGTCGTGCAAGGTGGATTGGTCCCAACATCTGGCAGGCCCGCTGATAATAACAAATCGAGCTTGTAGTACACCGAAAGCTCGCTCCACGTCCTTGCGCACTGCTGCTTGCACACTACCGAAATGGACACGCTTGTTTCCTCGAGCTGCCTGAATTGGTTTCACAAATGTGGCCCACATGGGGTAAATACCGTCCGCCAGATAGTACCCCATTGTGTACGTGTTGCCGATTGATGGTGTAGTTCTTCGGGGGCTAGTACCATCGATTAACCCGCAAAGAACGTTAGATCTATGCAACACATTAATGTCGTTGAGGCTACGGCATGCCAAGAAGGCGTGCAGATCCACAGATCGATGAGGCCACAGCCTCCAAAACTAATGTGGGCTTGTGAGTATGCCCTGTAAATTGTCCCTGAAATGCCTTCGGGCAATTCTTCCAATTCCAATGCATGCAGTCGATGCTTCCAAGCATCCCAGGAAATCCTCGCGCCGCCCCAACGGCAAGCAGACGCTCCGTGTCAGCTTGAGTAGGGGCTCGGAGGTACTCATCCTTGAATACCTCGACTACGGCCCGAACAAACTTCTTCAGGGCTTCAATGGTACGTATACCGCTAATATCTGAACATACTCGTCAAGAGCATCACCGGAGATACTGTATGCTAGTTGACGGATAGCGGAGGTCATCTTCTGAAGAGAAGACAAGCCCAGCCTTCCGGCGCTATCTCTCTTCTGCTGGAACCAATCATCATGTGCTTCGACAGCATTTGCGATCCTTACGAAGAGGTGCCTGCTCATCCGAAACCTGCAAGGGCATACCACGTATCAGCGAAATAGCGGGTGTTTTAGCCAAAAGTACCACATCTCACATACCTACGCCTGAAGAATGGGTGACCGTACACAGGCGTCTCGAGAAGTAGTCATTGTATAGCCTCGCCGCACCCTCGAGGTGTCCCGGTGCACCACCGCCTTGGCCAGAATCGAGCCCCCAACCGGTACGCCTCTCTTGTCCGCTAGTTCCTCCTCCTCAATGGCAATGCGCATTAGCAGATCATCGTCTTCCTCCTCCAAAGATCATAAGTTGATGAGCACGCCGAGAAAAACTCGGAACACCACGAAACGAACTCATGGTTCTTGCTAGCTCTCAAATGAGATGAGGTTAGAGTTGCAGACAACCTCCTTCAAAGCCAATATTGTGTTGATGGTATCTCATCATCCTGTCTCCCTTTTTATGGAGGATGTTGGAGGTTGCTTCTCATGGAAGGAAATGGGGAGGTGACTCCTTCCAGACAAACCACCAGAGACAAGTGACATCTCCTTCCAGGACAAGCCACCAGGTACAAATGATGACTCATTCCAGACAAGCCAATTTGTGGGTAAGTGACAACTCAGTGCAGGACAAGTGACAACTCAGTGCAGGACAAGTGACAGCTCATTCCAGGACAAGCCAGCTGTGGGTAAAGTGACAACTCAGTGCAGGACAAGTGACAACCCAAAGGGAGATAAGTGATGGCTCCTTCAGGGCAAGGAACCTATGCACATGCTACTTCTTTATGCACTATAAGCAACACATGTAAAAATTATGTATATACTAATTTTTAACAATAATGCAAATTACATATTTTTAAATATTAACCAACCGCATTTATTACAAAATTAATTTTTCGTTCCAAAAATGTACATAATACATCATAAACAAGTCAAATATGCTCGTATAAAATACGGTACAAACTTTGCGGTTAAAGTATATGCTTAAAATATGGATGAAGGGATGGAAGAGAAGTGGAAGGATGTGTTGGAGATGCATCTTTGGGAAGGAATGGAATCTGGAAGGATTCCGTCGAGAAGTGGGAAGGATTCGAAGGAAACCGGAGATAGTCACCACAGATCCACCAAGATGCAACAACAAAGAAGAGCAACAGATCAGAAAAACCAAAAACAAGGGCCAACTCAACCGAAGGAGATTGGCGCCGCTGACACTCTTTAAAATTCGTGATTCACTTTATGACACCTTGGCCCATTGTCATACACTCAGATGAACCTGCGTGCCATAGACACATCACTAAAAGCCAACGAATTAGATATCACTGGACTAATTTTTCCCTCAACCGAGTGCTTTACAGACAAAAATGCAGGCTTCCTTCAGGGCTCTCCAAAAGATCTGCAGATGGCTACCTGTTAGCTCAAATGAGGCGCTCCAGCATCTACTGCCGCCACCGGATTAGCGGTATCGGCAACTGGAGAGGATATATACAGATGGAGAAACATCACCTCATCTGATCTCTCTACCCTGTCTGTATACAGCTGCTGTTATCAGACTTGGTAGACCATTCCAACCTCCAAGGTGGAAGCATGGGGTATGTTTGCAGCGTAAGATGGACCGCGGCTGTTCCTCCTCAGGAACTCGTAGCAGAAGTTTATCACGATCCGCTTTACGAAGCTTGACCCACTCTTCGCCTTCATGTAGGAGTGCCCCAGGATGAAGGACATGCCGGCTTCCCTCGCATCCATGAGCTCCTGCAGCTCGCGCCGCACCTCCCTGTCCACCTGGGCACTCTTTGGCAGCACGAACCTCGCCTTCTTTCGCCTTGGTGCTGCCACGATTTGTGGGTTTATCTCCTCATGAGATACTGATGCATCATCTTCACCGTCCTCCTCCCAAAATGGTGGAGTGCCGTTGCTGATGGAAGAGAATTTCTCAGGGGCCTTCTCCGTGTCTTCCACAAAGCCATTCTTGTCAGACTCCCCGCTGCGAATGAACTCAGCAACGCTGCTGACTAGCTCTTTCTCAAATTCTAGGTCGTCCTTCTGCACATCACGGTACCCGTATCTGACAATGACCCTGTATAGCCTGTACTCTTTTGGACCAATGCGACCCACCAGAAATCGTTCTTCGGGTTGGACATGTGGCACTGGAACCGATTTAACACAAAGAAAGACCACTACCTGATAAAAAATAAATCTGTGAGGATAAATTGACTCTAGAAGCAAGGTGCATAAATTGACTGGTGCAATGGCCTAATTTATTCAAATTTTTGAGAGGGGCATCCAGACAAACTGCTAAAACATACTTGACAGATATGTCAATGAATATGGAAGGATGCGCTCTGAAATATATTATAAGATACCTGGTGAAACGCAGGCAGATTGGTGACAAAATGGGAGAAAATGGCCGGAATTCCAGACGTAAGCTCTGTATGTATCAGCCCAATACCTCGAACACGAACAATTCCCAGTGAAGGGCCAAGGTTCAAGAGCCAGTTTACTGAAACCTTGTTTTGAACATCAAACTCGTACTTCTTTATTGTGCCGTAGTGCCACACACACATGACTATCATGAATATAAAGGAAAGGGTAATAGGGACCCAAGCACCTTCATGAAACTTGACAAGGAAGCTGAGAAGTAGAGCACTTCTATCGTGCCAAAGAAAAGGAGGAAACCAAGGGCGAGGAAGATACTCTTGTTCCAACAAAGCACAATAACCAGTGACATTAAACAAGTGGTAACAAGCATAACCGTTATGACTGCCAGCCCTGTATCAAGAAAGTTAGGGGAAACCACAGCAGTTATATATGGAATTTCACTTCAATACAACGAGAACAACTAGAAGTAGCTGAAATTATTGCTCGCTCCTCAATGTCCATAGTAAAGAACTATATGCATATTATCTTGTTTTACCTTGTGCATTTGCCAAGTGCTTTGTGTTTCTGAAGCCAATAGTAACCGCCAGGCAGAGTACCATCAGAATCCAATTGATTTCAGGTATGTATATCTGACCATGCACCGAAGAGGATGTGTGCTTAATCTTTACACCAGGGAAACAACTTAACGAAGAGCACTGCTTGATGATTGAAAAGGTTCCAGTAATGACTGCTTGACTCCCGACTACAGCTGCTAGTATAGCAATAACTAGAACAGGCCATCTGAGTTTATCTAGAAAGACACATTTGTATACATCAATGCTCAGAAATATGCAATTATCATACTTATCAATTACTTTATCAGGAATATCAAAAAATGACAAAAGACAAATCGAAAAGAGTACCTGGTACTGACACATAGAATCCAATTTGGTAGCTGTTCTCAGAGCTGTGGTGTTGTGAAATATAAGCAGCCTGTCCCATATAGGCCAAAACAAGAGCTGGATAAACCACAGACACGAACGCTATCTGTTGGAAACAGAAATAGAACGATAAGAAACTGAAGATTATCCAGGGTTTAATTCAAGAAAGGTGAGTACTAAGTAGCACATGTCAAAGATATAAAGATCATGGAGTGAAAAGGTGGAACGCTGTACAAGGTAACACAAAATATAGGAATTGACAAGGATACCAAACATACAGAACATAGTCCTATATAATTCCTTGCCAAAAAAAAAAAGGAAAGGAAAAAGAATATAGTACCGTATGCAAGAAAAGAAATAAATGATATCTAAAGAACAAACTGATTTTGCATCTCCTAAATCTGAGGGAAAAGCTAAGAGAGAGAGAGAGAGAGAGAGAGAGAGAGAGAGAGAGAGAGAGAAGAGGTTATCTTGCAGGGAAAGAAAATACATCTGAACACAACTGAAACATTTAAAATGATGTTTACTAAACAAGCGCCAAACTAGCTAAGATATAGCTGTAGAATGACTGGTCCCTAAATGAAGGGATCAACGACAAACAAGGATTAATATTATGTACAATTAGTAGAATACATATCATTTTTAGTGTAACTTACAATTTCTATATTTTTAAAATTATGCATATATCATGGTTGTGGATGTCACGTCACATAAATGGGAAGTTATTTTCCCTCTTTGACTGGATTATTGTGATTATTTTGTGAATTTGACTGAATAGTTAATAAGTACGACGCAGCTGAGATATATTTAAAAGGACCGTATTAGAGGAATTGAAAGATGGGAACTTGTAAAGTTAAGGAGTAAGAAATACAAGACTAAACAGAAGGAACTTCGCAGTAAAACTTGTACTGTACTACTATAGTCAATGTTGTATGTTGTAACAGACTATCTCATACCTTAATTGAAGATTGTGAGAAATGTCCAAGATCCGCATACATAGCTTCCGAGCCTAAAAGTTTTAACAATTTCAAAGGAGTCTTTTAAGTTCTTGTCGGCATCATTCAAGCAGTCTAACAATCAACTAGTAGGCAACAGCCTAACTTATCCATACCTGTTACACAGAGAAGGATTCCACCCAGTGACATCCAGCCACCTGTTTGAGTCTTCTTTAGGAATTGGTACATGTAGTATGGCGAAAGGGCTCGATACACATGGTGGTTCCAATGTATGATATTGTAGACCCCTATCATGCTTATGCAGAGAAGCCAAATGCAGACAACTGGCGCAAAGAGGAACCCAACTCTGTGTGTACCATAGTGTTGCAGAGCAAACAAGCATATAAGTATGGCACACGTCACAGGAAGTTCTACATCTGCACATTGACATGTCACAGTAAGCATCACATACGCATGGTATATCGAAAAGAGAAGCATGGAAGGACCTCTCACTAAGCATAACAAATACTAAATGGTTGTGAGCTTCTAAGCTGGCTAGAACTGTTGAACCAATTCAATTAGAACCAGCTCAGCAAGTGTAAAATAGAACATTGGCCTATATGCATTCTACTTCCAATTTAGCAGTTAACCTACATTTGTGATGCTCCTTCTCCATCGACAACTCGAGCCCCGAGACCGCAGAAAACACTGCAAAAGGAGCAATATAGCGCATCGCAAAGCATAGAGTGATATAATAACTAAACATAGCAAAGCCAAGAAGGGAGAGGTCCAACCGGAGACCGCAGGGGTGAGCACGCCGTCGCCGATGACCATACAAGTGCCAAGCAGCGCAAACAACAGTAACAGCCTCTGCAGCACTCTGTACCTCTCCAGCACTGCCCTTGTCCTCGACACGGCCCGCTCGCCACGATGCCCAGCGGCCTTCTCTTCGGCCATGAGCTCCTCGCTGGTGCCGCCGCCGCCGGGCAAGAGGCCGGCGCGGACGTGGCGGCAGATGAGGGAGTAGAGCGCGAACGTACCGCCCTCGCCGCCGTCGTCCGCGTGGAGCACGATGAGCACGTACTTGACGAGTGAGATGAGGGTCAGCGTCCAGAACACGAAGGAGAGCACGCCGTAGATCTCCTCGTTGCCCGCCGAGTGCTGGATGTCGTTGCCGGCGAAGGCGCTCTTGTACACGTACAGCGGCGACGTGGCCACGTCGCCGTACACCACCCCGAGGCTCTGGTAAGCGAGCAGCAGCGCCGCGCGCCATGACTCCCCCCGCTTCTACAGAAGCAACTGGTCAGGAAAACCAAGAAACCGCCGCCTGCACGGACCAAAACCAAGAAAAAGCTCGAATCTTTCGCGCCGAATCCAAGAACCCGAGCGGCGAACTCACCTTCCCTGGCGCCCCCGCGCCGTGCCCGCCCTCCAGATCCATGTGCGCTCCCTCTTCCCGCGCGGGTGCCTCAATGCGCCGCACTCGCGACAGCCATGGGAGCAAAACTCGCGGCCCGGCGCCAAATTGCTGCAAGGAATCAAGGATTCGCTGACGGAATCGTATCGCAGACTCGTCGTGCACCCAAGATTTGACGCCTTGGCCGCTTGCGAGAGGACAACCAAGAGAAGGAAGGCAAGGCACACTCGACACTCCGCTCCCTCTTCTAGTAGCTTCCCGCAAGAAACACTCCTCCTCCTACACTCTGCCCTCCCTTGCTCGCCTCTTGCTACTCTGTAGTACGAAACAGGGTAGCTTTTCCTCGTTGGTTGTATCCAAGAACGCCACGACAAGCGAAGGGGAAGTTTTTGGCGGAAAGAGCAACCAAGCAAAGCAAGAAGAAGATAGGGATGCGGTGCGATGGGCAACTACTCTGCTTTTTTTCGTGTAGTGAAGCAAAGCAAGCCGCATCTTGTAGTCGCACAAGGTGGCAGGACTGGAGAAGCGAGTAGAGCAAATCGAAACAGAGACGGGTCGTGGCTGGAAATTGCGTGCGGTTGAGACTCGAGAGCAACGAGACGCGTGGGATTTATTGGCAGTTTGTTTATCTTTAGCCGGTTGGATGATACGTGGTTGTACGTTTTGTGCCGATCCAGTGCCTTTCAGCCCCAAATCAGGCGCCTTTTCTTGTTTACATTTTGCTCAGCTTTACGCAGTGAACAGCGAATTGTACGTGTTATGCAGGAACCGATCGTGCTGTTCAAATAGTCACAATAATCTTGTTCATCAACCGCCTGATTGAACATCAGTATTCACAGCTGGATGCAACCGAGAGGGAGAAATCGAAGTGATTTTGACAAGAATAAAGGGCCATGTAGACATGTAGTAGTCATTCGTTTTTTTAGGAAAAATCGTAGGGGACACACATACCGCATATAACCATAAATAAAAAAGAAAAGTTTATGTACAAGAAAAGCAAAATAAAATAATGTTACAAGCCCTTAGGAGCAAACATGCATCAAATAATTCTGGCTAGCCGATCAAGAATTAGTTCTATGTTACTGCACATGCAACACGAGTTTATTTTTGAAAATGCATTTCCAGGTAGAAATATTTGACGTGATAGTCTCAAACATCTTGACGCTCCGTTGCTTGAAAATGTGCCAGTCAGCGACCACAAAAAAATCCATGTAGAAAGCAGAACTGAATACTAATCCTGGTTCGCTACAGTTTTTTTTAAATTGGTTAGGAGCTTTAGTATTTACTAAAAAAAAAAACAATAGCCAAGCTATAAACGCACGCCACAATACACATATCTAGACACACACGCACCCATACGTTTGCATTCGACTCCACGAGTGTGCGCATCAAGCGAAGCTCGAATGTGGACGGACTGAACACGCAACTGGCGCCCTCACCAACCGAGCTGAGCTTGACGCTCTTGATATCAATAACCCAACATGTTTTGCTGAATTTGCAGGTAAAAAAAAAAGTGATTCAAAGTTTCCTCCTCTCTATCTTAACACAGTAGCAATATCGATCATCCTCAGTAGTATAATTTATTCTTAGTAGCATGGCCCTTGTGTTAACTCTATCCACAAGGAGTACCTATGCAAAAACCCTAAGTTTCATAAATCATGACACGCTGACCTTTTCAAATCCATCTCGGCGATTTTGAGAGAAGCTTAAGCTGTGTTTGGTACAGCTCCAACTCCAATAGATTTATGAAGCTAGAGTTATGGGTATATTAAGAGTGTTTAGGTGGGGTCATCTTATTTACATTTTAGACTAAAAATATAAACTTAATTCACTTTATTTTAACCTACAAATTTTAGATCTGAGATAAAACTAGGATCTAGAGCTCTACCAAACAGAACTTTAGTACTGGTATTTGATTTAGGCAGCAAGCCTCCTTTTTTCTCCAAGCAGACTTTTCCTTACATTGTTATTTTTGTTCTCAGCTTTGTTTCTATTTCTTTCCCGACATACTACTAAAATTTCACGCCATCATATTTTCCAAGAGAGAGATTTCTCTACTAGTCCAATATTCTTTACTGTCTTTTCAGAGCTTACTCCTTGGCAAGCCTTTCAACTCTCCAAAAGCATGGTCAAAAAAAATTTTTGCATAATTTTTCTTCATCGTAGATCCTTTCAAGGGGAGCATATTTTATTTTCTTTGAGATGGAAACATGCGCGAGATATGTCCACTTTATACTGTTTCTGTCTTCTGACAACTTGTCTACCTAACGATTGTACTATACATGTGAAATAATATAAAAAGGATAAGCACGGATTTGTACTTCATGGTGAATGCTACATTCCAAAAAAAGGGGTTGGAAAGCTACGTGAGGATGATGGCCGAAGCATGTAATGGGAAAAAAATACGTCTCTAGAGAGCGGCATCCATATGAATATTTGAGCCTTGAAAAGGATGTTTTCAAGAAAGCGGGATAATTAGCTGGATAGTTATTTTTATGCTTATAAGTTACCTATATGTTATGGGTTTAAATAAATCAAAATTATTATTAAAATTCTACATAGATAACTAGCCCAACTTGTAGTTTGTGAGAATCAATCTTGAGTTATCATATCAGCCGGATAGATCATATGTCACGCTGCTAGGTTATCCTGCAGTTTCTTTTGAGGGTGTGCACTTCGCATACGAAACGTCCGTAGCCATGGTAATGTGCAGTTCGGGAGATCGGGGCCGCTGGATAAAACGGCGGACGGTCTAGATCAGATGGAGCCGGCTCAAGATAATTGCTAAATATATCGTGGTAAACTCAATTTCTTGTGTGACTCTAATTTGGACCGTCCGATCTCGATCCAACGGAGCCAACTCGCGTGCAGTCGGTGAATTAGGACCTATTTATTTTTGTTTTTGATTCCGGATTCTGATTCCAAAAGTTGAATTAAAAATAAATAGTCTAATCCTAGGAATCGATTCTCATAATCCAGTCTATTCATATACACTAGAATACATAATTCACTTCGTATGTACTTTTAGATTTTAGCTTTTGAAGAATCAACTTTTTTATCACCATCATCCAGAATCAACTTTTAGATAATCTCTACTATATAAAGTGAGAGTTTCTTCCCACGTCACTTCATCAAAATTACCCATCTTTGTCACTACTCTTTAATTACCCACCTTTGCCCGCATCACTTCATCAAAATTACCCACCTTTGCCACTGCTCTTTAATTACCCACATTTGCCTGTGTCACTTCATCAAAATTACCCACTTTTGCCACTGCTCTTTAATTACCCACCTTTGCCACTGTTAGTGCTCTTTGCAAATAAATTTTTTATCGCAAATTGAGTTTTCGTTGCAACGCACTGGCACATGGCTAGTCTAAAGTAAAAACAAACCGTCCTTAGCTCCTCTCAGTCGGAGGAGCCAGATCTGTCGCTAAGGGTATTCCCTGTTTTTTCCTTCGAGTTGTTATCAGACGATGATACTCTTCTAAGGAAGTACTACAATTGTTCAATGCAAAGTTCAACGATGCTTGGTGACATTTTGTGCACCAGTGTAGTTTCAATTAATGTAAATTGACAAACGTTTTAAACTTGTGGAATTGGATGGAATAACACGGACCTGTGTTAATCTGAATTGCATCCTGTCCCTAAGTCACAGTTGAGTATTCAACTAGTTGGTAAACAAGTTATTTTCTCAACTAGTTTGCTTTTCAGAGAACACACGAAATCGAAGAACAAGTGCCACCTACTCCTGACAGAGCCAGATATTTTAATCGTTGGAAGTCCAACAAAATCGAGAAATCCAGGTAGGGCATTTCCAGGTGAGACGTATGCCCTAAAATGTAGATGTGAAGACACATGGGAGGCAATAAAAATTTTCAAATGCATAGATTAGTTAATCCCCAGGAATTGACCACAGGGCTGTCTAGATGTACAGGTGTCAAATTTATACTTGGAGGAAACATGTACAAGGGTTGAGAATCTGAAGTCCCGAGGCGAAATTTTTAACTTCCGTAAGTCAAGAGGTTGGTGAGCAAACCAACACTACCAGAACAAAAGATGCATATAGATACTGAAATCTTTAAATGAATAGGTGTCATGCACCATTAAGAGCAAAAGAATGCCTTTTGGTAGCTAGATTCATCAGGAATCTTTAATCCTAGTTAGCCCTGAATTTACAGGATTCTAGACTTAGCTAGCAGCAAGGAATTTGACTATCTTCTTGATTAGGACCTAATATGTGCTGGGCATTATGTATGTGGTAATATTTTTTGAGAGATCAAACTACCAAACCTACATCGAACTTATGGTTGAGTATGTATCTTGGTTTTGGATTATTTCCCTTAACCATATGTTGGCCTACCAACAAATTGTGAAGTTCCAATAGCATGACCATTCGACCTTAAATTGGTGTTTGATATGATAATCAGGAAGAAGAAATTCATGATCCTAGTCCTAGATTCATTATTTTCATCTAGATGACATGATTTCACGCGATCACATCTGATGCTTACAGACCAACTTGCATTGAAAGTTTTTACCTTGACAGCGGCAGATTCCAACCCCCCTTGCTCCGAATAGCAATATCACCTCTCTACTTTTTCTAGAGGCCATGGCTACGTCTTTCTTCTACCCAACACATTGCTCGATTGAAAAGAATAGCGGGATGGAGATTGGAGAGATGTCGTTGTTAGGGTTTAGAGTTACATAAAAGCGGGACAAAGATTTTTAACGTAGAAAACCCGATGAGGGAGGAAAAAAAACTACGGGAGATAATTTTATTATAGATTTTGAGTTAAAAGGAGGTTTGTTAGAGATAACTCAAATATTCAAATGGATTGTTGGTTTTATACAAAGTTTGTTAGGAGTCCAATCTCGAACAACACAATCTGGCTTTGTCTCTGGGATATGGCCACATAGAAAATCAGCATGGTCAGTTTGGATCTCCTCCTCAGGGCGGACAAAATATGGCACTCAGCCACTGCAGCAGGGATTTGGCGCTCCCCTCGCTCAGGACACCATGCTTTCCAAGGTCAGAACAATTTTGAGCCTCGCCAAGGACAGGAGCTTCTCATCAGACCACGAGTTCTCAGTGGTGATCACATCAGCATCCATGTCAATGATGGAGTAGACGATGTCATCGAAGTTGCAATAGCATAGGTGAAGGCGTTGTTCGCGATTGATGGAGCTACCAGAGTATTCTTTGGATCGGAAATCAAAAGAAACTTCTTGGGACTATCTTAAGCCTGAGATTTTTTTTTTTTTTGGCTGCGATAATAGACTTCTACTCCTCTTGATAACCACTTATTTTTTGACTGAATACTACAGCCTCTTCGCACCTACAAGGAATAGTACTAGGAGATTCATCAGTCCCAACGTGATGATTTCGACTCGTCTCAACTCCTTTTTCACGACTTTGACTCCATATCGAGTGTTGACCTGCGCTTTCCTCGGCAACTGTTCTAGCATCAAAACTTTACCATCATCATCCTCACACCATCCAAGACCATGCCTAGATGTCGTTTTACGCCATCTCAGTTGATAATCTTCAGCCACGGTCAATTATCATATTGCTTCTATTGGATGTGGATTATATTGCAATTCAGGACATTGTGCCTATCATTGGAGGTATTTATGCGGATTTAATCATTGGTGATTTCTTGATGATCCATCGGAATTTGGTATTCAATCACTGTTTGGATATATTGCAATTTTAGATCACTTGTGCAACCGTTATAAGACTTTGGTAACATTAATTCTCAATAATTTAATGGCATCCTTATAGCAACTAGCATTAGACTCTTCGGAGTTTTGCTGTTTAAAATAAAGGTATTGCTCCAATATCAGTTTGTGATGAAAAGTGCAAGAAAGAGTTTGCTTTTGTAAGGATGCTACAACATTGTCTAGTTATTATAACTCAATATGAAGGATCTGTTACAATTTATACTTTATTGATGGCAGGAGAGTTTTCACCTTGATAGTTTTTGCAAGAGCTGTTTCAACCATATCATGGATTTTAATTACCTTTAAAGTCGGTAGTTTGACGTACATAATGACTGAATGTGCATGTTGCTTTTTCAATGAGCATTATTTGTCGAATTTTTTGTTCCAGGTGGAGCATATGAAATTTATATGATATGAATTCTTCACTATCTATCAATCGCCACAGCCCACAGGTTTGTCTTGCAGGCTTATGTTGTTTGCTGATTGAGCATTTAATTTGTTTCAAGAGGTTACTTGCACAGATTCAAACTTTACTGAGGTTATGAATTATTGAAGACCTAGATTTCTTCGTCTACTTTGTTAATAGCTATGTGTTTGGATGTACCGGTGGCTTGCTCAATTTTATTTCATGAGAAGCGTTTGGATATGACTGTTCCAATCTTTCATATTCTCACTCAATAAATCGTTTGGACTTTCAATGCTTAATTACCCTTAAGAGTTTTCCCGTGACAATTTCATTATGAATTTTGAGTTAAGAGAAGATTTGTTTGAGATAACTCAAATATCCACCAAATACTCAAAAGGATTGCTGGTTTTATCCAGCGTTTTCTGAGAGTACAGTTTTTTTTTTTACCGGCGTCTGTATATATTCTTCCAGAAAAAATAGACAATTGCCGTACATGTTAAATTTGACACAGCAAGAAAATACATGAAAGTCGTAGATCTCTCATGGTGCAAGCACGATTCTGATTGAGGATCGAGCTCTAGCTCGTTTGGCTTGGGTGTTGTGTGCACTCGGTCGATCAAGGGTTTGAACATCTGGGTCTCACTATAGTTTTAAAAAATATATATGTTCATATATGCTTATATGTGTTTAGTAAGTCAATACAGTAGGGGAACATATCTAGTGCTAAAGGTGATTTCAAGCGAGGATTGTATATTGCTAATATAACAAAGAAATGCTTTCACACATAGTCATGAAAATTTGGTTAGTTAAATCTCAACCTTCAAAACTTGATCCAAGGGTCCAGATTAGATTTTAGCATCTTAGACAGATTAAGAACTTCTTTAGTACCATTATATAAAATTTTAAAAAATTCAACTTTCTTAGTTTGCTCAATAAATGCAGTAAGCATCAAATCATTTTAGCACTAGATATGTTCCCATACAGGAGGTTGTGGAGCCCTCAACTATTTGAACGTGTGTACCGGACGCGTGAGTGTGGTGATGCACGTGCGTGAGTAGTTTGTGTCCGTGTACACTTTTTAAAAAAGCACGATTCTGATTTGAAATTTCTAAGTGACGCCGGAGTACAGGAATCCATGCATGCACGGTCAGACGTCGAGCATGCAAGCATTTAATTAGCCCCAGTCTCGCTGGTGTGTTTGGCAAAGGTTTAGCTTCTCTAGATTCGTGAATTTGGTGAAGCTGAAAATTCTAACTTCACCAGATTCGTGGAGCTGAAGCTGTGAGTACATTAAGAGTGTTTAGATAGATTATCTTGTAAACATTTTAGACCAAAAATATAAACTTAATTCACTTTATTTTAGCTTATAAGTTTCAGATTTCAGAAGAAAGTGGAATCTAGAATTCTACCCTTACACTTTTACTAGCAAGCATGAGCAGTGGGCTAGCATCCATCCATCGTTCAGTCATGCAGCAGGAGGCGGCCGGAGACGAAGAGGATGGGCTCCACACGGAGCCCTGACGTGTGCAAAATTTGGCTCCGGTCACTTCACCGCCTGGCTGTGGCTGGCCGCTCCGCGACGTTCCTGTCGCCGGCTGGGACGACCCAAAGGCGGATCTACGAAAAAAACAGTCAGTGAATGGGCTAAAGTCGTTACAAGCTCGTAAGATCAATTTGTAATAAAAAGAATTATACATTTACATATTAAAAAAATTATGTGTGTGAACTGACGGTCCATTCAGACGTAAGCACGTGCCGTGGGCAAGGGGCAACCGAAGCTTTCTGAAATTTGACGCTCCAGACGAGAATATCTCGCTTTCGTCTCCCGTTTACTCGGATACTCTCGGGCCACACACATTTTGGTTAGGTCAGGCAACGTGTTTTTGGCGTAGCCGCGTAGGTGTGGCTTCTGACTAATCGACACACAGAAACTCCGGTAGCTAGTCCAGCGCCGAACGGAGTGCTGGCCATGACGGAAGTCACAACGGCCGGAGAAGCAAAGTAATATATGGCGTGTTTGGTTCCCTGTACGCGCTCCGCCCGCTCGCCGAGCCTCGCCCCATGGAACGGCGGCCGTAGCGTGCTTCTTCTCGCAGCGTGCGGCGTGGGGCGTAGATTTGGCTTCGTTGCTTGAGATGGGCTAGGCCCTGCGGGAGCGAAGCAAGCAACCAAACACGAGCAGTCACGCGGTCAATGCATGAAGCGAGACAGGCTACGCGCAGCCGGCTACCAAACACGCTATATAGTTTCAATATGACCGCCAGATACGGGTCGGCGCACAAAGTCACACCGGCCGAACAAGCAAAGTAGTAGTGCCAGTATGACCGTCATGGCCTGCACTCCGTTGGGCGCTGGACCAGCTACGTACCGGAGTTTCTGTGTAGATATGCAGTTGAGTGCTCATCCATTGTTGTTCTGATCTTGTGTTTAGGTCATCTCCCCAAATATTTGGAGTCTTTGTGGTGGTGTACATGTGGGGTTTGTGTTCCTTGGTGGATGGGCTGGTATTGGTAATGCAGACAAGCTTGGCAGGTGAGCTGTTTCTATAGAACTGTGTTAAGCACAGTATTTAAGTTGTCTTTTGCAGAAAGCTAGCCACCTGAATTTTTGCCACTTGGATGTAGATTATATGACTAATGCGTACAGGAGTTCAAGACTTGGCTTCAATCGTGCATGGGTTGCACAACTGGAGTAAGCTCGATTTAGAGAATGAAACAACGGAGCATGAAAATAGAAGTAAGTGATCCTTAATATAGCTAGCAGATTTCATTTTTATGATCAATCAATGTCAGAAGACATCCATATAAACAGTACGAAAATACCACTGCGTCGAGTAGTATTCAGATCACTCATGTGTGATCCCAATCAGACACCAAACTGAACAGTACTGCCGCCAATAGTTCCAGAACATTTGGTTGCATGCCGCTAGGTACCAAAACAGTGGATTAACTCGACAAGAATCATTGGGCATGGGTCTGGCGCCTCCCTGCTGACGGGCCACCAAATCATTGTGTCTTGGCATTTGGTTCCTATCCCATCTCTGTTGCTGAATAATCATGCATGCATGGATTGGCATGCAAGGTCCTGGACATTTTGGTTGCCCGCCCGGTCTGTCTGAAGTTCATAGATGTATGTAACTCTGTGAGCACCTGTGATATGTTTGTCATTTCCTCGGCCATCTTATCGACCCCGTGACGTCAACGGCGTAAGGGCGAGGAGAACAAGTTCAAACGCATCACTTCGATTGATCGCGTTTTGCCGACTGTATCTATCATCAATTTGTAGCCTGGTAGGTGTATAATTATCACTGATTGCCGACTTGGAGCTAGCGACGATGGAGTTGGCATGGAGAGGAGACCAGTCCATTCACAGGTTTAAAAGTCAAAAGCTAAAACCTAAATAAACAAATGGTTTTTATCTAGACTTTTCAAAAACAATAAGCCTCTCTATAACTAAAAACAAAAAGTCACTGAAGATGCTTTTTTGTTTATTGAGAATTGGTCTTAGACTAATGTCACTATTGTTAAAGTAAAATTATTTACATATAAAAGTCAATTGTTTTTAAACTGTTTAATTTCAAAAATTAACTTTAACCTGTAAACTAAAAAATTAAGTCTAAACAAATAGTATCTAGTTTATGGATGTCTTGCCACGACCCTCCGTCCTTGAGACAGCGAGTGGCCTAGTGGACAGACAGATGAGATCTTACAATTCGACGACCCCTGCGTCGTGGATCGTGATAGACGGGGCGAAACTCGAAAGAGTTCTTCGGTTCCTTCCTTTGGCAATTTACTCTAGTCAAGGCTGATGTGCCAGCCGGGTTACGGTGGCCGTGCGCCAGGTAGTCCACGTAAGGTAGTGTGTCACCGTCGCGCGAGCCATGCGGCCGTTTCTAACCCTCTCCCCCCCGCACCGACGCGGAAGTGGATCGCGCTTTTATCAGCCGGTGCACCGCGCTTGCCGGCTGGCGCACGCACGCCGACCCGCTTGGAAAGGGTTCATAACAGCGACCTGCCGACCCACATTTAATCTGGAGTTTATTTTTATTGAACCGTCCTTAGTGCGATTGCTGCATAGGATTGGGCCGCGAGCAGCACGTGCCGACGGCCGATCCGTACCACGGTCCTCAGTCTCACGGACCGACGGACGGGCCATGCGCGCTTGAAGACGGCGTCCTACGTCGGGGGTCGGTTCATCTTCCTTATAAAATTAGCGCATATTTATTTATATTTCTTTTGGTGTATTTGTATCCGATTCTTTCTTTTCACAATCGATGTGCACGTTGCACGTACAGAACAAATCGAACTTTCCAACTCGGAAAATTGTGACGGGTGGAGGGCCAAGCTAGCTCGTTTGGTCAGGGCGCGCCTAGTAGGCCTGTGTTTGAGCGCGGCTCAACGTAGGCTCTCGCGAAGCCATGTGTAAGCGTGTATGTGTGAGGTGTGTAAGTTTGTAGCTCAACTATTGCTGTTTTTTTCTCTAATGAATACTAGTACTTTAAACATTTCTTTTAAAAAAATTGTGACGGGTGCATGGTAACAGCTAGCTCGTGCGCGCAGTGCTCAGCCTGATACTGGGGGCGTTTTGTACCTGCAGGAACGGTGCCCGATGCTGCTGCAATTCGCGGACTTGAGGGCATGTACAATGGTACATGTCAGTTGTCTGTAAAACTACGCCACCTAGGATTTTAGGTGATGTGGAGGAGAGAGAAAGTTGTTATCTGCTATTTAACAGACGGTCTTATAGACAGCTTTTTATTGTATGTATCATTGTATAGACAATCTGTTAATTAGATGAGAGACTATTACAGACAACTATATAGACGATCTATTGTATGAGTTATTTTTAGTGATGTATATAGATAATATAGAGATATAATATAGACAGCTATCGTCTATACTACTGTTCGTGCCCTGATCGAGAGGCACAACGGGGAGATCGCAGCGCTGGAGACGTGGGACAGCCGGAAGCCGTTGGAGCAGTCGGCGGAGCTCGATGGTGGCACGGTACATGCAGTACTATGCCGGGTGAGCGGATAAGATCCACAGGCTCGTCGTGCCGACTGACGGCCCGCACCACGTGCAGGTGCTGCACGAGCCAATCGACGTTGATCCTCGTCCCTAACCCTGAAATCTTCTCTTTTGGACCAGATCGATGGCGAGCAGTTCAAAAATATCTTGCGCTACGTAAAGTCGGGCGTCGACAGCGGCGCCACCCTCGTGACCAGAGGCGAGAGGCTAGGCAACAAGGGCTTCTACATCCATCCAACGGTCTTTGCAGACGTTGAGGTAAGGTTTCCACCGCCGTGTGCCATATATCAGCACAGATCCTTGACCCAATGGATCCATCCGTAGCCGCTTAAAAAAAATTTGTGCCATATTGTGCTGTTGTTGGCTTTAAAAATTTGAAGATGGGTTTATTGGCTACAACACATCAGATAAATACCGAATTCTAAGATTCGAGGCATGTAAACCGATTCGATCTTGTAATCGTAAGATAAGTATAGTACGCTTAAAGCCGATCTAACGAAACAATCGGCAAAGGTCTACCAGCTAGAAAGCCGATCACGATAAGTCTAATTAACTGATTAAGGCTAATTAGATGGTAAATGGTAGATTTTCCCAAAAAGGCGATGCGCAGCAAGATCAAAGAAAATCAAACCTAATTGGTGTAATTAATGAAGATCAACAATCGGCGATGCACATTTTTTATTGATCGATATTAGATTATAAAGATGATTTAAATTATAAGGCTACTCCTAGTTGACAGAAAAATAAAAGAATAATGCGAGTTGATTGATTTGGTTGTGTTGTTTTTCCCGCCTGCTCTTAACCACCTTTTATAGCTGTCGGCTAATCGTATCCTCTTCCAATACACTACTTACTAGTTCCGTATCAACCTCCACTCGGACAATTTTCCTCTTGTTTTAGATAAATATCGGTCACAATTCATACTTAAAACCTTTTTTCCATATCCGATATCGGCTAAGATATCTTGACAAATTGGTCACACTCTACCGAATTTTGATGCAAACAGCTGTGTTGAACGTAGTTATAGGACGAAATGAAGATCGCTCGGCAGGAGATATTCGGGTCGGTCCAGTCCACCCTCAAGCTCCGGTGAGCAACATGGACGCTCTTGGAGTGACATGTCTGGTCCTGAACATGCAGGAAGTGACAATTGAATATGCCTGTTTGGTTATCTGGAAGCACGTACAGCGACCTGGACGAGGTGGCCAGGAGGGCGACCGCGGCGCACTACGGGCTCACGCGCGGCCAACACGGTGGCGCGGGCGCCACACTACAGGCGCGCGGCGGCCAACACGCTGGCGCGGGCGCTATGGGGTGGGGGGGACGGTGTGGATGAATTACTGCGACGTGTTCGACGCGGGCATCCCGTTTGGCGGGGACATGATGAGCAGCATTGGCCGGGAGAAGGGCGCCTACAGCCTTCGCAACTACCCCCAGACCAAGTCCGTCGTCGCGCACGCCGCGTGACTACAGCGGGAAACATGCCAATGCCGTCGTCGTCGTCATCTTGGCTCATGTAACTCGTCAGAGAATGATGACAGAAGAATCTCTAGATGTAACAAGGCCGCCTTCAATTGTTCTCAAACTTGTCTGGGGCCTTTGGGCCTAATTCAAAAGAAATTCTAACGCTGCCCCCACTTGGGCCGGACAGTCGTACTATGCATTCCTATACGGCTGGCTGTACATGCTGTCTGGTTTATCTACTCTTGGGCCAAACCCCCAAAATGCTCAAGCCAACGCCACTGGGAGCTTTAGATCAAAGTTGTCCATACCGGACAGGAGGCTAAACCAGTTTAGCTTTTAGAATATCGTTTCGGATTTAATATAATAACATATGTTTAATTATATATACAACAAAATTCACTTATAATATTACTCTAATACATAGTAGTACTATCAAATATAATATATAGTTTAATAGACCGTGTTATCAATTCTACCGGTATGACTGGTATCAAAGTCAATATTGCCTGTATTGGTATTGACTTATACAGACCAGATATAACCGATATCAAGGCCAGTACGGTATATAGAACTACATTATACCAGTTTAGGTACCGAAATAGTGATATGTACTGGTATTGATATCTATGCTTCGCGATTAACGAAATGCTCTGCACAAAAGCATCTGGACCATGGCCCCCATGACATGTCACAATGTTCAGTCCTAAAATCTGCACAAGAACGTGTACCCCAACAGAAAACAGTTATACACTCTACATGCAAAAAGTCCATACTAGTCATGTACAGTTTGGCCTGCTAATGGGCTAGCAACCAACCCATTTTCAACCCAACCCATAGGAGGAGACTTCACTTCCCCAACCCAAACCAACCCACTTATCATCTTCTAAATCCAGACCAACCCACATGATACTATCATCCAAACCAAACGAGTTAATTGAGATTTTGCCATTTCATACATCGCGCTTCGCCATAATGCCATTAGTCGCGTGGACTTCTCCAAAATGCCATCCCGAATGCGAGTCTCGCCGCCACAATGCCATTTTATATTTTCTTTGGTATTATCCTTTTCTTTTCCCTCATTTCGCCATTTGAACTGACGGTTTTGCCCCCCCCCCTCCTCCCCCGACTCCTTCCTTTTCAAACTAATGCATTCGGTGGTGCCCTTTCATTTTCAAACTATAGGTAAACAACATTTTCAATATGCCACCGATGCTAAAGTGGAAAGAGGTTCCTGCATGATTGTGAAGGTACCAGTCATGTAAATCAACTGATAGACACAACAGTTATTAATATCAAAGGCAAAATGAAAGCACGTCAACAAAGTTACAGATTAATCTAAAACAACTCTACAAACATACAGATAATCATAACATTGCATTACTGTTTTCCACTGGAAAATATGTTGAAATTCACCAGTACCGACAAGTACCTTGAGATATCCAACTAATTGACCTAAATCATAGCTCAATCCCAATATCTTCTTCCATTCGATACAAAACTATTAGATGTAGCTCTCCAACACCTAGGATAAATTTTAGCAGAAACCCTGGTGCAGACTAACCCAACATCTAGGATAAATTTCACCTTACTTGAGCACAAACAAAAATGGTGCTTCAGTTTATGTACTGAGTTGCCCCTAGCTTAGTACAGCTAAACTACAGCTAAACCCTAAACCCTGATACGGATCTACAAGCGATTTGGGAAGGGGATACGGATGCTCACCTTGGATTTGAACTTGGAGAACCCCTTCCCTTCAATTATATTGCCATTCCCGCCTCTCTTTCTTCCCTCTCCGTGGTTCGAGTGCAGCGAGGTGAACTGGCGGTGGCGGTGGCGGCGGATACTACACTGACTTTGAATCGATTAGTGCGGCGGCCAGGGCGGGCGGCTGGAGCTTTCTTCGTCGGCGACGGGAGACCGCGTCCTCTTTATGGTCGGCCACAAGATCGACCCGCCTCCTTCCGTCGGAGGCGACAGATCTGGGGCGCCGAGGTGGCCGAGGTGGCGGATCTGGGGCGCCCGAGGTGGCTGAGGAGGGGCGGATCTAGGCGCCGGAGGTGAGTAAGTACTTGGTGAGAGACCGAGAGTGGAGGCGCCTGTGACTGAGTGAGTACTGTGAGACTCGAGGAAGCGGGGGGGAGGGCAAACCGCTCAGCTCAAGTGGCGAAATGAGGGAAAAGAAAAGGATAATACCAGAGAAAATATAAAATGGCATTTTGGCGGTGAGACTCGCATTCGGGATGGCATTTTGGAGAAATCCACGTGACTAATGGCATTATGGCGAAGCGCGATGTATGGAATGGCAAAATCTCAATTAACTCCAAACCAAACCAATCCATTTACCTAGTATGGGTTGAACCCATTTTCCCAACCCGACTGCAAGCACACCAACAGCAAAGTCCACTACGCTCAGGCACTCAGCTTGTTGCCTCGTCCCAATTTCTAGTTCTATGTAGATAGCTTTTTCTTCAAAACATAACGGGCACCGAAATGGGTTGCTTTTGTACTTACATTGCCTTCTTTTAGCCCACCAAGAAAGTTATTATTTTTAAAAAATTATACATTATGAACAGAAAATTCCATTAATACACGAAAACAACAAAAATAATTCCATGATTTTTTTAAAGAAAACTTCAAAAAAATTTATATAGATTAGCCTACTGCAGCGGTCAGGGCGCTACTGCTGCCCCTCAAAATCGAATCCTCGTTTAGATGCTGAGGGTAAATTAAACCGAATGACTTGTGCTTGGACGCCGATTTTTTGGACGCGTTGTAACATTTTTTTCATACGTGTGTAATATTTTTTTTCTACGCGTGCAACATTTTTCTTCGACAACAGTAGAAATAGGGGCATGAAAGAAATGTTGTGTCGGCGTATTTCGCCGACAGGTTTCTCCCTGGACGGAGTATGCGGTTCGATAGAGAGGGTCTTTATGTAAGGACCACCTACGGGCTCTCCCGAGGGATCCACACGGACAGAAATTCAAGAACACGCCGATATTACCTAGGTTCGGGCCCCCGATGCAGGTAACAGCCCTACGTCCTGCTTGAGCTCCTGTTAGTGTGCTTTGAGTGGATTACACCGTTTGCTTGATCCTCACTCTCTCTGGGTTCCTCCCTCCTCCGCCCATGCACCGGAGCTCCCTTATATAGGTCGGGCTGACTCAGGCAAGTGGGAAGATGACATCACACTAATTACACTTCATTTATTACATCGATCGTTGTTGCCTCATCCCTTGGCCTCATTCTTTATGCCACTGTCTAACCCCGCTCGGTCTACCCGGAAGGCGACTTGCATGCGACGGGTTAGGTGTAGGACGTCAGAGGGATGGGCTATCGTGCCGTCAACAGAGCCACACGTATTCAATGGTTCTGACATGGTGCATCGAAGGAGAAGACTTCGAGGCGAAGCTCCCCCGTTTCTTCAGCGTACGCCTCCATGCCTAACCGACAGCGGACCCCCGAGTACCTTCTAACTCCGTCGGCCAACCAAAGCCGATTGAACCTCCTAGGTACCAAAGTACCCTGAGCCGATTCCGTAGAGGTATATGGCTCCATATAAGGTTGCAACGTACTCAGAGCCATTTGTTCCAGTACCAGAGCTGATTGCTAAGAAAAATAACGTAGGTTATGAGCAATCTAGTCAGTTCCTATTGACTCAATCAACCTATCAACCCGAGCTTACGTTCAGAGGGTCGAATGCTAATCCTAACACTGGATCGGCCAATGGGTTAAATTGGGCCGATCAGATATTAGCCATATTGCGAGATCAATTCATCATACAGCCCAATGAAAGGTTACAAGCTATCGAAAGTCGTACCTTAATTATATCAACCAGATGTCTTACTCTAATAATTTGAAAGTTCCTGATTTTGCGAAATTCTTAAGGGTGACTCTGTTACTACTTTAGAGCATGTTAGGCGTTTTATCGTGCAATGTGGTGAAGCTGCTCAGTCTGACGGGTTAAAAATTAGGTTATTCCCGCTATCTTTGTTAGGAGCTTCTTTTACATGGTTAACAAACAAACTTACTTTCTAATTCGATTTATTTTTTGACCGATTTGGAAAGCCGATTCTATGAATATTTTTTCTCTAGCGGCTAACTTAGAATTTTTGACATGAGTTCTGTTCGCAAGAAATTTGGAGAATCGGTAACATATTGTTTTAAGAGATTTAAAGGAGTTAAAAAATCGGTGTTTTAGTGTTATTTTACCTGATAACTAGTTAGCTGATTTAGCCTTCCAAGGATTAATTCCCCATTTGAGGGAGAAGGAGAAATTCAGCGAATAAGAGTTCACCAATTTAAATCACCTATTACACAGAGTATCGGCTCAAGAAGGCCGATTTATCGATAATAGAGTCTTTATACAGAAGTTTAGGAATAATAACAATAAAGATAAAGAAAAACAAATGTTAGCCTCGTCGAAGACTGATCAAGTGATTCTTCTGAAAATGACGAGGCTGAAATAAATATAACCGAGTGGGTTAAAGGGTTTAAGAATTCTTTAGTCTGTTTCTGGGTTAAGCCTACTAAGAATAAGTAGGAAATAAAATACACTTTTGATGTCTCCAAGTGTGACCGTATTTTTACTTACTTCTACAAGAAAAGATTATAAGGTTGCCTGAAGGACATGTTATACCGTTGGTTGACAAAATTAAAAAAATAAATGTATTGCAAATGGCATCATTCTTTTTCTCACAATACTAATGATTGCAATATTTTTAGTAGCAAATAAAATGGGCTCTAGAGGATGGCTAACACAAGTTTGCAGAAGAGACAACGATGTAGTTGGATACTAATCCTTTTTCAATTAATATGGTTCAATGTTCTGGAAAAGAAAAAGAGCCAATGCAGGATACAATGTCAAAAGTTGCACATTTTGTTGATGTTCAGTCGGGCTCCAAGGTAAAGAGACCTTAAAGATTAAGGTCAGCTTACTGCATATAGAACCGACCATGAAGGAAGAAGTTCAAAGACTACCAAGCGAAGGGGGACTTGCAGATTAGTAAGTGGTATAAGGCTGAGAGAGCATCGCCACCTCGCAAGCTAATTCACAAGCCAAAACCAACTTTCTCCTAGTTACTGGAAAAATATGAAAGGAGAAATAACCGGGCATGTTATGATGCGCGTCGGTCAGATAATATGTATTAGCCCGCTAACTTGGAAAAAGCTCACCAACGATGCCCTTTTGACAATTCTATTGGGAGAGGGGTTAACTCTGCCGTCACCATATATATGTCCGATGAAACATTATCCTGATCAAAGTAACTAGCAACGATGATCAATTAAAGATAGAATATCTTAGCCAATACAAGGCTATCCTGATGAAAATAATAAAAGATAAATCCATCAAAGGATTTCCAAGCCAAATTAAACGCAAGTACGATCAAAAGAGGAGTCAAGCTCTATGGCCCAGGTTAATCTAACAGGAAAGGTACGTAAGTCGATTGAACCTAAACCCAGATGGTGTCCTCAGGGCTTAACTAGTCACAATGTAGATGACTTCAAAGGTTAAGGATCTAAGAGGTGAGAGAGGCCGAGCAAGAAAAACAAAGAGACCAAGCGTTTAATGAGCTCCGACCGATTAAAGTTGCTAGAAAGGAGTGGAGGAGAAAAGAGTCAGTAAAGGAATAATTTGATCCTACCGATGATCTGGATTCACTTGTGATTTGGGATGATACTCCACCTCTGATGGATATCAATATGGTGTTCACATTGCCGGCTAAATTCAAAATAAGGATTGTATCGGCCAAAGAGACATTTGCTCAGTTGTGCTTAGGGACTCAAGAGTCAAGACGCAGTTTTTTAAAACCTCAAGATGATAATCGGCATTTAAAACTATTATACTTGAAAGGGCACATCAATGACGAGCCGATATCAAGGATGCTTGTCATTGGAGGAACAACCGTCAATCTGATGCCATATACTACTTGCAAGAAGCTGGATAAGTTCGATGAGGATCTTGTTAAAACTAAGGTTTGTTTAACTGGGCTTAGGTTTGTTTGAGTAGGCCGTGATGACATTTAGTTAGAAGAATGCTGGTGCAACCTATCAACATGCCATGATTTTGATTTTTGTGATTTAATTGGCCATATTGTGGAAATTTATATTAATGATACCATTGTTAAATCTAAGAAGGATTTGCAGCATCTGGTCAATTTGGAAATAGTGTTCAAAAACACAAGAGCACATGTCTTAAATATGAATCCATACAAGTGTGCTTTTGGTGTATCAGTTGGATAATTTTTAGGCTTCATGGTTCACAAAAGAGGGATTGAAGTTAAGCAAGAAAGAGTCAAAGCCATAACCAAAACTAAGCTGCTAGGCTGCAAGAAGGATTTACAGAAGTTGATTAGCAAGAATAACTATTTACGGTAATTTATTACAAATTTATTTAGCTATATTAGTTCATTTACCCCACTTTTGAAGTTAAAGAATAATCAAAAGTTCATCTGGGGAGTCGATCAGCAGAAAGCCTTTGAGAGCATAAAAGATTATTTGACAAATCCTCCGGTTTTAGCTGCACCTCGAAAAGGTATACCATTCATGTTATATATATCGGCTGAAGAGGTGATTATTGGAGTTGTTTTGGTGCAAGAGATTGGTGGAAAAGAGTAAGTTATGTCCTACTTAAGCTGATAATTAATTGATGCAGGATGCGTGAATTTTTTAAAAATAATACATTTTTATTCAAAATTTCAAATATATACCATGGAAAAAAACAATTACGAAATATACCGCCGCCAAACCAAAGGGCGATAGGAGGCTATTCCATGATCGGTCTTGAGACGTGGCTTTTTAGCGCCGTTGATCGTGCGGCGTAGCCTCTGTCGCCTGATTGGTTGGCGACATTTAAATGTCGCCAAATCAGCAGCATGACGGTATATTTCGTAATTGTTTTTTCCGTATATTTTTGAAATTTTGAATAAAAATGTATTATTAAAAAATTCGATACTGTACCCTTTTGTAGAAAAACTATGATTATCTTTATATTTTTCTTGCACAAAGTTAAGGCATTATATTTTAGCATCGGCTTGCAAGGTTATTTATAAAATCGATGTTATAAAATATATATTGTCAGCTCCAATTTTGTGAGGTTGACTTGGTAAATAGGCTTATACGCTTATCGAGTTCGACTTGTCGTATGAATTGGCTAAAGTTGTTAAGGGTCAAGTAATTGCCGATTTTATAACAAGATATGAAACAGATTTGAATGCTGATCTAATATCCATCGCTCCTTGGCAACTATTTTATAATGGATCGATTTATCGAGAGGGTGATGGTATCGGAGTAGTGTTGGTTTCACCAAAAGCGTATAATTTTGAGTTCGCATTTAAGCTGAATTGCAGATGTTCCAATAATCAAGGCAAGTACAAATCATTGCTTAAAGGCCTGCAGCTACTCAATAATATTAGAGTTGATTCTGTTGAGGCCTATGGTGATTCTTTGTTGGTGCTCCAACAGATTAAGAGAGAGTATAACTGCTATGATGAAATTTTGATCAAATATTTGGAGCAGTGTCTTGCCGTGATTGGCTCATTTGCTTCTTTTTCCACCAGTCATATTCCTTGGGAGTTGAATGACAAGACTATTTTACTAGCCCAACAAGTATCAGAGTATAAAGTTTTTGGCCGTTCAGAAGAATGTGAGCCGATTAAAAAGATAATCATATGTATTAACAACAATGACTGGAGGACAAATATAGTGGAATATTTGATCGATCCCTCAAAACCTAAGGATCAGAGAATTAAGCGAGAAGCTTTGAAGTATGTTGTCCTAGATAATATACTGTATTATCAGACTTTAGAAGAATTGTTGCTAAGATGTCCTGCAGCCGAGGAAGCTAAAAGTGGTTATAAGAGAAGTGCACGAAAGTATTTGTAGATCCCATCAATCGACTCATACGATGAAGTGACTGTTAAGGCGTACTGTATTTTTGGCCCCACAATGTTGGAAGATTGTTTCAAATATTATAAAGGATAGAAATTTGGCAATATATAATTAGCCCCAGTGTCACCTTTGCACACAATTATCTAGCCTTAGCCATTTAGAGGATGGGGAATATATATAATCAGACAAATATTTTCCGCATCAAACAAAGGCTATAAATTCATATTGGTCGCGACCAATTATTTTTCTAAATGGGTTAAAGCAATTCCACTTAAAAAGATTACAAGTGTTAAAACCATCAGATTTGTTATAGAATATATTATTTATCGGTTTGGAATACCATAAATTAATATGACCGATCAAGGTATTGTGTTTATATTTGATGAGTTTCAAGGTTTTGCCAAAAGTTTGAGCATCAAGTTATTAGGTGTATCATCTTATTATGCTCAGGCTAATGGTCAAGCTGAGTTGTCCAACAAAACATTAATCAAGTTAATAAAAAGAAAAATTGAGGAAAAGCTGAGGAATTGACATGTAACACTATTGGAATCATTATGGGCCTATCAAACTGTATAACATGATGCGACTAAATTATCACCTTACTAATTGGTATATGGATAGGAGTTTGCTTACTCTTGAAAATCAGTATCGACTCCATACGAACAACCAGGAAAAATGGCTTGTCAGCTCAAGATTATAAGGATTTAATGATCGATAATTTGGATGATTTGGCAGGATTACGTTTGCATACACTAGATTGGCTTAAGAAGAATTGGGCACGGGTTGCGAAGGCTTACAACAAAAAGGTAATGCTAAGTCATTTTGTGAATCCGATTTAGTTTGGAAGACTATTTTACCTGTCGGCTCTAGAGATAATCAGTTTGGCAAATGGTCACCAACATGGGAAGGACCATATAAAATTTATCGGCTTGCAGATGGAAATTCTTATATTTTAGGGATGTTGGAAAGTGTGGTGTTTTCTAAGACGATTAATGGTAAGTATCTAAAGAAATATCATCCAAGTGTTTAGGTTGAGTCTTAATCGGCTAAGGATAGCTATTGATCGAGACCAAAATAATTTGTTGCAGTTAATTCTGGCTATAGGTTTAAAGTAAGACTAAACCGATTACATACATCACACTTTGTAGAAGAAATTAAAGCATAAATAATTGGTTAAACAACTGATTATAAACATTACAAAACAATTGAAAGTTTGTTTCTAAGACAGGTTTTCCCCATTACATTCATCATTCTGTTTTTTGGCTGATTACATTACAAGCATTTAAGGATAATTAAGCTTGGCTCCAAGAGCTAACAATGCAGTTGCGGCCTTGGCAATGGTCTGCTCTACCTCTTCAAGGATCTTCTTGTCCTCTTTGATGCTTCCAGGCATAGGAGTGACCTTAGATGATTGTTTCTTCACTTTCGCCACAGCCAAGCCAAAATCAAGCTTATGAGTTTTCAAAGCCGACGCCAAATCCACTAGCATCTATTGGCCTTCAGATATCTACTTATTAACATTGGCCAGTTCTGCTTCAAGAAACTTTTATTCGAATCCAAATTTAGAGTTGATTCTTTGATGAGCTTTTGGGACTTGGCATCTTCATCAAACTTGGCTTTCATGGCCTTGGTATCGACTATCATTTTATCCAGGATTTTTTTATCTTCTCGCTGCGCATCCTGGAGTGCAAATCTGGCCTTGGCCACTTTGACTTTTGCTTTTCTATCATCCAGATGGCAAAAATTCTATAACGTTCCTATCGCATCTGGGGGTAAATTGGCTTGGACGGTGGCCATTGCATTCCAGAGCGGCTGGGCATCTTTGAGAAGATTGGCTTACAGTATGAACAGAAGTTTAAAGAACTTATTCAATTTCTCCCCCGCGCCTGGAGGCAATATCACTACAGTCGATGCATCCTTGGATACGATGAGAATCCACAGAATTTCTCCAGGGTATGTATCCATTGTCACTTCCTGAAGGATCGATAAGGTCGCCTAGAGGGGGGGTGAATAGGTGTTTAAAAAATTAAGTCCTAATTCGCAGCGGAAAGATCGGACTATCTGATTGTTGATATCGGACTATCCGATATATATCGAACTATCCGATGTCTTGAGTCGGATTATCCGATCAGAGTGAAAATAAACAGATCCAACACAAGCTATAGCTAGAAGGGGGGTAGAAACTAAGCAGTAAGAGACTAGCTATGGCTATTACTTCAAGACCAATATAAGCAAGACAACAAGAAAAGACCAAACCACGGATTTGATGCACGGATGGTTTTTCCCGAAGTTCGGATCCTTGAGGGAATCCTACGTCTCCGTTGAGGCGGCACCAAGCCGGGGTTTGTTTCAACCGTATTCCTCCCGGTGTTGCACAAAGCACTCGCTGGTCTCACTTCTTGATCCCTTCCCTTGCGGAGGTGGAATCAACCCTTCACAAACTTTCGAGGCGCACCACACGATGTCTTGGTGGCTCCCGGCGACTCCTAGCCGTCTAGGAGACCTCAATCTCTAAGAGTAACAAATGGAGTGTAGATCCGCTCTTGAAAATCACTCTAGTGCTCAAATGAACTTTCACGGTTTGAAATCTAGGCACTAGAAATCAACTTGCTCCAATCTCTCAATAAATATCTCAAAGAACAACTCAAGAGGGAGCAAGAGAATAGCAAGAAGGCAATAAATGTTCAGCACACCGTTAGGGTTCATAAATGAGGGAGGTGGTGGAGTATTTATAGCCAAGACACAAAAACTAGCCGTTCTGCACTGTGTTAGACCCACATCGGACTGTCCGATATGGGACATCGGACTATCCGATATGTGTAAATCTCTAGATCTGTTCCACCTAAAAAAAAATTCAAATTCTTTTGAAAGAATACGCAAATCGGACTATCCGATGTCACACATCGGACATTCCGATAAAACCCGAGAGTCTTCACAACAACACAGTTACTTTCAAAATTTCTAAGTGTATATCGGACTGTCCGACTTGTGACATCGAACAATCCGATAATTCCAGAGAGTTTCCAATGAGGGAGAAGTTTTTTCAAAAACTTTCTAAGTACATATCGGAATGTCCGATATAAGCGATCGGACAATCCGACTTTTCCCGAGAGTTCCACTTTCAAGTCCTTAGAAAAATTCTCAGACCTCATCGGACAATCCGATGCAAACTATCGGACTATCCGACTTTTCCCGAGAGGACCAAGACTAGCAGCCACACTCACACCGGAAGATCCGATATCATCGGACTGTCCGATGTTCCACATTGGACTATCCGATAAAATCAGCACAAATAAAACTGCAATGTGAGTGTTGTGCTTGGTGACTTCCAAAACTCATTTTGTAAAAGTAGTTTATCTGAGCATAGAGATCATTTTCAAACACACCTACATCCCATCCCTCTTGATAGTACGGCAATTCTATCGACTCAATAAAATGAAAAATCTATGCTGAGCCGACGCCATTCTTCTTTTCTCTTTTGAGGGTCATCATTGTCCGTAGATGCGTTTCTTTTGGGACTATTACCTGCTCATCAACTCATTTAAGCCATTAGTCCCTTAAACGTTTGTCATTAATCATCCAAAACCCAATTAGGGACCTAGATGCACTTTCACTTCCTCGTCATCCTCCAAGTCCAACACGGTGAAACCCAACCTGCCGATAAGGGAGTCTGTCGGATTGACGGGTTCCAAGGGGGGAACAATAGGAGCGAGCGGCGTTGGCTGTGATGATGGTGTAGGGAGCTTGGACTCTGGGACTGGCAAATTGGCCAAGATGTTGGCAACTTGAGTCTAGCTTATCCTATTTGCAACACATGCAAATCAAGGCTTTATGCGAAAACCAAATGCACATGCTTTTCATCTTTGCAACACATGCAAATCAGAGCATAATGCAACAACAACCAAGCATAAGCTTAACACATTCACAACACATGCCAAATGGTTAGCACTATGCAAAAACCAAATCCAAATAAGATTTGAGCTCGGGTGAACACGGGATTGAGATCATCAACACATGGTGAAGCTCAAGCTAGAACTCAACCCCTCTTAATAGTACGGCGATAAAAACTAGACTCAAAAACTAGGAAGTCCTTAGCCTATCTAGTTATTCCTTCGCTGCCGCACGCAAGCAATCCCCTTTAGGGTCTTTATAATCTTCACTCTTACGCCTCCCGGATCATCACTCCGCCTTCTCTTAATCTCTACGGATCTCCTCTTGACGCCCATCCCTCATGATGTCGCCCTTGTCCCGCTTTCATCATCTCATCCATTTTGGACTTAACCTAACTCAATCACAACTCATAAAATAGTTAGTCCAAGATGCATGGTTATCTCAATTATCTCTTACACTCCATTAACATATAATGGATGCATTTAGATCAATTGAGCACAACTCTTAATCAATTTGAATGATATAAAATATGTCTTAAGTACAATAATGCAACGCATGCTTCATTATACTTAAGAACTATTCATTTATCCTTAATTAATCAAGAAACATCATCAACACATGATGAAGTGTTCTTTAATGATTAATAAGACAAATGAACTCAATTTAAATTTTCATTTAAATTGACTCTTCAAGTTAGAGTGTGAACTCCCCCTAAATGTGTGCATCCATGTAATATATGGATTGGGAACACATGATGCACATTTTGTGGTTAAAACAATAGGGACATTCATACTTTAACTTGAATCCAAAGTATGCAATTAATACTAGAAAGAATGCGCATGCATACCTTTGGTTTTTCATTTTCCATTCCAAATATGAGACTACTAAACAATTGCTCAATAGACATGTTAGTCTCATAATGATTAGGTCTGTCATGAAACAAGGATTAAGCATTAATCTTGTCGGCAGATTCCATCGAAGGCCCGAGTCTCATGACCGGTTTGGTTCAAGAGGAGGGCGCTTCATGGCCGCAAACCCTGACGGGTGAAAACCATAACGACTCCCACGCGAAGGATTCCGGAGCCTATGAACTAAGATGACACAAAGACTTTTACCCAGGTTCAGGCCCCCTCACCCAGGGTAACAGCCTTACGTCCTGCTAGATCTTTTATAGAATGTTTGAAGCTAGTACAGAGCTCTTAGGTTACAAGTTCTTCCTTAGGCTCTCCGATTGATCTCCTCTTCTCCTCTTTCGACCGACCCCCTTTCCCCATGCACTAGAGGGCCCTTATATAGGCCAGGCTAACGTGGGTAGGTACAAGGGGGGTCATCATGCTAATCTTCATACATTTATTACTCCTTCCTGTCGTCCCTGCTCCTCCAAATCTCATTAAATGCCGACGGTAGGTGAGAGGCGCAAGAGGAATTCACTTCCTCGTCATCCTCCAAGTCCAACAAGGTGAAACCCAACCTGCCGGTAAGGGAGTCTGTCGGATTGACGGGTTCCAAGGGGGGAACAATAGGAGCGAGCGGCGTTGGCTGTGATGATGGTGTAGGGAGCTTGGACTCTGGGACTGGCAAATTGGCCAAGATGTTGGCAACTTGAGTGGTAGGAGAGATAGGAGGCTATAAAAATGACATTGTTAGAAAATATCAATAAAGAGTTGATAATTTGACAGCCTCGGGTGTTTACCCTATCTGAAGCTGATCCACATGGAGAATGACCAGTTGATCCCTCCTTGGCAGATGGATCTTTGGAAGTGACGGCCTTCTTAGTTTGACTGCGTTTCTTTTTTGTTAAAGAGATAGGCTATGAGAATCGGATTGAACATAAAGCCATAAAGAAATCAGTAGCCGATAAGTGTATACTTGGTTGTTGTTTCTCGTAGTCTGAGAGGGAGGAAGCTTGGACACCAAGGGTGCCCGATGAGTATCCCGCCAAAGCCATCACGGCAAGGCGTGGCTATTTGCTGGATTGGCCAATGCCCAACTAGTTGACTGGCTTCTTTCCCACTGCCTTGGTCTACAAGATTGAGAAAAAGTCGATCAATAAACGCTATGAGATGCTTGAAGATAATTGATGGGCAAAATCTAAAATTAGTCAATAGCACATCGGTAATATTTACTATACTTGCGTTAGTATAGCCTGATGAGCTAGTGTTACTACTAGAGCTTGAGCCACTACTTGTAGAGTTAGTGAATGTCGACTCAATAGAAGGCTGGTATACAAAAAATTTGGCTATCACAGCTGATAAGGTGCGCTCTATAGGGAAAGAACCACGCAAATAGCCGACCATCAATTGGTAAAATTGCCTGCCCTCCAGGTCTGTAAGATGAAGCGTGGTAGACTTTGAAGTTGGAGATCATCTGCTATGTGCAAGATGATATTGGTGTTAGATAAACGTGTAGGGTCGAGGATGCGCCTAGAGGGGGGGTGAATAGGCATTTTACAAAATTCGATCGCTCACTAAACAATTCGCTTTAATCAACCCCTATGTCAAAACCTAATCAAATATATATGTGGAAGCGATAAATAGGTTTTAACAATTAAAGCCTAAATCAACTAGGCTCACTAGTGCACTAACTAAACTATGTCTCTACACTAGAATTGCTAAATTGAACAATTAATTAATGCTAAGCAATTCTAATACATCCAAGCAATTGATAAATATACAATAATGTAAATGCTCGAATATAAAAGAGACAAGGGACAAACGATATTTTTTCGTGGTGTTCGGAGACTTGCTTGGTCTCCCTAGTCCACGCTGAGGCAAGCCCAATCACTTGGACCGGCTCCCGCCGAGCACCCGCCTCTTTCACTAGTCGTGGTTTTTCACGCTTTGCGAGGTTCAACCCGAACCTTCACAAACTTCGCTTCAAGCTTCACACCTTGAGAGCTCCTCAGCAAGACGACGCCACGCCTGCCTAGGAGTAGGCAACCTCCAAGAGTAACAAGCCGCCTTCGCTTGAACTTCACCGAGCACAACGAATGCGCCCCGGTGATCACCAAGTGCAACACATGCACAAGGACCTCCCTCAAGTGCAACACATGCACAAGAGGTCACTCAACCACTTCCTAATTGCAACACATGCAATTAGTGCTCACACTTAAGCTCAAGAAGCAAAGGGAGAAGAGCAACACATGCAAATACCTCCCACACACAGCCAACACTCTGCCCAAGCCCCCAAGGGCTCTATTTATAGCCCACAAAGGAAAACTAGCCGTTTGGGGGCAAAATGGCTAAATCATTTTTTCGGTTGCTCGACCGCCCTCACAGCCAATCTGGTCGAAATCGACTGATTACATCGGCTTGTTAGACAAGATACCTCCCTGGTCGCAGATCGACTCTGGCCCGGCCGCACCGCCTCAAAAACACGAAAACGACCTTCTCTGGAAAATATGCGCCGGACGCAATCCGGCTAGGATCAGCAGTCTTGGCTCGACGGGGCAAGTCGCCCAGACCGCCCGACTAAAAACAGCAGAGCACTGATTTGGCAAGGACATGCCGGTGTGAGCCCGGTCACACCGCCATCCGGTCCGACCGACTGGGGTCCGGTCACACCGACCCCAGTGACTCCAAATCTGATTTTTCGCGCAACTCTTTTCCGAAAAACCAAAAATCATTCCTTGAGCCATAAGATGATCAACACATAATCATACACATGTGCAAAACACATTTGCACCAATTTGGCTCATGCTCAAGGGATTCCAACCAAATTGCAAAAACGCATTTTGCAATCAACTCCAACTCTATTTGCAATACGTATTAAGCAAATCAAACTCGAGTTTATGAGATTAATCCCCCTAGCCATGTGAAGGTCAACACAAGACCCAGTCAACTTACCAACACCTGTTGCAAGCCCTACTCACATGCTCTCGGGATTCCGGACTCATAAACCTTAGTTTATTCGCACAACAAACTTGCAAATAACACAATAAACACATTTCGTGCTAGAGCACTACTCTTTGCAACACATGCAAAAGTCTAACTCCAAGCAACACAAAATTGAGGAGCATGAACTCTCTAATTTCAACACATGCAATACTCTAATTCTATGCAACTATACCAAATCGATCACACTAAAACCAATACAACAGTATGTGCTCTTTACTCACAACACATGCGAGCCTCTAGCACATACAAACACACAAACACCAAATTGTGCTTGAGCTCTCTCCTTTTGCAACACATGCAAACCTTAGCTCCAAGCAACCACAAGTTTTAGAAAGATTGTTTTGTAAACGAAAACAAAACATGAAGCTTCAACATTTGCAACACATGCAAAAGTGAACTTCACGCAAAAGCCAACGCATATAGCTTATCCTATTTGCAACACATGCAAATCAAAGCTTTATGCGAAAACCAAATGCATATACTCTTCTTCTTTGCAACTCATGCAAATCCGAACATACGACTTCAACAACCAAACATAAGCTTAACACATTCGCAACACATGCCAAATGGTTAGCACTATGCAAAAACCAAATCCAAATGATTTGAGCTCGAGTGAACGCGGATTGAGATCACCAACACATGATAAAGCTCAAACTAGGAGACAACCCCTCTTAATAGTACGGCGATAAAAACTAGACTCAAAGACTACAAAGTCCTTAGCATATCTAGTTATACCATTGCCGCCGCACGCAAGCAATCTCCTTTGGGGTCTTCATAATCTTTACTTTGATACGCTTCTCCGGGATCATCACTCGACTCCTCTTTATCTTCGAGATCCACTCTTGACGCTCATCACCTCACGATGTCGTCCTAGTCCCGTTTTCATTCATCCTTGGACTTAACTTAACTCAAACATAACTCATGAAACTTGTTAGTCCAAGATGCATGGTTGTCTCAATTTTCTCTTGCACTCCATTAACACATAATGGATGCCTTTAGATCAATTGAGCACAACCTAAATCAATTTGAATGATTTAGTGTGTCTTAAGTACAATAATGCAACACATGCTTCATTATATTTAATAACTATTCATTTGTCCTTAATTAATCACGGAACACCATCAACACATGATGAAATATTCTTTAATGATTGATAGGATTAAACGAACTCAATTTAAATTATCATTTAAATTGATATGAGTATATATTAACTACACAAGTTTTCATATACTCATGTTGATGAAAAGTAATGATCCATTATGTGTAGGCTATATGGAATTGATCATTACTCTAAGTCATCTACTATAGAAGACACTCTACATGTATATGTGCATAGATATAATTGACTTGAATATAATATGCACATATTCAATTTGATCACATTGGAGTATATCCTATATTACCATGAGTATACTTATGACTAGGCACTTCAAATATATACTCAAGAATTTAGTTTCTTTGTCTTGATCCTTATATGTGTAAATAAAGAATCGATCAATACAAAGAGACTTTCAAGTTAAACTACAAACTCCCCCTAGATATGTGCATCCATGTGATATATGGATTGGAAAACATGATGCACATTTGTGGTTAATATAATGGGGAATATTCATACTTTAACTTGAATCTAAAGTATGCAATTAATATTAGAAAGAATGTGCATACATACCTTGGGTTTTCCATTTTCCAATGCGATGAGACTAATCAAGGATATTCTCAATAAACGAGTTAGTCTCGATATAAGATTTGTCATTAATAACAAAATCACATTAAATGGATAATCTCAATATTAGATTTGTCATTAACACCAAAACCATAACTAATGAAGGTTGAACTTACAAAATGGCGGAGCTGATCTCTTGGCCCGATCTAGTCGAGAAGCTAGAAACTTGGACATACTTGGCAAAATCCCAACTATTTGGTATATACGGATGGATGATATAACTCGTATGAAGGCTGATACGTTAGATTTCTTATGTGTAAGCCAACAGATAGCACACTTAGAGATGTAAAAATCTTGTACATGTTCAAAGTTTTTGTGGGCATTTCGTCACTATCAATTGCCAGCTGAAGAAATGATGGCCAGGGATAGCTAAAGAAATCATTCTAACTAAAGTCTGTTTGATCGAGCTAAAAGAAAACAACCATAAATCTTCTTACTCTGATGGGGGTAAGTCTTAGTTGGGTGCAGAAGCAGAGGATAAACTTTTTACCGAATGATCGGCTATCTCTAAATTCAGGCTCTTGGCCTTCTGGAGTTCCTTCTAAAGGATAGATGGTGATTTTAGCTGAGTCAATGTTAAAAGGTTGGCTAAAGATACAATATAGGTAGACTTGTATAAACCATAGAGGGCCCCCAACGTTGCCAACTAAATACTAACCCAATCCCGTGAAGAGCCGACTGAATCGCGTGCATCATCTGATATACTACTCCCAGGAAAAACTTTCTCAGTGCTAGCCGACAGCCCTCAACCAGTTATTCTGCTATGATTCGATACACTTGCATCGGCCCAAGTGACGCCGTAGAAAAGAAACCAATCTAATCACACATTTGGAAGGCGACATGTTTCTTATCTGATACTGGGCCGATTGCTAGGTTATTACTAATGTACTTATTCCAGCCTTCTCCCTTAGAGTGGATTAGTTTATGTTGGGGTTTGGCGCTAAAGGCCGATATTTGCTCCCTACCAGGTCTCAGACAGCATAACAATGCCACATCCAGGAGTGTTAAGCCGATGTGATTTGTCCTAAACATAAATGCATTGAGTGTGTCCGACAAGAAATAGCAAACCGTGGCCACTAAAGGCTCGTTGGCCTCTGGATCAGCTAATGACAATGGGAGACTTTCGTCTATTCCTATCCTTTCCCATATTGGCCTTTTTTGGGTTGCTACCCAATTATACCAATTCCTCTAGCCCTTAAATAGTCGACCAAGCCCTAAAATTTTTACTCCATCCCTCTATGTTATACTTTAGAGTCGATAAGAGGAGACATATTTCCCAGCGGACCTAAGTAGTACTGATTGTTACTATTAGATATCGGGGTGAGTACTTGGCTGAGATCCATTGAGACAATGAGATAGTTGCACAGGGTTTATGAAGGTTGCTTGATCGGGAGATTGCAATGTGATAAGATAAGGGGCATATGTTAGCACGAAATTTGGCAAGGTATGGCCGATTTGTCAGACTAAAGATAAAATATTTTTTATTGATATCGATTAAGAAAGGAAAGTTGAATTAAAATAGGATTATGACCAATATTAAGTCAAAGATAGCATTTTATTTGTACAAAGTTTGGTACGGATCATAGTCGACAACATATCAGAGAAGAACATGATCGGCCGATATACTATAATAGATTGTTAAGGGCAAGCAAATACAACAACTCTCAATCAATCAAACAACTAACATTTACTTTCTTTACTATCAATTAGGAGTAGCTCTATAATTTAGAATCTTTCTTATAATCCGATCTTGATCAATAAAGTTGCGGATCACCGATTGTTGGTCATCTTTGATTACGCCAATCAGGTTTGGTTTTCTCCGATCTTGCTGCGCATTGCCTTTTTCGAGAAAAGCTACCTTTATCTACCATCTAATCAGTTCTAATATGCTGTTTAGACTTATTGTTATGCTTGATTAGATCGGCTTCTTAGCTTTTTAAATCTTTGTCGATCGTTGCACTAAATCGGCTTTGTACATATTTTCCCATCTATCTTATCGATTGCAGAATCAAATTGGTTGGTACGCCACGAGCTGAATTGAATCTGGTGTTCTCATGTGTTGAGGCCAACAGATCCGTCGTTATATTTTTTAGCGCAACACTTGTATTGAGAGGGTGATAGATAAGAAGCACTATCCTAAAATAAATCGAATCCATTTCTTACAAAAAAAAAAAGATGACCGAATGGTATTACACACACAGCTTGAGCAGATGCAACGACTACTAGTTCTCTATTTGTATTTACAAGCAGCAGAGACGAGTCAACAGCGGAAGTCGACTAAGCCGAATAATTCGCTACCGATCTGTACCATCCAATCTCACAGCGACGATCCCCGATGTGGCGGCCTCATCGGCCACCGTGCCGGCCGCCTTGCCGCGGGCGACCACCTCGGCGCGGCAGATGGGGCACACGCGGCTCTTGCGCAGCCACGAATCCACGCACTGCGCGTGGAAGCCGTGTTCGCACCTCGGCAGCACCCGGCACCGGTCGCCCGCCCGGAACGCCTCCAGGCACACCGCGCACTCGCCGCCGATCCCGCCAGCGGCCTTGAAGTCCTGGCACGGCAGCTCGCCGAGCTCGTCAGACGACAGCCCCACCGCGCGCTCCTCGACCCATGACGCGCCGCGCAGGGCGACGCCCCGCCTGAGCGCCCAGACGACTATTAGGATGTGCAGCACGAGCATGAGCACGACGCCGGCGACGAGGAGGATCACGGAGAGCGTCGTTCCTCCCGCCATGCATGCAACGCAGCCTCGATGCAAGAAAAAGGTTAGAGCAACTTTGCCACTTTGCTTAGCTCGGACAAGCAAGAGACAAGAAGAGTTTAAGCAAAAGCTAAAGCTGTGGACAATAGAGTCTGCAAGTTGCAAGTAGAACCAGTTCTCAATGACAGGTCAATTGTATCGCTTCATCTTTCATGCCTATCTTGTCCTTCACATTTGACAAATTTACTGCCTAGTACATGTCCTTAAAAGCGACACCGTATATACGCTCCTCCAGATATATTTTTCCAAATTCTTTAAGCAAATGGTCCGATTCTAGTATAGACAACAATGGATCATTTTTTTTATACAGAAGGATTATGTTAATCAATCAATAATTTTGTAAATGGTCTTGATCAGCAAGTCATCGGTTTTGCAAGGAGCTGGATGAGTCCATGTCACTAGCTCAGCTCGGTTAATGAAAACGACGTGGTGCTGGGAATTTGGAAGATTAGGTGACTAGAACTAGCACGGCCAAGCGATCTTGAGAAAGGAGAGCGACGCGGCGGCGACAGGAACCGTTTGTTTTTCTAACCTTCAGACTGGTGCGAGAGCGAGCTACGCTCGTCTTCTTTTTCACGTGGTTTTGTGGTGTGCGTTTGCGTGCCTTCCATGTTGTCCTGGCTCCTGAATAAACTGGCCATAGTTGATTTGCCGTTTCGGCTACAGCGATGTTGACGATGTGAATTAGCGCCTTGTGGACAGGTAATATATATGTTTTGCTGCAGCGTTTCTACTCCTTTTAACTGGTTAATTCGATCAGCATGCTAGTGTCCTCTGCTGCAGCGTTTCTTTTCGTTTGTCGCCGGCGTCCGCTATTGATAGTTGATACTCCGGGCAGCCCTGACACGGGGCAAGCACAGAACAGGATTGTGGCTCGTTACTAAGCAATGACTTCACCGAGAAATAGACACAACAAATTAGCATAGCATGCAGAAGCAATATAGTGATCCAGCGATAAGTAGATATATCACAGACCAAAGTTCATAACTTCAAGTAAAACACTTGATATAATAAATCGTAGATTTGCAAGTTCAACCAAAAGGTACCATGCCACGCAGATGGCTTGTTTAAGGAGGTTTAAAGTAAGCTTTAACTTTTGAAAAGTCAGTAAATCCCTTTAAACAATAGTTTTTAGGGCTTGTTTATTTCATATTTGGATTCTCTAAAGCTGATTCTGGATTATGGTTGTAGAGAAGCTGATTCTCTAAAAACTGGAATCCAAAAACACATATGAAGTAGATTGTGGATTCTAGTGTATATGGATGTGCTAGATTGTGAGAATCAGATTTTAGAATCAGGCTATTTGTTTTTTATTTTGCTTTTGGGACCAGAATCCATAATCAAAAGCTAAAACAAACAGACCCTTAAGTTGCTTTTGATATAAATCAAAAGCCATATATAACTAACAAAAGCCAAAAACTGGGTTGTACCTGCTTATTAAACGGCCTCTTATAAAAAAAACTATAGCCGCTTTTTAACTCAGAAAACTAGAAAAACAGCTTTTTATAAAAACTACAACAAGACCTCACTACGGTCTTCATTCTTCGTCAGCTCCATTGAAGATGGATGCATCCTATTAGACTCCTTCACCTCCACCCTCCCTTTCTCGAGCTTGATCAGCGTATCGATCACTTGGTTCTCCGGGAGTTCTTCATCGTATTCTTACCGACTCATAATCTAACAAAAGGAAGAATATTATAGAGATGAGTACAGAAGTTACTCAATCTAAATTAGTAGACACAAATAAATGCCAACTTCTAAAACTAAGGTACCATGGTCCTTCCAAGAATAGATGGTTTTCAAGAAATTTTTCTCGAGGAAAGGTCAAGTTTATTATCTGAAAACTATTGTTCAATAGACATCATAGGATTCTCCTTTCATTCCACATGTAGGGGAGGACCCATCCTGAGTCCTGACTCCTGACCATACCAACCTTTCCCTGAGCTCCCACTACCGACCATAATAATTCAAAGAATCCGGTTTCCGGAAAGAATACGAATATCGGACAAGATGTCGAATAGAAATTTATATATTTTAGCGTCGGAAATCTGGAATTATGGTTTGGATTTTTTTGGGGAATAGATAGCGAATATTTGAATCTGAAATTGAATTTGTATATCAAAGGTATTTCTTAGAATTTCATATTTTTGCCCAATTTAATCCGGGACAGCTAGCCTGTTTGGTTGCCTGCATGCATAGAAATTTGCATCTATAGATGCAGTTTTTAGATTTTTTTTGTGTTTGGTTACCTGCATGTTGCTCCGAACCTGCATGAGCTGATGCAAGATTCTTCCTCTAGCCTGCAACATCGGAAACGTGGAAATCGGTCGTATGAGCAGAGCCAGGCTCCAGCTGAGCTGCATGCACGCTGACATCAGCATGATATCAGTGTTGTCAATTCGATTTTCATCTAAATTTTTGCTATATCTTTTGATTAGTATCTTCGATCACTGAATCGATTTCACCTATGTGTTCCTGACATTTTTTCGAACAAAACTAGACCACACTTGCCATATAAATTTCAAAAGATTAAAATTTTCATTTTTGGATTTTTGATTTCCTATTGTTTGTTTTTAAAATTTTTATTTTCGTTTTAAAATTTATTGATTTTCTAGTATTTGTTTTTAATTTGTTTCATCCCTCTTCTAAAATTGTCTCCCCACTTATCTTCTAATGCAACCAATCAAATAACATCTCTACGTAGCCTGTTTACTCTCGTACAACCAACCAAACAACATCCCCTTACAATCACTCAACTTGGCTCCTACCAGCCTGACTGAGCTCATACAGCCTGGCTGAGTTGAGAATGCAACCAAACAGGCACTAGGTCGACCAAGGGCCTATGTGGTTGCCTGCATATATAGAAATTTGCATCTATAGATGTAGCTTCTAACTTTTTTTTGTGTGTTTGGTTACCTGCATGTTGCTGGGAGCCTGCATGAGCTGATACAAGATTTCTCCTCTAGCCTGCATCACCGGAAACGTGGAAATCGGCCAGATGAGCGAGCTGAGTTCACTGAAGTGCATGCACGCCGACATCAAGATTATATCAGCGTTTTCAATTCGATTTTTATCTAAATTTTTGCTATATCTTTTGATTAATATCTTCGATCATTGAACCGATTTCACCTATGTGTTCCTGATATTTTTTTGAACAAAACTAGACCACACTTGCCATATAAATTTCAAAAGATTAAAATTTTCATTTTTGGATTTTTGATTTCCTATTGTTTGTTTTTTAAAATTTTTATTTTCGTTTTCAAATTTATTGATTTTCTAGTATTTGTTTTTAATTTGTTTCATCCATCTCTTAAAATTGTCTCCTCACTTCTCTTCTAGTGCAACCAACTAAACAACATCTCTACGTAGTCTGCTTACTCTCATACAACCAACTAAACAACATTTCCTTGTATTCATTCAGCCGGACTTCTACTAGTTTGACTGAGGTCATACAGTGTGACTGAGCTGAGAAGACAACCAAAAGACCCCAGCCGGCCCAGCCATTCCCCTCTTGCTCGCTCGTTTTCCCCGCGCCGCCATCCAGTCGACCACCACCACCGGGCTTGCTGCGCGCCGATCTGCCGGCTCCGCCAGGTCCGAACCATCCCCAAACGCCGCTGCCTCTGCCCGGTTACTCCAGCCATTGTGCCGGTTCACCGAAGTTCGGCGACCTCCACCAGTTCTGTTCCCGTGCGCCTGCGACGCGGGGTTTCCCCCTCCTCACCGTCGCCGCTGCACATCCGCCTGCCTTCCCTCGGTCTCCATGAACCGTGCCCCTGCACCGCCGTGCTGCTGTGGCCCAAGGCCAGCAGCATCGGGACGTCACCATTGCGTCATCGAGACGGCGAGGTGCCAAGCACCCCAGCAACTCCGACGGCGGTGCTCTCCTCACCGGTAAGTCCTGCTCCCCACCTCTCTTCTATGGAATGGTTGTGCATGTGTTGTGCTGTGATTGAGAGGATTGAGTGGATTGGCTGATGCCTAAATGTACGCATTCATGCTCACACATTTTTGCCATGGCTCAACAATATCCAAACAGAAATATATATCACTTGGCAAAACTAAACTAGGTTTCATATGTTTCATAGAATCCTGACAAAACCGAACTAGCATGTATTTGTCCTTAACTTGACATAACAACTATTCAAGATCCACTATTTTGTCAGTATATGTTTAGTTATTAGTTACTAGCATAACATCCGCAAGTTGTCATTGCAATAGAATTTAGTTCCCAGATTCTTTTCGTATGTCATTAACATGAACATGATATATCACAGAATATATGGCATTCTTTTCTGAGAGTAGTATCAATTACATGTTTTTTGATCTTGACAATAAATTACCAGAATTAGATTATCCTAGTGTAGCATGTACTGGACAGGATTTTTAACATGTCCGACGAGCCAGAGCACTATAAATATAGGGCATTGTCACACAATCCAAAACTTACTTTTTTTTTGTTTCCATTACTTCTAGTATAAGTCATATGGTAGCGTAGCGACGCCGGAGTGGCTAGTAGCTCGATAGGATGTAGAAGAGTCGGTCTGCACACCAACGGTTCTGGAGTCATCTTCTTCGGTAATTCGGTGTTTACATGCCATGCTCCATGTACATACTTTATCTTGCAAGAGCACATATCATATAAATAAAGTGCTCACTTTTATTAGTACTTTGTTGCCTTATTTAGCAACAAAACATCCGGGTGATGTTTATCAAAACCCTTTGTTAATTAACATAGGACCCGTCCCAGTAGTAACCTCCTTGACCTGTAGTGGCAAGGCCAGTGCACTCTCGGGCTCGAGACGAGGGCCTTCATTGTATAGTTGCCTACTGTGTGATGCTAGGGACTATTCACACTACAGTCTTTGCTACTAGCTCTTAATCCAAATTAGCCACTTTTAATCATATGTATGCGGAGCTTATACACTTATAGCAGTGCATGACTATAAGGTATTATCCAGAGATCCTCTGGGACAAGTCTAGCTATATCCCTGAGAGTTCGACTAAGTTGGTGACAATACTTAGTCTAGCTTCCATGAAAATGATTATTAGTGTGTTGTGTTTCACTTCCACAATTTGGTGGCAATTTACTCAGCTTATCAAAGACACATGCTACTACTATTCATAAACCGCCTACTTACTCCTACTCCTACCGGCTAGAGACTTCAGATAGCTATCTACCAAAGAACTTATCTAGATTTGATACCCCTGCTCTCATTATCTTTTTATCCATGTTCCGGAAAGATCGGACGATATTTGGATAAATCGTTAAGTTGGTGTTTATAAATCAATAGCTTCCTTGAGAAAAAATACGATACCCAAGAATACTACAAGGAAGGTGAAATACTATGACGAATTTTGTGCGCTTGCGGATAATTATTTGTGAGGTATAAGTATCGCAAACAATGAGAAAACAGGGCACGAGATTCAGAGGGAGGAATTTACTTCCTGGAAGCCGACTTGCTGCTAGGTGGCTTCCCTTGTTAACTCAATGCTGCTCCTCCTTTCACCTTCCCTCATCAGCAGCTGACATAGCATTAGGATCCGGTATCTGGGGTAGAAAATGAAAGCTAGTAGCAGAAGGAAGAGCTCACCAGGCGCTGGTCGCCAAACCCTTCTGCACCTACTGCGCGCCCCCTGCTTTTTATAGTTGGATGTACGTTGGTTACATTAATTTTCTCTAATTGTAATCTAGTTTTCTAGTTGGACACTTGTCACTTAAGGTCAATATGGTCATTTGAGTCCCATAGCACTTCGGAAATTACTGTCAACTTGGAGGCTAATGGTATTGATGATTGAAAGGTTGGTTTTCTGAATTGATTTTTATAAATTGAATTCTGCTATGGAGTTTCAGCAGAGTTGTAGTGGTACATGTATTTGAGTTGTTTTGCACGGTTACACAGTTCATAATTTTATCGTTCATCGCTTGAACGTGACAACCAAGAACAACTAAGTAATAATTTGTTTAGGCCCTTGCCAGCAACGCGGCACGACTGACACATCAGCTTAGCAGCATGAGCATAAAGTTCAGGTTAGACAGCTCGGCAGCACGTAGAGTTTTAGTTTAGCCAGCGCTGTGACAATTCGACCAAAACTAGAATCGTTCCAAGATCCTATTCTGAAGGGCCAAATGGGTAGTAAGGGCATGTTTAGAACCCATGAGTTTAAAGGCATGTTTGAATCCATTAGCTCTAATAGTTAGCTGGCTAATGGCTAATAACTGGCTAACTATTAGCTGGGTTGTTTGGATCTACTAGTTAATTGGTGGTTGAAAATTTGGTTGTGGGTGCAAATGTCTATTGTACCTTTGCATTAATTAGCTGTTTGCGGTAGAGGGGCCGAGGGCAAATTGATCTTTTAACCATCTATTAGCTGAAATTAGTAGGGGAGAACAAGCTAATGAGATAACTATTAGTTGGGTTATTGGTTAACTATTAGCTGGGGTATTTGGATCTATTTCAACTAATTTTAGTAGTTAACTGTTAGTGCTAATGGATCCAAACATAACTAAAAGAGAGCAGTACAGTCAGAAAGAAATCCAGGAAAATCCTTGTGTTCTAAACACTCCCATTTTGAATACGGGCAAGGCCAAAATCGAATGGCAGCCCAGTAGGCTGTTTACCAGCTGAATCGTAGCTCTTTTTCGGCCAAGCCCACTACCGTTGCCCCTTGGCTGAAATCAATGTCTTCGTTCGAATGCTGGCCTCTCGTCCGATTTTTAGCATTTCCTTTCCTTCGGAAGTTCAGATGAGCCGGCCGGTAGCCTGGTTCGCAACCTGGTACTAATGAAGATTTCGCCATGGTAGTACATTAGTGGGGAACTGGACAAACATGTAGCAATAGCATCTGACATCTTCACTAAAACTAGAAGATGGCAACCTCTCCTAAAAAAGCATCAGAAGAGCAGCCATCACTGTCTTTTCTCCACCACCTGGAGTGTATGGTGGTGATAATTGATAAGAGCCACGTACAGCGGGCTAAACAGCTAGAAAAACACAGTAATACATCCTATATATCGACCGTCTCAACAGTGACGGATGCTAGATTATGAATGGACAGTAGCACAAGGTAAATTGTTCCAAGTATGGTGAGTGCTGGCATGGCCGCATGGTACTACAAGCCTCAACGTCGAGGCACTGTCCAAAACAAGAAGTAGCATAGCAGTAGAAAAACACACGGCAGCAGCCTGGACAAGTTGAAAGGAAGAGCAGGCGGTCAGATGAGACAGTGAATTCGTGGAGGAAAGCTGCAGATCTGCGAGAGACGAACCACGCATGCGTGCGGCGGTGAATGAATCCATGCCAGCTCTTAGCTTATTGAGCTAGATTTTAAGTTTTTATAGATTTTTAAGCAATTCACATAGGATTTTTGGGCCAGGCCTGGCTCCGCCCCTGCGTGCACCGAAATTGAGAGGCGAGGATGGTCAACCCAAGAATAGTATAAATAGAGCGGTATGGATAGCCCTCCTCTCTTGAAGGTTTTGGTACTTTTTTGAGCTTTGTCTATTTTGTTGTGAGGTTTTGTAAATCTTCATCCTATGAAATGAAATTTTATTTCTTTACTATTCTGTATTTATTTTTAGCATTTACATAATGTCTTAAATTTCACACTTTAAATTCAAGCAATTTAATATTCCACACTTTTGATTTGCCTTCCCTCCTTCTAAGTGCTTTTGTATCTTGTGGCAAGGATGAAAAATTGTTGGAACAGAAGCTAAAATCTATATTTTTTTTATAGTTTGTACAAAAAACCAGTAGAGTTGTGAATTTTACTTATAAAATGATGTTTAGTTTTATCACAGGCTTTGGTTAATTACATGATTATTCTGTTTACGTGTGTTGTTTAATTTGTTAAATCTTTAGGATTGTTCCAAGCAACATGCAAGCGGTGGTTGCACAGGCTGAGGAGGTGGCGGGCGTACGAGCCAGCGGAGGGTGCTGAGTTGCAGGGGCATGTAGCAAGAGACGGCGAGTGATAGGTACCGGGGGGGCGACATCGCAACGGGCTGCAAGGGCCAAGTCGGTGGTAGACGCCGGGTTGCAGGGGTGTCCAATCCAACCGAGTGGCGGGGGTGCACTGGCTGAAAGGCGTGCGAGAAGAGTATTCGGTAAGCCGATAAACGCCCTCTAAAATTTGATGCTGGATTAGCAGCACACACGGGGATGGTTGAACGAATGGGGCAGCCACTGCAACTGCAGCTACGCTGCCGTCGTGCGATGAGAAATGCGTAAGATTGGAAGAGGCTACAAGCGGGCGTCGGATGGGAAACAGAGTGGAGGTCAACTCTCGAAAGAGCCAATTAGATGCGCTCACTGTACACACAGATCTCTCCACCCTGCTCCGCGACCCACTCATCTCATAACCCTTTTCTGGTTTTCCTATCCATTTCGTGAGCACAATCGTCGTAAGTGCATAGCAAATCCATATCAATTGTCCGTGCAAATCGGGAGACGTTTCCGATGTTCACTCCTAGAGATCTATCTTTAGTGATTAATCTAATCCGATTGATCCATTGACACAAAGTACCTAATAAAAGAGCGACGCGCCATGATGAGTTGATGACACGTAGCACCGTGTTGGCAGCAGCTAGCAAGCACGGTTGCGTCCACGGAAGATCCTGCGTTGGTACCGCGCGATTCCTTGTGGCAGAAAAAGAACAAGCTAGCAGCGCCAGCCAAGCCACCCACCCGCACGCCAAACGGCAGCGGGCGCGGCAAGGCGTCAAAACTGCACCGCTGGGATTACGACCCGCGAACTTGGACAAACGGTGCGTGCCAACGCACAGAAGGGAGGCTGCAAACGACCAAGCAGAGCTTTTGTTTTGTTCCTCCCCATCTCACCTCGTCTCTCCCCCTCTCGCCTTGATATGCATATACATCGCGTAATTAAGATCGCTTATCACCTGCCGATCGACGTCCGTTTCATCTCAGGTGCTCGATTTTCTCCAAATTTTCCCGTGGAAACCACGGCTCGATGCGTCGTGTTCTGATATTAGCAGCTGCGCCACGGCACGCCTTCTCTTTTGTTGCCGCCTCCCAATTTTCAGCCACCGTCAGAAATGAATTTCTTTTCCTTTTTTTCCCCCTTTCAGTGACATGATCGATTGCAACTACGATATATGCTTGGATTGTGATGGCCTATCAAATATTCTTACCCCTGATACAGCCGTCCTTTTGGACATAGGTGTACTTAAGTTTTTCAAAAATTTGAAAATCAATATCTATTAAAGTATTAAAATTGATAAATAAAAACCTGCGTAGATTTATCTTGACAAGTACTTTTATAATATTACAATTTTATTGGATTTTATAAATATATTATAATAAACATTAGGGATCGAAGATTTTTTAGAAACCGTGTTATTGTTCAAAACAATAGCTATTTGTGACCGGAGGGAATAGTAAATTTTTCCGAGCAACCACGAGCACTGAAAGACTAATTAGTAGCTCAATCAGACCAGTCCTACTAAATTAATGGTAGTTTGGTAGGCAGTTACAACCTCAAAGAACGTGATTAAAACTTCAAACGAGATAATTAGCTTTAGTCTGTAATCTTTCTGCAACGTCGCCGTCAAAGAAGGAGAGATGGAATCTTGACTATGCTTGTCCAATTAGCTAGTGGGTCTGCACAAGACAAAAGGTGTTCCCATGTCCAATCAAGGACAAGGGAAAATGCTCTTGTACGTTCTGTGCTTATGTGCTATCAAATTCAGACCTCCCCAATAACTACTCCCGGTAACAAAAGTTTATCCACGAGATAATTAAACCATGTCCGATCCACATGAGAACAGTTCAACAGATGTATATATTTTGGCTTGTGGCGCCCTTTATATAACTATACTAGTACGACTTGAATAAACTGTACCTTTGTGTGTGTGTGTATGCTTTTGGCATGCTTCTAAGCAGCAGGCTAAGATGACTGTCTGTTCTTGTGCAAATCTGGGGAAAGGGCGAAACCGTGAAAGGGACACGTCACCTTAGAAACAGTGAAATTAAAGCTATAGGTGAGAGCGATCGCCGGAAGTTGCTACACACAGTTTTCCTTGAGTGGATGAGATCGAGCCAAAAGCCTCTTTTTACCAGCACATTTATGCAATGCTGATCGATACACTATTCAAGACAACTTCATCAACTAATCTTTTTGTTGTTCCCCACAATCGATTTCATCAACTACTAATATCCAAGGAAAAGAGTGGTTACCATTAGGGCTATAAAAAAAAACTCAAGACTCGTGAATTACTCAAACTCAGCTCGTTTAGAGCTCAAGCCAAGCTTACCGAGCTTACTGAGCCGAGCATACTCGAGTTTGTTACCAAACCTACCGAGCTTACCAGAATTAATAACCGAGCTTACTTGAGCCGAGTTCGAGCCTACTCGACCTTGGACCGAATCGAGCTCGAACCTAGGTTGAGGCTCAAACTCGAACTCGAACTCAGCTCGAGCTCGATTCGAGCCTTATCGAACTCGAGCTTGGAGGGCCAGGCTCGCTCGAGCTCGACTCGTTTACAACCCTAACTACCATAGAAGTGTGCACATGATGTAACATTTTAGAAGCTAGGACTGAATTGAAATTTCACCAATTAATATTCTGGGAAAATAATGGTTACACAAACACTCCTTTCATCTCCATATGGAGTATCCTCTCTAAGTTGAATTCAGCATCTTAAAATCTAACTACATAAATTCTCTAAGTTATTGGATTGCTAATTCTCATGCAACTTGAAATTTCAAAAAATCTCAGCTGATTTTTCTCACCTTTGGGTCACGAGTGGAGATTCGCGCTCAAGATTGTCATCTTCTTTTCTAGCCCAAAGGGCGGCAAGTTAGGGTTAGAGCTCACCTCTTATGGTTCAGATTCACTAGTTTCCTACGAGCTTAGTGGGAGGCTAAGGTGGCGACAGACCATCGATGGGAGGCAGTGGCGGCGTGTTGAGGCGGTGATGCGGGGCAGGCAGGAGAGCGGTGGAAGTTGGTAGGGGCAATGAGATTGAAGTGGTTAGGAGGCGATGGTGAATCCGGCAACAATAGCTGCCAGAGATGAGGAAGAGGGTGGCGACGACGACATCTCACTATAGAGGAGAAGGAAGGTGGTGGAATCTCACTGGAGAGAAGGAAGGTGGTGGCAGAATCTGGCCGAATGGGAGGAAAAAGATGGTGGAATCTCGCCAGAGGGGGGAAGAAGGCAACGGCGGCTTAGGGAGGCTAGGTGGAGGAGGAGATTGCTGGGTGAGCCTTGGTGGCACCGGTGAGGCGGGGGGAGGCGTGCGTAAGGAGGTGGTGTGGGTGGCGGCTGTGGGTGTGGCGGAGAGTGGGAGAGTGAAATTAAGGTTAGGGTGGCTCATATATGGATGGAAGGAATGGTGTGGATAGTTGGATCATGATCTAATGGCTAAAAACTCGGTTGTGATTTCCAGTTAACTGAGAAATAGACAGTCCTTAAATTAAATGTTACTATTCCAGTTTTGCAAGCATTACGGGTTGCCATCATGTATAGCTGAACAAGAATGACAAAAATATGCGCTAGGGCCAAATGTTTGCATCGATCGAGCTATCCATTTTGTGTAATAAATGTGAAAAGTCGCCCTTCATGTTCAGGCTTCCTATTTGTATATGGCTACAAAGAAGAAAGCGAAAGAAAGTTAATTGCATAAGCCTCATCTTGGGCGGCCAGTAGATAACTTAAGTAATCTAGTCTAGCTTTATGTATTTGCGCACTATCGATCTGTACTTAATTTAGGGTTTCAGTCATAGATCAGCATACATACTACAGTGATATGACGATATAAGCACACTGACATGGTGAAATTAAGCTTTCATTTTCGTTCATTCAGATTCTAGTCCGTGCATTTGATTTCGCAAGACTCTCAGTTGGGAGCTAAAAGTTGGATGGCTCGAAGCTCGATCCACGAGTACTTTGGATCGATTGCCTCATAAGATCAGATTCTTTCTGATGATCTTCGTTGAAAAAAAAGATTCTTTCTGATGATCTTCGTTAAAAAAAAAACTCTTTCTGATGATCGATCTGGTCATGCATGCATGTTAATTTCTACTGTCTCAATGCATGCAAGCTGTGAATTAAACAAAGGGACACCTTTGATCACAGTTCAATGCAGTCACAGTTTTCTTTTAATTAAGCACATAACTAATCGCGCGTGCAACCCAGGTTAAAAAAAATCATGCATACCGTAACTAAAGCGACTCGATTTGTTTTCTTTTGCGAGGAAACGACTCAATTTGATCTTGACATAAACTCAGACGACATGAATACATGATCTTGCATGAGTGAAGATGACGGAAAAATCTCATTTGACATGCATAATGCATTAATTTGCTGTGCCATAAAAAGAGTACTTGCCTCCATGCACTTATTTCTCCCCCACTCGTACATCACGATAGATTTTACCGATCGATAGTCTAACCCTACCACCACACGTCCACACCATGCATGCATACACCCTTCTTCGTAGGGAAACTCAACATTACATCAGCAACCATACAAGAAAAGAGAGCAAAAAAAAAGGCACGATTTTTAACAGGATATCGGTTTCACGGCGCCCGCGCGCAGAGCCTAGTTCCACATCCACCAGCTGATCTGGCCGTCGTCCTCGTCGTCGTCCGCGTGGTGGTGGTGCCCGTGGCCGGCGAAGAGGACGCCGGCGTCGTCGGCGTAGTAGCTGCAGCCCTCGTCGCTGCCCGCGCCGTCGTCCTCCTCCGACTGTATCCCCCCCGCGCCGTGGTCCACGGGCCCCATCACGCAGTCTTGGTACTTGTCGCCGCCCGGGAAATACGACTCCACGCTGCTGTCAACGGGGGCGAGCAGCGCGTCCGCGTCCACCACCGCGCTCCCGCCGCTGCCCGTGCTGAGCCTGTCCTCGGCCTTCACCTGCTGCACCTCGAACGCCGCCACCGCCGCTTCCTCCGCCGCCGGTTGATCGGCGTCGGCCACGGAGACCTTCAAGTCTGCTGCAGGAAGCTCGGACGGATCGACGGCAGCGCCGACGCTGCCCTCCGCCGCCTCCTTTTCTTGCAGCTTCTCGGTCAACGACATCATCTGACGCCACAGGAGCGTGGACTCAGCAACGGAGGCCATGGTAAGTACAGTTAAGGCTTCGAGGAGGAGGAGTTGGTGGATACCTGTGACCGCAAGCGGTGGTTGTCCTCGAGGAGGGCGTCGTGGTCGGCGCGGAGGGCGTCGAAGGATTCCTTGAGGCGGTCGAAGTCGCGCTCGAGTTGCTTGGTCTTCCACCGGGCGCGGCGGTTCTGGAACCAGACGGCCACCTGCCGCGGTTGCAGCCCCAGTTTCCGCGCCAGCTCCGTCTTCCGCTCCGGCTCCAGCTTGTTCTCTTCCTCGAAGCTCCTCTCCAGCAGATGCACCTATATACGCGTGCATGCATCGATCCAATCGTCACAACTCGGAACCGAGTATCATCTAAAACTAAATCAAGAAGGAACATGAAGTAGGTAATTAACCTGCTCCGGTGTGAGGCGTCGCTTCTTCTCCGGCAGCTGCTCGTCGTAGTACTCCTCCTCGAGCAGCTCGTCGGGCGAGGTGAAGAAGGGCCGCTTTACGCCGCGCCCTCCTTCTTCCATGCCGAGCACCGGTCTCCCCCCTTCATCACTCCCACATCGCAATCCCAATCAGTAAATAAATCACCACACCTCCCCGCAAAAGAAGAAATTTAAATGAGACTAATACCTCGATGGAACATGCCGCCGCCCGCGCCGCAGTCCAAGAAGAGCATCTGCCCGGCGCTGGAACCAGACGTGTTGAAGATGAGCCGGCCGGACTCCATCACAGGGACCAGCTCAAAACTTCAATCTAGAGATTGCCTTGCTTGTCGTGGGGGAAATCAAATCTAACGCGTACGTCGACGTATGTACAGTTTGCTGTGGCGGAGCGGATCTTATGAGAAGCAGGAGGAGGAGGCGATGGTGGCGGCGACCTTGTGGCGGAAGAAGCTGGTGCTCCACAGAAGCCTCGTCGAGGTCTTCATCGGCGTGAGCGACAGCCCCATCATGCACGCCCCAACCCCGAGGTCCCGCGCGATCTCCTCAGCCGCGCGCGGAGGAGACCACTCGCCGGAAGAGCAAACAGCCTTCTTTCTCTCCCCGGAGCTCGGCCGGAGACGACGGGAAAATTCGGCTACGCTCCGGCGGCCCGGGATGGTTGGTGGTGGATTGGAATAATGTGGCTCAAAAAGAAAGAAAACCTTTGCTGGTTTCTTAATGTGTTAATTCCAACAAAAGGATTTATATCTGATTTTCTATCTCTGATAATAATTTTTCCTTGTGGAGGGCTCTGAAGCTAAAGTTTGAAGAAATGGAGAGGGGCCTTCTTATAGGCGTGGGGCGGGGTGTGGATTGGCGGATTTGCCCCTCGGTGGCAGCGGTGGGTGTGACGACGGGACGGCGGGCACAGGAAACCAACGGAATTAGATTAGACGCCAGGGGGTGTGCGATCCGATCCGATCTGACCTTCCGCGTTGAAAGGCGAAAGATGTACGTAGCCTAGGTTAGAGACGCGAAGCCTCCAAGGCAAGAAGACCCCCCGTTTGGTCGAGGATCTTCCATGGAGACAACTATACCGGTTAGTCTTTTCTGTGTTGAGGCTGCAAGTCTCTTCGAAACATAGAGAAAAGAAAACAACTCCGAGTTTGTAATCGCATGCCCGCATCCTCAGCCTTGTTGTTTCTCTCGGTTGAAATTATACGCGAGTTATGCCTAATAATTGTGTGTTACGATTTTTTTATGGGGCATATGCTTATCAAATTATGTATCAACATTTGTTGTTCATTTCAGTAAATATGATTTTTGTAAGAGCTAGCTAGCACGTCACACATACAATAAATGTGATTTAATATTATAGAATGTAACATGTCTGTCATGATTGCTATAGCTTAACTTTTTCTTCTTGAGAGATTAGGGTTGCATAAAATACAGAGTGCACACTATATATTGGCAATTTATGTAAGAAATGTATGGACGTTTTTGAACAATTTAAGAGCTAGCCGTGCTTTATCATCTTTTCTGGACTCAATTTCCATCAACTATGTCTAGCGTACCATTCAATTACTTGGCTGACCAGATGATTATTGTTTGATTGAGTTTGAAGTTTTCCAAACATGCACCAAGTATAAATTGGTATAGAATAGTTTCCGTGAGACGTTTTGGATTTAGGTTAAATCCTTTGCGAAAACAAAATACACCATATCCAAACATATGCTAAAAAGATATCTACAGTTAAACCAAAACCAAGTTATCGACTATACATTTGGAGGAAATATACATTATCCTAGCTAGCAGTATTTGTGTCAACTACCCCTATACATACATATCAAGGATGCACAAAATCTGAATAATAAGTAACGGGATTAGACAATTTACACATGTTAAATGATGTATTTCAACCACTTTAACACATTTTACTTCACTAATAGCTGACGTAGTAAAAAAACGGTGTAATAGCTACAGTACTCTTGATGACCACAGGGAAACGATTGCGAAACGGCAATTTCAAATATTGCAAATGGAGAAAACAATTTTTTAAGAATACACTCACGCCGTAAATCCGCACTAGATCCAAGAGGAGGAATAGACGAACAGGTGACGGATAATCAATCGTGATTAGTCCATGCCGTCCTGTCGGGTAACTGTCTAGCGACAGGGAATCCGAATTATCCAACGGAATGGAATCCACGGGCCAAAGTGGCCTTTACGTCCGAGCCGAGCGTTTACCCAAAATATGACCATTTCGCCCCCCACGTGTCCACGAAGCCAACGCTTTGTTAGCCTCCACGCCCTTGTTTTTTTTTTTTTTTAAAAAATCTAGTTCTCATACAAAAGTAACTGTAAAATATTCTTCTTCTTTAGCACTGAAGTACCACCATGCTCATATACCACGTCAAGCCCTACCGAGCTCGAGCAGAGCGGCAGGTTCCTGTCGTGCTCAGGCACCGCAGCAAGCCTTTGCTTCCGTGCCTACGCTACCGCCCTGTCACGATAACAACCTTGCCGAGTTGCACTACTACGGTAGCAGCCTTGCCCGAGCACAACATGTTCCTATCACGGTACTTTAGCTTGGCAGAACTTCTACCGCGGTATACAAGCACGACAAGCGACGTGTGTCACCTGCCGATACTTTTGTGGTAGAAAAGAGGCAAATTTTACTATTAGTTCGTACGGAAGCAAGGCTTTAAAAAGAAAAAAAGTGCAACAGACAAAAAAAAAGTGAGAACTAGCACGGCATTCGGTGCAATATTTTTTCAATGTTTGCAATATTTTTTTTCACGCGCACATTTGTACTATTATCGAAGGAAAATGTTTCATGCGTAGAAAAAAATATTGTAGCCATCTGATCAATATTTTTACTGTTATCGAAAGAAAATATTTAGGAAAACGAAAAATTCGGACTTAGGCTATTCACAAGACAAGTCACAAAAAAGTTGCCATATTTTATTAAAAGATACAAAAACTATTACAGCGTCCTAGATGTGTATGAGAGTATGAATTATGGGCACTTAGATGATTCAAGTTTCAAAATATCGGACTTACGGTCCCTAGCAATTCAAAAAAAAAAAAGTATTGATTTCAGGTGTCCACTGCCCAAAGCAAAATTTCTTCTACTTCACCGCCGCTTCTCACTGTTAGCGATCCCATGTGTCCTACCGTGTGGCCGGGGACATCCAATGTGGTAGGAAACCACAGGAGTTGGTCCATGTGGTAGGCTATTGGCCACAATTTGCACCAAAGATTCCCTTGAAATCTCATCGATCCAGCGCATGCCATGTTCCAGCGATTTCTGCATGTAATGATCCCATGTGAATGCTTTGTTGTACACTTGTAATTTTGCATGCATTTCTTCCATTTTTGTTCCTTACAAGAAATGTGTAAAAAATAGCTATGGTACAACTCTACCATGGTTCATGTACAACACCAATTGACTTGCTGATGCTTCCTATAGGCTAATATAAGCTACTATATAGGGTGTAGGTTGGGGCGCATGCACCGTGACAGCAGTGTTTGCTGAGGGCTTGAGGCTGCTAAAGTCTGAGATTAGTTAATAGAGTTGATGTCCTGCTGCTGATTTGAGAAATGACGTTAATCATGTACGAAATTTTATACTATCTCTTTGCCTAGTGTTAGTTCTGCTGTACGAGCATGTAAATCACATGTGAGCGGAAAAAAAATTCAAGGCTCCTGATTCCATGTTTCTGATGGCGTCGATGGAATTTCCCAGTAAAATATATATGTGCGCACCAAACTTGTGATGTTGGACCATCTCCATCTATAGGGTCGTGCTAGCTCTCGGACATATGATGAGAAGCTTACCAACTTATGCCCTAGTGCAACATTGCAACATCAAGAACATTTCATGGAACAAGTAAGATCGACGACTGTAACAAAAATAGGTTTTGATCAAAAGGGGACAATCACAAATCTATCAATAAAAATTCACTTAAAAATATAGATATCTCTCCCGTATGAACATGATAAGATATACTAGCACAAAATTCTGAACCAAAACAAATTTATTTTGTTACAACCATCACAACATTCTGAGAATGTTTATTTAACAAATAGGGTTAACAAATGGAGAGGACACTTGAAACAAAATCACAAACTTGTGTAATAAAACATCATATGGTGTAGAGAAAATGCACAACAAAGTACTAGACCACCTGCAACAAAATCATCTCAATTGTACAACATAAAAAAAAAATAGAAGGCAACATCACAAGAGTACCTCTTCTTGCAACATCTTTGAGATGATGTAATGCAACAAAACAAATCACTTTTGGCAACAATAAAGTGAATACGATGAAATAAATTCCTAAACATGCAAACCTATCAAGAAAGAAGAAGGCAATGATGACAGCATAGCTCATATTAGGAATAGGAAGTGACTGGTTGAAATCCTCATCACCTATATGCTTAGATCAAATATGGCGACCTGAGCACACCACCACCTCCCCTGCTCGAGCTCAAAAGGCCTCGTTGCTCCACCGTAGAGCTCCATCATAGAGGAGTGGGCGAATGGTAGATTAGAGCTCAGATGCGGCTATGATAACACCACCACAGAGAGTCTCTAGCACTGACGTTGCTACCTCAAGTGATGCTTGGTCCACATGCTCTTGTTTGGCTCTAGAAAATACCTTAAATGAACAAGAGCAAATATGTATAAAAAGGGGACACAACACAAATGTCCCAAAAAAAAGCAAAATTTCAAAAATTATGCTGCAACAATAAAACACAAATAGTTGTAACATCTTGGAATATCTATTGCAACAATGTGAATGATCTAATTAATGCAACATATTAGGACTAAACACTTCTCCATCAACCAAAAGCAGCAACACTTGCGAAGGCTATGCTAGGTGGTGAGGACGCTCGTTTTGCCACAGAGGAGCTAGAATAGGACATGACCGTTAGCATCTAAGCTTGGTTTGGCCCGGCATTAATGGCGGAGCTTGCAGATGCTAGCGCAAAGCTCTTCTAGACCCTGTGGAGCTCACGGAGGCCACGTCTGACGACGGCTAAGATCGGCTGATCCCGACCATGCAAGGGCGCCTCGAGATGGCTGCATCCAGAGGAAGTGTGGAGATTGGAGGCGCAGTAACGATCGATTAATTGGTGGGCTGGTGTGCGGCAACTTGACCAGATATCACACGCTTGAAACATGCGTGCGAGGAAGAGAAATGGGTGGCTGGTAGAGGGTGTAGCTGGATGAGAAAAGAATAGTAGAAGCCCCTGTTGGGTGGATTAGTGGGTGTACAGGATGTTCGCTGGATCAAAGATAAAAAGTTGGATGGAAGTGTACGATAGAATAAGGCGCTGTTTGTTTCAAATTTGTGATTTGAAAAGCAATTTTAAAAACTAGATCAGAAAAGTTGGATTGTTAAAAAGTTGGAGGTTGAAAGTTCATGGTTGTTTGGTAACCCAGATTATAGTTAGGGCAATGGTGGGTAATTTTGGTTGAAGTTGGGAAAGCTAGGAAAAGGGGCAATGGTGGGTAATTTTGGTTGAAGTTGGATGGGTATTGTGGTCTTTTGCAAAAAAAAAGCTGGAAAAAGCTGGGGAAGAGTGAATTGTGGGATTGCTACAATCTGGCCTCCAGATTATTATAATCTAGATTAAAAGCTTTGTTTGTTTGTTCTTCCAAATTTTTAAAATTTGCTTGCCACAATCTCTAAATTTGAAACAAACAGGGCCTAAGTTAGAATCGGATGTCTTCAGCGTATCAATTTCCATACTTGACACTTCACTATTTTAAGTGCCATTTTTTTTTATATACACAACGCGATGCTACTACAAAAAAATTTAATAGATTGCACTGATGCCGGCAATTAAATTTCGAGCATATTAGTTAACTTCCATGGCACCATCATCGTTGTGCAGAGGACCGACGTGCGTTCGAGCCTGCTTGTGTTCGACTTCGACGCGCTCTCATCGATAATTAAAAAAACGGGTACATTCATGTGTATGTTTAGTGAAACAACGTTTTGGTGCGCTCCAAAGTTTATGAGCATTTAAATTAATTTATTAGCGTGTAGAGAATGCACACATACATATTTACGTGTGTGGTGTCATCCTAAAAGAATCGTCGTCGTGCACCACGCCACAATAGCGACCTGCTCTTTCACAGGGATACATATGCGGCTAAAGGCTAAAAGCTAAACATGGGTCATTCTTTCTTTACAATTGCATGGGGTATTCACCCCCAGATGCCAGCTAGCTAGCTAGGTGATTTTTTTTAATCCGTGCACCAGCGTTCATACTACCAATAGACTTCGACGATTGTAAGGAAGATTAATTTACTCGGTGTATGAAAATGACTGTCTCGATATGCATATCATATAAATATATCTACCGTTATTGTAATGATAAGAGGGAAAGAAAGAGTGTTGTCATGTCTAACCCAGCTCTAATAGCGCTGGTTGAGCGGCCAGATTAATTAACCTAAGCTGAAACCACTCTCCGTATTGTTTTTCCTTACATATGGCGCAATACGGTCGCCCTCGATCCTACAAAGCCCTGTTGGATCAACAATTAACACTTGCGTTATTCCTCTTAGAAAGCAGCTGCTCATTACACATCAAAACAGCCGCAACTGCAACGAAAGGAAGTGTGCAACATCCCTCCCTCCCTTAATGTAAGACTATCTGTAAGTGTGTATATGTCAGTTATCTATAAGACTATGCCACGTAGGATTTTAGGTAATGTGGAGCATAGAGAAAGAGGAGAGGGAAAACTGCTGTCTACCATTTAACAGATGGTCTTATAAACAGTTTTTTATATTGTGTGCTATTGTATAAATAGTCTGTTTATTAGATAAGAGACAATTACAGATAACTACATAGACGATCTATTGTATAAGTTATGTTTAATGATGTCTATGGATGACATAAAGATATATTATAGACAGCTACTATCTATATTACTGTACATGCTCTTAGCCTGTGTACATCTCTCTAAAAAAAAGAACCGATGACCAATTTGCCTGATAGTGCCATGTTTTGCACTTCTCCATGCTGTGGAACAGGTAAAGGTTAACAGAGGAAGAAACCGTGTGTAGCTGAGGTGCACACATATATTGTATTAAGTAAAGTTTACGTTTTTTATGTACTCTAAAAGCAAACTGAAAAAATTATCTGTATGTTGATTTTTTTTTAAAAAAGTAGGGTTTAAAAGACAAACGTGTGGGCCCCACGATGCTTGGCAATTTGCAACGGAGCGTGTGATCTCGGACACGCGCACGTACGTAGTCGGATGTGTACGAGTACGTAGCGGGGCGGGACGGAAGCGTGGAGACGGGCACGCGGGAAGCGTGCGGGGGGCAGCGGCGTAATTCCGCCCGTGGAGATGCCGGGCCCACGGGGCGGGGCTGAGTCATCTGTCACGGATGGTTTGTCTTGCATGCACCACGTATGCCCGCGCGGGCCCCACCACCGTCGGCAGTAGCTCATGGGCGCGCGCCCACCTGATCTTCTGCGAATCGCCTCCGCTTTCCTTCGGTGCGGATACGGCCGGTGTTCAGGGACCCTTCGGCCTGTTGGGGCTTCAATCCGACTTTATCTTTTTAAGTGGTTTTTAATATAAACTAAAAACTATACATAACTAGTAAATGTTAAAAACTGAAAGTTAGGTTAAATCTACTTTTACAGTTTATTATTAAGAGAAATTAACTATTTATTAAACAGACTCTTTTAAAAAGCTACAACAACATTTTAACTCAAAAGACTAAAAAACATCATTTTAAAAAAAAAACTATAGCTTCCAAACAGGTCCTTTTTTTTCTTCTTATCCCTTAACATACTTTTTTTAAATTATAAGTCCCTTTCAACTAAATGTGTAAAAATAGACTATTCTTTGACACAAAGCACGTCAGGTGACACGGATCACCTACAATAGTGTGGTATGTTTTTCTGCCAAGTAAACTTTTCAAGGCATGTTTATCAACTAAACACCTTAATTAGTCTCTTAATTAATCACTTAATTATTTTATCACTTAAATAAGTGACTAACTAATTCACTACCAAGCCAGGGTTGCTAGGCAGGTCCTTGCTGCTAAGCTCTTGCTGTGCATTGAGTGACCTGTTGAGTTCAAAGGTGCTGCTACCGTGATGGATTATGCTGTTGCGGTGTGAGAACGTCTGTCGTGCTTTTGTAGTAAGGAAGCGATTATTTTTACAAATTTATTCGAAAGGAAGCTAGATTTTTTTTAAAAAAATATCAAAAGAAAAAAAACGAAAACTTTGTATTCCCCAATAACTAAACCCCCCCCCTCTCTTGCATTATGGAGATTAGCATTGAGCATAGTGGTAACTAAAAGTTACTTTTCTAGGTTAAATGTACTAGTATATTACAATTTAGTTGATAAAAAGTCAGTACTATCTCTTTGCTCCGTATACATAGGTTTTTTCGTTTTAATTTTACTACTGGGTGTAACTTATATTCATCTAACCGCGGAACAAATATATCAACAATGTCCACTTCATGAAAGATGATTCTCTCGACGGAACGGAAGATACGTTGGCGTGCAAGAAAACACCGGTGTATTGGGGGTCATACCGGCCCTCGAACGAACCGAAACCTCACGCTGAAAAGCGTTTTCTGTTCCGAAGTTCGCCACGTCTCAGGGCCAAAGAATATATCTCTTCCTCTGAAGAAAGAAGAGATTACTCCTTGGAGGGGGACTGGTGATCTCGAGCGCCAACTCCGTGGCCGTCCCCGTGTGGCCTACGCGGGAGGCAGCCCGGCAGGCGGGCCCCGCCGAATATAAAGGCTATCTTCTTCGTCTCCGCCCCGCGGGGAAAAAGCAAAGCTAAGCGGGATGGCTGAAAGGATCCGCTCGGGCCTCTCTCCGTGAGTCTCTGCGTTAGTGTCTGTCACTCCTTTTCAGCGTTAGTGGCTGAAAGCTAAGCGGGAAGCAGAGGTTTTCTTTCTCCGGTTTCGACCGTTGGGGTGTCTGATTGATGTTTCGTTAGTGTTTTTGGATGTAAAAGCAGCCCATAATGGTAAAACTCATCAGGAGTGTGAATTTACTTTTAGTAACTTTCTTCTTTTCTTTGTTTTGTTTTGTTTGAAGTTGTGACGATACACTTAGATGCACTGGCGGATCTAGAGGGTGGGCCGGGTGGGCCCCGGCCCACCCAAAAATTCTAAAGCCGTAAGATTAATTCCCGTCATTACTGAGACAATCATATTGCGAAGGTAATATCTTTAGATCCGTTGATCCGATCGGATTGATTCTTATTGTGTTAATTTCGAAATTGCATCTAGTTTCTACAGTTAAAATTTCACAACAATCCAACGGTAGGATCTTTAGGAATTATTATTTTGGTGAACGTGTCAATCTGTTTTTATTTGGTCTGTCGTTTGATTCAGTAAAATTGCGAAGAAAATAACTTTAGATCCGTAGATCCGATCGAGCTGATTTTTATTGTGTTAGCTTGAAAATTGAGTCTAGTTTCAGTAGTTAAAATTGCACATCGATCTAACGGTGGGATCATCAGAAATTACTGTTTTAGTGAACGTAAGTTAATCTGTTTTTTCGAATCCGAATAAGTTAATTGGGGTGTTTCAAAAATAATCAAAATTTGAGCAATCATTCATACGATTGCTAGTGTAATATATATCGATCCTACATATTGTTGCGTAATTGTTGAAACATGAAGAGGATGGGTGATAGTCTTTTGGACGATTGCATATCACATTCATTTGAGATATTTTCTTTAAAGTGAATGAAGAAGATATAATGGACACTTTCATGGCCATTTGGAGACCCAAAAATCGTAATCTTCTTCAAATTATTGTAGTGTAAGTTTTTTTAAATCAAATTTCATACTTAGTTGTTAATTTTAAGATGTTCGTAAGACACCTTATTAATATATCATGATGCACTTTTGGTAAATTCTATACTTGTATTGTATATTGGCATGTTAGATTTACGGTATTTAAAAAATTTATACCAAGTTGGACCACCCATATCCAAAATCCTGGATACGCCACTGCTTAGATGCCACCCTACCTCAACAAACCAATGGTTGACAATGAAGGATAACTTATGTCTTGATCTTCTTCACTTTATATGGAGAAATTTCTATGAAGTTTGTGCATATACTTGCTCACAGTGCACCGCCGCGGTACTAGTGTGAAAATGGTTTTGAAACGTCGAAAACCTAAACATTGGATGGTCGAAAGAAACTGTATATCTATACCTTTACTAACACAATCCTCTTTACTTGTAAGAAGGGGTGGATTCACCCGGCATATCCTATAATTTGAGAAACACTATAAGTTCATCTCTTCGATAGGTTAATTTGGATGTAAAAACAACCCATAATAGTAAAAAGAGTGTGAATTTACTTTTAGTAACTTTCTTCTTTGTTTTGTTTTGTTTGAAGTTGTGACGGCTGATAGATACACATAGGTGTCACCTTAGCTCAACAAACAAATGGTTGACAATGAAGAGTAACTTATGTCTTGATCTTCACTTTATATGGAGAAATTTTTGTGAAATTTGTACATATACTTGCTTACAATGCACCACCGTGGTACTTGTGTGAAAATGGTTTTGAAGCGTTGAAAACCTAACATTAGACGGTGGAAAGAAACTGCATATCTACGCCTCTACTAATACAATCCTTTTTACTAATAAGAAGGGGTGGATCTACCTGGCATATCCCAAAACGTGAGAAACAAAATAAGTTCATCTCTTCGATAGGTTAAATTTGTTGATTGAAATTGTTTCGATTTTGGTGATTTAGAATTTTTAAGATCTTAGAACTGTTTGCATTTTACTTTTAGCAAATTTTAAATATATACGTTGGATTTATAATGTTACAAAATTTTTGTATTCAAAAATTTTTTAGAAAAGATCACTCTAATTTTTGTGTTGGACCATAAAATATATTCTATATTTAATAAAAAATTATTAAAAAATATGTCCATAAACTTGGACGGGAATCAATCATGTTCCGGTGAGTTATCTTATTGACATAGCCGTCCAACGGACGCTGCTAAGAGATTCTTTGTGGCCCTTCGCACCAGAGACTTGCTTATGGAAAAAGGGGGAAAAGAGAGTTAGAGAAAAGTATTGATTAAGTATACGTCGTCTTTCAAAAAAGAAGTTTTATGTTTATCGACTACAAGTCAACACAGCAGAGTATAAAAGTACTTTCGACCTTTTGGAAAAATTTTCTTTTGAAGTGCAAGACAGTTTACTTTTAGTTTTTTTTTTCAAGAATTGGCATACTGCATGTGACAGAAAATATAAGGTTGGAAATTGATTGGCTACACCGCAATGCAACTCAAAATGGTATCAGAGCTAAGAGATCTTGAGTTCAAGACTCAGTTAGCGCAATTAAACAAAAATAATTACAGCCTACTTCTATTTCACGTTCTAGACCTGAGAGAGCCTATACATAAGAGGAGGTGTTGAAGTATAAATGAATTGTCTATCTTTTCTTATCAGCTTAAATTTTTGAATGAATTGATTAGTGATGTAACTCAATACAAAAGTCCAAGTACTTGAGTATATTTTTTTAATAATACACAAATGTAGATGTGACCAATCAAGACTCTAGGTGGCAACTCGGAAACTACGTGAGTTTTTGCACGGGCCAATAACCCCCCCAGCCATCATTGCACATTAGCATCTAAGTTCGAAGAGCTAGTAAGGGCGCCCTAACCTCCACCGGTGTCTATAGCAATGCAAAAAACTGTGGCATAGGAATTAAGGAAGGAGAGAAGGAAAACAAACATGTCTTATGCAAGAACTGCGAGCTCCAAGACGCAAGAAACAAGCGACGGCTAACCAAGCTGTGTTTGTGGTGCATGCATTGGTTTACTCATGGAAACTATGGGTTGGGAAACTATGCATTGGTTTATTGTTCTCTCCTCTGCGATCATAGAAACTATGGGCAGGCGCAATGTCACTTTGCATCAACATGATTAAACTCTCCATCCAAATGAAGAAAGGGAAAGGACTCGTTATAAGATCCGGAGAAAATATCATTGAGTCGAAGGTGGTTTATTCATAACGTTAACTTGTAATTTATAATAAAATAATTATATGTTTATATACTAAAAAAACTATATGTGTTGAATTGATAAGTGTTGGTGTTGTTTGGCTCAGCCTGTATATTGTAGATTCGTCCCTGTATATCGGTTTTTGTTTTGACAAATGACACGTCGGCAACCAGCTAGGTGCATGTTGAGGTGGACGTCGTGCCGGACCAGATTGGCCCATCGGATCATGTGTCTAAATCGTGCTGTATCGGTATGGCCTATCGTGCCGTGCTGGCCGGACTCGTCTTCGATGAGTCCAGGTATGGCCTATTTACACTTCGTACCGGTTTCGTCCCGTGCTAGCCTAGATCAGGCCTATTTGCACTATTACGATGAGAGAAAAAAAGTTGTAGAGAATATAAATATAGGTTGGGATCATTAGGGAGGTCATTCAAGTGGCTTGCCAATCTGTGCTCGTCAAAAAATCCACGGGAAATGGCGAATGTGTCGATTTCACCGACCTCAACAAAGCTTGCCCGAAGATCTTATCCTTGCCTTGAGTCGACCTTATTGTTGACTCTACGGCAAGTTGTGAATTATTATGCTTTACATGCTCTGGGTACCATCAAATTAGCATGGCGGTGGAGGATGAAGAAAAATCGCTTTTGTAACCCCTATGGGTGTTTATTGTTATATTAGGATGCCTTTTGGTTTAAAGAATGGATCCACTTAGTGCTATGCACATTACTTTCCATCCTGACGATAGGACGAATCTTGAAGTATATGTTGATGAACTAGTCGTGAAAGTCAAAAAGGTGAAGACTTGATTCAAGACTTAGAAGAAACCTTCTCCAATCTTCAAAGAATTGCTTGAAGTTAAATCAGAGAAGTGTGTGTTCGGAGTTCCTCCAAGCAAATTGTTGGGGTTCCCGGTATCCAACCGGGATTGAAGCCAATCCGGATAAGATAGCAATGATTGAGCACATGAAGCCGCCAAAGACGACTCAAACAGGTTCAATGTTTGGCTGGTCGCCTGGCCTCCCTAGGGCGATTCATTGCCCGATTGGGAGAAAGGAGCCTACCCCTATTTAAGCTATTGAAGAAAACTAATCATTTTGAGTGGACTGACGAGGCTCAGAAGGCCTTTGAAGACTTGAAGCGGTACCTTACCTCTCCTCCAGTCCTTGGTTTCCCCTACGCAAGGTGAACCGCTGCTTTTGTATATTGTGGCGGCCCCGAGGTGGTCAGCCCCTGTGTTGGTGGCGGAGAGGAAGGTGTCCGAGCCGGTTTATTATGTCAAGAAGTGTTGCATGAAGCGTAAACTCGATATCCTCAAGCTCGAGAAGATGTCAGATGCGTTTCGTGGCGTCTAGGAAGTTCGGCATTATTTCCAAGGGCGGAAGTTACTATGGTCACGGCCTATCCGTTGCGAGAAATCTTGTTCAACCGTGAAGCAGAAGGTCGCATTGCCAAATAGTCAGTTGAATTGGACGAGTTCAATCTTAAGTTTGTTCCCCGCACTGCTATCAAAAGTCAAAAGCTGGCGGAGTTCGTTGTTCGAGTGGACTCCCGCCACTCTGAAGCGAAGAAGCCCCCGCGTCGCCTCCCTGGACCTTATTTTTTGATGGTTCATTCAGATTGGAGGGCGCCGGGGCTGGCGTTATCTTAGTCTCCCCGTCTGGTGATGTGCTCCAGTACGTTGTTGCTCTTGATTTTAAAGCTACTAATAACATTGCCGAGTATGAAGGTCTGCTGGCAGGGTTGCGTATTGCTTCGGCGCTAGGTATCCGGCGTCTTCAAGTCAAGGGTGACTCCCTGCTAGTCATCAATCAAGCGAGGAAGGAATATCAATGCCCTGACCCCACCATGGCGGCGTACTTGGCGGAGGTCAGAAAAATGGAGCGACGCTTTGAAGGATTGGGATATACTCATATCCCCCGACGTGATAATCATCTTGCGGATGGGCTTTCGCAGCTTGCATCCTCGAAGGCTTCTGTCCCGGTCGGGGTCTTCGAAGAAAGACTATCGCGACCGTCCATTACAGCCCATGATTCAGATGGGAATGATGGTGTCATCGCCGCATGACCCGATTCAAGGTGGGGACGATGGTATGGTTGTCGAGGCCTCCGGCCGGCGGGATTGCGGCGTTCTTGCCACCTCTGGTTCGAGGAGGGAAGGCAAGTCGTTTCGCTCAAATTTCAAGTCCGGGAGGAAGGCGGCGGTCTTTTGTAATACGCCAGAAATGCTCGCCCAAACAAAGTACCCAGCGAACAAAGTGCTCACCACACTTGGCGGGAAAATCATGGATGGATCCAATCCTAGCCTTCTGCGGGACCAAGTGATCCCCGACGATGATGCGTCACCGAGAAAATAGCACGAAAGGCCAAATGCTATACTCGGTGGATGGGGACTTATACCACGGAGTAGAAACGAATTCTCTTGAAGTGCATCACTTTCGGGAAGAGGGGGCACCGCTCTCGATATCCATGGAGGCGTGCGGGAGCCATATGTCCGATCAACTATTTGGTTGGCAAAGCGTTTCGCCAGGGATTTTATTGGCCTACTGCCCTCCAGGATGCTTGCGAGCTGGTGAGGACATGCGAAGCTTGTCAGTTCTTCGCCAGGCAAGTCCACCGACCAGCCCAAGCTCTGCAAACCATCCCGCTCTCTTGGCCGTTCGCAGTCTGGGGGCTGGATATCCTGGGTCCGTTCCCGCGGGCCACAGGGGGCTTCACCCACCTCTTCGTCGCCATCGACAAATTCACTAAGTGGGTCGGTCGGCAAGACGATGCCATCACGGCTTCCGGCTGCTTTGCCAAATTTATGCATGGGATATTCACTCGCTTTGGAGTCGCTAACCGCATTATCGTCGACAATGGAACCTCGTTCACCGGCGGCATTTCGAATTTCGTGATGAGATGGGCACCAAAGTATGCTTTGCTTTGTTGTTCACCCTAAGAGCAATGGTCAAGTCGAGCGTGCCAATGCATTAGTATTGAAGGGTCTCAAGACAAGAGCGTTTGATCGACTCCTGGCGAAGCTACTGGATTGAAAAACTTCCTTTGTCTTGTGGTCGCCGCATCACGCCCGGTCGAAGCATCTTGGCGACGCCCTTCTTCTTGGTGTATGGAGCGGAAGCTGCTTCTCCTCCGATTTGTCATTTGGCTCTCCGCGTCTCTCTTTTCGCCGAGGAAGGCCATGAAGATATCCGGCAGAAGATGTCAACCTCTGGAAGAAGTTCGTGGATCGGCCGCCCTTCACGCCCGATACCAAAGAAAGTCTCAGCGATACCATGCCACCCGGTTTCGAGAGAACTGGCGATGGGTGACCTGGTTTTTGCAGAGTTCAAAGCATCTTTGGGTTGCATAAGTTGTCTCCCGTGGAGGGCCCTTTAAGGTGGTCTCGATATCTCGACCAGTGGTCCGGCTAGCCATCGAGAACGAAAATTGGCAAATTCCTACAATGTGGAGTTGTTATGAAGGTTTTATCCGTGAAAATCGTAAGTACCCAATGATTCGCTTTGATCGGCCTCGGGATAGACTTATCCCCGGTGATCGGCGGTCATTGGTTGTCGATAATGTTATTGTCTTAAAGATTTTCGACTTTGTTATTGTTCCATCTCTTTGTGCACCCTGCGGGATAGTCTGGTGCATGGAGGCTATTGGTTCTTAGGTTTTTGCGGTCCCTTGCCGGTCCATAATTATGCCTCGTATCTGTGTCAGGCGAGAACGGGCAACCAGGGAGCGGATTAACCTGATGTTTAAATGTGGTTCATACACCTCGGGTTGGCTCTCGGAAGCACCGTGAGGTCGTTACCACAAACACCGCTGGCCTAGTATCCTTCTGGTAGTTATTTGCCACGCACAAAGGCCATGGGTCAGTGTTTGGAAGGAACGGCGTGTGGAGCCAAAACGGTGAACCAATATTACCCCATGCGCCGACTTTTGTTGTCATAATCAGTATTGAATGCGTTCCGTCGGCATTTATTTATCTTTACAATAACCGCGTATAAAAGTGAGTAAAACTTTAAAGCTTTGGCTCAATTTGGAAAGAAAGTTAAGGGTCGCTAGAAGGCTCGAGTGGTCGCCAGTGTCTTGAGGCGGGTCGCACCATTGCTTGGGTTACGCCACCGACTAATCGTAAGTTTTATAAGTATTTTAAGTAATACTCTTGCTTGTTCGCTATGAAAATACTAAAATTAATCAAATTATGCATGGTTATTATGGATGTCGAAACCCGACGGCTCCTTGGTGATAAAGGAAGAGTCTTCAATGTGAGTGTTTAGTAAAGTCAGTGACCAGAGTGTAAGTTGGGCACGGAGCTCAAACACGGCTCAGACACCTCGGGTTGGCTCTTAGAAGCACTTGGTTGTCACTGTTGAGCGCTGGCTGCCCAAGACCACTCCCGGGACTTGCTACTTTCTGCCACACTGGGTACGATTCTAAGAGATCACAAGGATTTAAGTTCAAGAGGTTTCACCAACGATAACCCACGCATAAAATCTTAACAAAGAAAATCATTCTATGCTCAAACACAAACTATTGCGCTTCAAAGTCGGCTTTGCCTAAGCCCTATGTAACTTATGCGTATAATGCTTACACTTGTGGCTAGTTGCATGCAACCTTTGCAGAATGCAGGACATTGCTTAGGCTCAAAAGCCTAATTGGTGCCTTAGCCGAAGTTGTGGAACACTGGCAATTTCAAAGATGCAATATCGGATAAGCATGGCAAACAAACATAAAGGTAAAATGTGAAGCATCCATTACAACTAAAGTTAATTGAAATGTTCTATCACAAAAGGAAATTGATCAACAAAAGAGGTAAAAGCAAAAAGTGGGTGGCGGCCTAGCCCTCACTCATCGCCCACGCTGATGTCGCCGCGTTTCTTCCTCCGCCACCGGTGGCAACATCCATGGTCGGCTTGTCAGACTTGCAAATGTCACCAAGTATTCGGCACGCAAGACGATGTCTCGCCAGACGGCGTTCCCCATGATGCCGGTCTCCATCGCCGCCATCGGGTCCAAGGAAGTATCGCGGCTCGCCCAACAAGCCAGCACGAAGGTGGCGGTCATCACCGCAACCTCTTGCCCTCCTTCGGCGGCCAAGGCGTGGCAAGCCCCGAGCGCCTCTGCGGCCCCGGTTCGTCGCGTGGGCGTCATCGCAGGCGGTGTCTTGAGGGCGCTCCAAAGACCACGCCCAGAGGTTCCAGGCATCTTTTGATGCGCTGAAAAGCTCTCTTGAGCATGGCGGCGAGATTGCGCCTGAGGCGGTCAGCCTCATATTCAGAGGTCCTCTGCGCCGCCTCGGCCCTTTCGCCGTTCTTTGCATGGTGACCAGGCGGTCGCGGTGGTCCTTTCTGCGCCACCATCAGATCCGACCTCTCCCGCCTCCCCGAGCTAGCTCATCGATGGCCCCGTCGGTTGCCTCGCCGTCCGAGCCCCATGCCCAATGGCCGTGGCAAGGAGTCGCCAATAGTAGTAAGTTCTCGAGCTTCGGTGAAGAGCTCACGGAGCTGCTGGCGGGGTGGTGATGGTCCCGAGGCGAGTTGGTGAGGTGCATGGCGTCGGGCCGCCCGCCCAGTTCCGTGGTAGTGGCGGTTGGCGGCGTCTGGCAGAAGTCTCCGCCGCAGCGCGGTGGCGTCTCGCTTCGGGAGCATCTTGAGGGCCGCCTTGGCGCCGCCTCAAGCCGAAAGCCGGGTTTGGGGACCTCCGGCACCGCCTTGTTCGGGTGGCGGCCGGGTCCCCGTGAGAGGAGGTGGTGGCGTCGCGGAGGGCAAGATCGGCGCCGCAGAGGAGTCGGGAAGAGGCGTGGCGTGGCAGCCGGGCGCCGTGGTCGCGGAGCCGAGCTCGCTGTGGTGGCACCGGTGGCGAGGTGCGGTGGCGCCGGAGGTGGAGATCTTTGGCCGCGGCGTGGCGGCGCAGGCGGCTTGATCGGTCTTTGCAATTGGGGCGGTTGGTGCGGGCGCCGTGTGAAGTCACCGCCACCTTTTGGTGGTGGCGGCGATTTCGCCGCAGCACGTCTTCTTCGCGTCCGGCTTGGAGCATCCGGAACAAGTGGCCGCTTGCTCACCGTCCGGCCGGTGGGGAGGTGCGTCCTCGATCGTCGGTAGCGGCTTGGCACAAAGGCGAGGCGGTGGAGTCCATTGGCGGCAACAACTCGACGATCTCAGCACTCCGCAGACTCAAGTCGGCGAGTGGTCGCGTCTTGCCGATGAAGGAAGTCCAAATCGGTTGGACCGGGCAGATGAGCCCAGAGAGCCACGTGGTGATCGTGGCCCATCCAAATTTCCCGCACCGCCAAAGTTAGAAAAAGACCGGTTGGTAGGAGCAATACTGGAAGGAGCATAAAAGAAAAGATGAAGACTTACGGTACCGAAAGGTGCGGTGATGTAAATGTCGTCAGGTATTACCATCTTTGGCGAATCTGGCGATGGGGCTAAGTCTTGGGATACAAAATCCCTAACAACCATTGCCCCGCTTAAACCGCACTCATAAGTTGATGATGCGGCCGCCATTGCCGAGCTCCACCGTCTCTTCGACGGGCGATTCTGGCCTTCTCGATCGCCGCCGTCGGCGGCTGGCACCCCCAGATTATCTATGCATTGCCGTCTTTGACGACTGACCATTCGGATCGGCCAGGCCTCCAATTTGACCTGGCTCGAAGGAGATAGCGAGCACCATCCCGCCCAAGGCGAAAATGGCAGCCTCCCCAGAAGTTCGCCGTCGGAGGAGGCGCAACAAAGGAAAAAATAGCGAAAAAGGGGGAGGTTTGGCATCACCCCCAAGAACATTTCGCAGAGGTGTGCGAAGATAGCGAGAAAAAGAATGGAGTTGGGGGTGAGGTGAAGATGATTGATTTCATAGAAGTGGAGAACGGTGAGAAAAAAATCAGAGAAAGGCGGTACCAAGCCCGCCATGATGCCCCACACGGTGATGATGATCGCGTCGGCGGGGCACTGTGGTGTGGGGGTCCCAACCTGAAAGAAGAGAGGGCCCTCCGGTACGATCGTGTGGAGCCTCCCTACTGTGTAAGAATCTACGCTGGAGGGAGGAATGGAAGGCGGCAGAGGAGCCATGGAGGCAAAAGTGACAAGAGGCGTGAAAAGCTTAGAGGAAGAAGACGAAGTTTACAAAGAGTGCTAAAAGCGTGAAGCGCTGGGGCGGATGGATCTATATGTATCCCCACTCGCACCGACGGTTCACGAAAGGACAAGGTTGTGCGCCGCTTTGGTCCCAAGGAAAATCAATGGATGCGGGAAGGAATCGCGGTCGCATCTCGATGAGTGGTGGCGCCATCCAAGAATGCACCGGCATTTAATGTAAGGATTTTGAAAGACTCGATGTGCGTTCTTGGGTGGGCCCGGGCTACCGCGGGCGATTATACACCGGTACCTCTTCGCCGCACAAAAGCATGCGTGGCCCACGTGGCGCTCGACAGCGGGTGGGTGTTTACACCCCATCCACAACGTCGATCCACGTGGCGCTACGGGCGAAGCAGCAGTGGCGACCACGCCTGCCGCCGGCGCCTACCACGTGGCGGCTTTGGCGGCGGTTGGGCGAGCACGCCCACCCACCGAGTGTCGGTCCACGTGGCCGCGGCGAAAGCAGTGGGCGACCACGCCTGCTGCTTCGCCCGGCCAGCTTCACGCATGCTTTGGCGGGCGGTTGGCGAAAGCACGCCCGCCCACCGGGTGTCGGTCCACGTGGCGCGAAGGCGGCAGTGGGCGACCACGCCTGCTGCCCGGCGCCGGCCACGGGCGGCTGGCGGCGGTTGGGAAAGCACGCCCACCACCGGTGTCGGTCCACGTGGCGCGCAGGCGGCAGTGGGCGACCACGCCTCGCCGCCGCACAGGATCGAGGATGCGCCAGAGGGGTGAATAGGCGTTTACAAAATTCGATCACTCACTAAAATAATTCGCTCTAATACACCCTAAGTCAAAACCTAATCAAAGATATATGCGAAGAAGCGATAAACTCGGTTTTGACAATTAAAGCCTAAATCAACTAGGCTTACTAGTGCACTAACTAAATTATGTCTCTATACTAGAATTGCTAAATTGAGCAAACAATCAATACTAAGCAATTCTAATTATAATCAAGCAATTGATAAATATACAATAAAGTAAATGCTTGAAGGTAAAAGAGACAACCGATATTTTTCCGTGGTGTTCGGAGACTTGCTTGCCTCCCTAGTCCACGTTGAGGCAAGCCCAACCACTAGGACCGGCTCCCGCTCGAGCACGCCTCGCTTCCACTAGTCGTGGTTTTTCACGCTTGCGTAGGCTCAACCCGAACCTTCACAAACTTGCCGGGCTTTCACACCTTGAGAGCTTCAAGACGACGCCACGCTGTCTAGAGTCGGCAACCTCCAAGAGTAACAAGTCGCTCCTTCGCTTGAACTTCACCGAGCACAACGAATGCGCCTCGGTGATCACCTCGTGCAACACATGCACAAGGACCTCCTCAAGTGCAACACATGCACAAAAGACTCTCAACCCACTTCTAATTGCAACTCATGCAATTAGTCTCACTCTTGCTCAAGAACAACTTATGAAATGCAATACATGCAAATCACCTCTCAAATACTCACACAAGAGCCAATACACAAATGAGAGCTTCAATACATGAACCACCTCACCCAATATACTCTAGCAACCAGCAAATGCCCCCATGACCTCCTTTTATAGCCTCACAAAGAAAACTAGCCGTTGGGGGCAAAGCAGCATTAAACGAGCTAAAACTAGCTTCTTGCTGTGTTTTAAAGTGGTCGAATTGCTCATAACTTTTACTCGTCCGATTTGGGTGATTTTTGATTCTATGCGAAGCTTATGCTAATTTTCAGTAGATCTTCAAGTGTAAAATTGCTTCACTTGATCAAAGACATGACTACAAGCTATAAAGAGTCACTATCATTAAATATTGAGCCATGATGATCAACTCATGATCAAAATAATTTTGCAAAACTCATTTGCAAATAACCCGAAATGTATAAGATCAATCCTCTAGCTATGTAAGGATCAACACATGATCCCGACACTTTGCAAAACACATTGCAAATGCCAACACATAATCTAGGATTGAAACCCATAACCTCTAGCTTATTTGCAAACCACTTTTGCAAATAACAAAACAACATTTTGCAAAAACACATTTTGCAAACACAAACCATAAACTTTACTTAGCCTTTGTGATGATCAACACATGATCCAGTCCCAAGCTAAAACACAATGCATGAGCTCTCACCTTTTGCAACACATGCAAAACTTAGCCCCATGCAAAACCACACATGTTTTAGAAAGATTGTTTTGTGAATGAAAACAAAACATGAAGCTTCAACATTTGCAACACATGCAAAAGTGAACTTCACGCAAAAGCCAACGCGTATAGCTTATCCTATGTGCAACACATGCAAATCAAAGCATTATGCGAAAACCAAATGCATATGCTCTTCCTCTTTGCAACACATGCAAATCGAGCATAAACCAACAACAACCAAGCATAAGCTTAACCCATTCGCAACACATGCCAAATGGTTAACCCTTAAAAAACAAGATCAAATGATTTGATTTCTCATCAACACATGATGAAGCTCAAACTAGAATCAAATCAGATAATTTCTCTGAGAATCTAGATAGTAGCAAAACATTAGATATGTGGAATAGTTTGAAAATATTTAACCTTTTTTCCCGCTCATCCGTCTTTGATTCTATAATAGGTTGTCCAAGATGCATGGTTGTCTAATTATCTTTGTTTTATTTGAAAGTATTAGCAATAGTCCAAAGCTACTCAATGGTTAAGCAAGAAGTTGAGTAATACACATTGTATAATATCTTGGTTGCATTGTAAATATTTTTTAAAAAATAATGAAAATGATGGGAAACTTTCCAATCCATATAATTAACCAATGGCTTAACATTAAATTGTAAGTATGATAATACTCAAGTTTTGATAATGTATTTAGTAGTCTTTCCTTATATGTGTCAATAAGAATTAGATCAATACAAAGAGACTATCAAGTTAAAATTCCATGTGACCTTCATATGGGAAAAGTTGAATATTAATGAGGACATTCATAGCTTAATTGGCCTTGCAACTAATACTAGAACCGCAAACATACATTGGGTTTTCCATTCTTTTAATGCGATGAGACTAATCAAAGATATTCTAAATAAACAAGTTAGTCTCGATATAAGATTAGTCATTAATAATAAAATCACATTAAGGGATATTAGATTTGTCATTAACACCAAAACCATAACTAATGAAGGTTGAACTTATTACATCACCGCCACAAATGGGATTACTTTCATAATGAGATTAATGATGTGATATATACATCTCTATTGAGAGGTCACATTCGGAAGAACAAAACCTCCATGTGTAATAAATGCATGTAAGATAAACATGATGTTCGACTCGTAAGCCGGGCATATAAGGGCACTTGAGGGCATACGATGAGGAGAGAGGAAAAGAAAAGAAAGAAGAGAGACTCAACAGAAGAGCCGGTCACCAACAAGCTCAGAACCAAGCCCAAAATATCAATCCAAGATCAAGCAGAAGTAAGGTCATTACCCTTCTTCAAGGGGGCTGAACACAGGTAAAATCGTGTGTTCATCTGGATTTTAGACTCTAGAATTCGTTAGTGTGAGAGGTCTTTGGGGTTTCCATCTGTTAGGGTTTCTTGGCTACCAAAGGCACCCCCACCAACCAAAGATGTTCAGTAGATTTGGGCATCGGTTGAAATGTTATCTCGAGATATATTATAAGAGTGATGGAAATAATTCTACTTTCTATTTTAAAATAATAATAACCTCATGTACATGTGTAGTGATAGCATCTCCGGTGTATGCCTCATCGATTGACTTAAACCCTATGACCTTTTTGTTTAGAACGCAATCGTCGTCAAAGTAATATGTGACAATACTAAAATAGCATGCTCTTTGGTGGGATGAAGTCCATATATCTGAGATCAATGTAAAAGAAAAAATAACCATGAAAGCCTCTTTCAACATTGGTAGTTTATTTGTGTACATTGCGTATATGTCACATGTAATTATTCTTTTGCTAAAGTGTTCTTATTGTGGGCAAAAATCACGTTGTATCATCCTTTCAAAAGTAGAGCTCTCACTTATTTTAATGATAGATTCTTGGTAACTATATAACGCACAATTTAGTCTCTAGCTACCTCGACGTTGTATATCTTTGTCCTTACCAAACTATCGGTGTTAAAGTTGAGTTGTGTCTGAACGCCTCGCCTAGCCTTTGTCCGGTTGATATCTTTTTCAAACATGTCTCCGTATGTCACTTGAGATGACTTGTTCCTCAATATGCACATGTATATAATTTAGCTTGACAATAATTACAAATAGCATATGTTAACTCACGTCCGCCTACAATTTCAACGGTTCTATCCATATGTTGCTAACACCATTCCCGTCGACTGCTGGATATAGACGTCCGTCTTGGATGCACCGATATAGTGGCATCAAAGCTCTATACGGATACCGTCTCGGATGCACTGATATAGCGACATTAGCGATTGGTGTGAAGCTCATCCCCTCGAGAATATAAAAGGCATCATCGATACTGTGCGTACCATCCAAATGACGGTCATCAATGCTATAGTCTCACATGCTAGGGAAGAGTTGGTGTAGATCGATCTCTTTATTTCGATGAAGGACTAGAGAGTGAGTGCGTGCTCTCCTGCTCTTGCTCTCTTGCCAAACATTTTGTTTCATGACGGAAGAGCAAAAGGAGAGTAAACTTAAAGCAAAAGAAAGAAAGAGAGTAAGGAGAGAGTGAACTCAGAGTAAATGTTTCAGGTGCTAAAGAAACAAAACCCGAGAGTGGTTTTATAGTGAGCAAACTTAGATGAACGTTGAAATCAAGCGATCGGACGAACGTTGGAATCATCTTTATTTCTTTCACCCTTCATATCATTGTTTTCCCTTGCTGTTCGCTCATTGAATTGCCGAATGTTGCTCTCTTTCTCTAAATCGTCCTCCCACACTTTCTCTCTCTCTCTCACGCACAATCCCCCTAGATTCCCAAGGAATCTGGCCAGCCTTCCCCTGGTGCCCCCACTAGTAGCCTTCCACCCGGTGCCCCCACCCTATGAGTTCCCTACTGGACTCCCCTAGCGTCCCCACCTGACTGGCCTCCTCCTGGGCCCCAACACCCCTCAACTCGACTGGTCTCCCCCGGCGTCCCCCACCCGGTTGGCCTCCCCTGGCAGCCCCGATCCACCTGGCCTCATCCCGACGGCCTCCCCTCGGCACCCTCGACCCGACTACTCTCCTGCCACGTGCCAGCCCAAAAAGACCCAACCCAGTGCCCACCTATATGCATGCATCAACGATCATACACTTTTCAAAGACACAAAGGAGCGAGAAGCATCTCCCTAGCTGCTTCCTCTCTTTATCTATCTAATCCATCCATGGGTATGCTTTGTCTTTAGGATTCTGTTAGTTAATGTATACTCCTGTTTAAATTTATAATATGTATTTTCACTTGACACATAGACCAAAGAGATATTAAAAATAAAGACTATCTCTAATTATTATCTTTAAGCACTATTTCCAATGCATTTATGTAGAGAACATCAAATAAATATGTATATTTATTATGAGTATAATAAAATATCTCACTAATTTTTATATTAAAATATGAAATATGTTCTATATTTATAGATAAAATCGTTCAAAAAGTATACTATGTAAATTTGGATAAATGGAGTACCTCTCATGAGCGCTAACCTAATCTGATTAGTGTACTAATAAAGGCTACTATGCGTACGATCGAAACACGCATGAACTCCCTCTGATGAGTCATCTGTCCTATCGTTGAAAGCGGTTTTCAGGTGGCCACCCACCAGTAGCTCACATATACACGAGCTAGGTGCCTAGGTGCATACGTGCTAGGTACATTTTTCTTCGTACGCGTAGCATTTCGTGCAAATAGAAATCAAGTTAGCCGCATGCAGTTTTCTGGGGGAGGGACATGGTTAAAAAACTAGTGAAATTTCAGAATTTCTTATCAAGATTTTGGATTTTGGTCAAGAATGAGATGTAAAATCCTGATCGGATAAAAAAATAGAAAAAAAATCAGTGTTGTAGTGAAATTTCAGCAAATTTCACCAAAATCTTAAAAATTTTTTACTAGATTTTGACTTTTAAGGATCAGGTTTCACTAGATTTGGGTCAATAACCCTTAAGAATGCCATCTTCTATGAAAATTTGTTGAAAAACCGAATTTTTGAGACATTTTATAAAAATAACAGAGATACTTTTAGATTTTTTAAAAATTTATAAGTTTGATCAAGCTCTGAAAGTTTATGGTACTATATTATCAGATTATGATCATACAAAAAAAATTTGAAAGAATTAAACTTCATTTTTTATATTTAAAAATTCAAAAATAGATTGAACATAATAGAGAGGGTAACAATGTGAGAATTTTATAAATTCACTCGAACGTGATCATGATTCAAAATTTTTAGCAGAGCTTAACCATTGCTTTAGAACCATTATATAAAAGTTTCAAAACTTGTAAACTTGTTTTAGTTGCTCAATCAAATCTACAGAAATAATACATGTAGCACCATAGGTTTTTATCAGGACAGCAACACTGTCACAATTAGTGAAAATTCCTTAAGCTTGATCATCATATGAAAATTTTATGGAAACATTAATGATGCGTTAGTTCCATTAAAAAAGATTCAAATTTTATAACTTGGTTTGAACCATTCTTCACTTAGTTGAGTTTTGCCTGTCAGCCTTCAGTAACACTTTTCATTTTTTAAAAAATTCCTTAGACTTGATCATTATCTAAAATTTTATGGAAACATTATTGATATATCAGGACTATCCAGAAAAGTTTCAAATTTTCTAACATGGTTTGCACCATTGTCCATTCGACTAAAATTTACTAGTCAGTGTTTTATCAAAACAGTAACATTGTCAGAATTTATAAAAATTTCTCAGACTTGATTATGATCTGAAATTTTTATAGAAATATTAGTGATGTGTCAGAACTCTCCACAAAAAAATTTTAATATCGTTTTGACCATTTTTCACTCGATTGAATTTCACAGAGATTTCAGCAATTTTAGCTAAAATTTCGTCAGTTTAAAAATTCTAGATTTTAAATTTGCTTTTTGAATTTTGATTAGATTTTATCCGAAATACCGAGATTTTGCCAAAATTTTAGATTTCGGCCACCTTTGAGATGAGATCTGACAATGAAATTTAAAACCTTAGGACGGGAGAAGCAATGGACGGAGATGGTCAACCAATAGCAGTGCAGGCATGATCCACTCCAATCAAATCAAACAAAGCCTTGCACTTGCACTGGACGTGCCTCCCTGTACATGTAATGTGTGTGCGCCTTGCACCTTTCTTCGAGCATATTTCGTACAGCGCAGGGAACCACCAAGCTGCCTAATCACGAGTTTTAACCGGTGGAGATCGAATAGCTGTATGTCTCAATAATTTATAAATTATTTATTAAATATAATTATATATTAATTTTTATCGAGCTTATTCGAGTTAAGTTTGAGCTAAAATTTTCTTATAGTTAAAAATTAATTCATATGTTTAATTGTTGGATGTTACCGAATTTACTCGAGTCAAACTTGAGCTTACTCGAGGTTAGGCCAAGTCAAAATTAAATCTATATTTAGGCTTGGATCCTAGCTTAAACTCGCTTGAGCTTTTACCGAGCCCGAGTTCGACTCATTTACTAGCAAGGTAAGCAAACACAAAGCACCTCCATTGACCTTTGGCCCGCTGCCGTCCCCCTCTAAATTTTTCCTTACGTGTGAGCTTATCTAAGGCACTAGTGGCTGAATTAATGTCATTGTCTATTCATTTATTGTAGAAGTTATCTTTAATTCTGCCTATAGATGACATCAAAAGTATATAGACAACAATCACCTTTACTATTGTGTATGCTCTAATGCTTATGTATATCTACGCTGGGCGTCTACATGTACACACCTACATACTACTCCCTTAAGTCACAAATAATTACATTTTGGATATAGCTATAGTCAAAATTTTGAAACTTGACTATCAATATCTTTTTAAATATTTAAATTTGATGCATGATATGTGTATTTTTGTCTTGAAAATTAATTTTATAATATTACAATTTTGCTAGATTTTATAAATATATTATAATATACATTAGTAATCAAAACTATGTTTTAAAGAACATATCGATATCTAAAGCGACAATTATTTGTGATCAGAGGTGGTAGGGCAGTGCTTAGTATTATCACTCTATTAAATCCTTTTCATTTGCTGTTCTCCACAGTCGACACACGACAGGATGGTCGGCAAGGTTGTACGTAGTACATCGACCAAGATACAACAATTTAGTCGTCGCATTTGGTCTCGCCTTTATCCAATTGCTGATTTCGTTTTCGTTTAGCCCACGAAAACCCTCTTTAATCCGAGGCAAAATCGAGCAAAGCAGAGTGGGCGATCGTGCCTGAGCACCGGCCTCTTCCAAGGGAAAAACTCGAGAAAGTAGGAGGAAAAAAGGCCGAGGCAGCTAGCCGGCCAAGTGCACGGCGCACCAGCGAAAGAGGAACTGACGAGTCCCTGTAGAGGTGAAGAGCACCAGACCTGCCATGCCACTGCCGATCCTACTAGCGAGGTTCAGCAACAAAGGCGAACGATCGGCTGCAAGGAAAACCACAGCGACCACACGATCAGTGCGATATACGGTGTGCAACATGCAGTGTTTCTGTGGAGCAAGCAACTTGTGAAGGAGTTGTGGTTGCTAGGTTGGCATCAATCACCGCCACCAACTACCCCCTAGGTGTTTGAAATCTGAATATATGATTTTAATTTTTTATCAGGGGAACCCACATTGACATTGGATGGGAGGATTCTGTTCCTCTCTCTCTCTCTGTTGCCATTTTCTTCACTTGTTCAAGTCTTCGCTTACTATGTCTTCATCCATTTGTTTTTTTTTTTTTAAATGGTCTTCATCCAGGTGTTCTTGCTGGATATGTTGATAAGTGTGAACTGATCACCTATAACTTAAATCTGCGTGATTGAAACCCCAGCTGAAAGCTGAATGGCTATCTTATTGTTTACTTTGCTGACGGTGAAGTTAAGATTAAGGTAATGGCTGCCTCCGTTCACGCTTACTCATCACTTTTGGCTATGACATGGATACCAAGGCAATCAACTTTTTCTACACAAAAAATGACCAAAATGTTCTTGATATGGCTCCACCGTAGATGGAGGGGAAGTGGGACAATTAACAAGATCAAAATAGGAAATAATTCATCGAAAAACCTGAAGCAACAAGTATCCGTGAACAAATAAAGTAGTCAAAAGTGACAAATAAACATGAGCGGACCGAGCAAAGAAGTAAGGGTATGTTTGGTTGCCTTCTTAGCTCAACCAAGCTGTATGAGCTCAATCAGACTGGTAGGAATCAGGCTTAGTAAATGCAAGGGGATGTTGTTTGGTTGGTTGCACTAGAAGAGAAGTGGGGAGACAATTTTAAGAGAGGGATGAAACAAATTAAAAGCAAATACTAGAAAATCAATAAATTATAAAACGAAAATAAAAATTTTAAAACAAACAATAGGAAATCAAAAATCCAATCATGAAAATTCTAATCTTTTGAAATTTATATGGCAAGTGTGGTCTAGTTTCGTTCGAAAAAATGTCAGGAACACATAGGTGAAATCAGTTCAGTGATCGAAGATACTAACCAAAAGATATAGCAAAAATTTAGATGAAAATCGAATTGAAAACGCTGATATCATGCTAATGTCAGCATGTATGCAGCTCAGCTGGAGCCTGGCTCCGCTCATACGACCGATTTCCACGTTTCTGATGATGCAGGCTAGAGGAGGAATCTTGCATCAGCTCATACAGGCTCCAAGCAACATGCAGGTAACTAAACACACAAAAAAATTAGAAACTACATCTATAGATACAGGCAACTAAACAGACCCTAACAGAACAAAATTGTCCTCGCTCCTCTAGCTTGCTTAAAGAAAGAATTGGATATTTTTTTTCTTAGCTGTGAAGCAACAGTGACGGCTTTTGCACGAGCGAGAGAGAGAGAGAGGAGCGTGCAATTGTGCATGGTGGTGAATCTCCTGAGTGGAGAGTCAAGATGGACTCTGCAATTCAAAAGGAGGGATGGAGTGGTGATGGCCTTGATGGGACATGGCAAAGCCGAAAGCAAAGCATATATATAGTACAGCATAGAATATCTAATATACACTAATATAAAGCCCCTGGATTGCCGAGCGCCCAGGGCGTCCACGTCATCGGTCCTCTTGGCGCTGCCCCGTTCCTTCCTGCACCCCCCCATCCCGTCCCGTTGCCGTCGGCGCCAGGCGCGTTCGGCGCGTGTGCCAGCCGTGGCGATTTCCCCGCCATCCGTCGGTGCGATGAGCGGTAGCGGCTCGTGGATTCGCGCCATTTCGGGGGGTCTTGCCTTGCCCTCCTCGATTCGTTCGCCCCCTCATTTTCTGCGTTCCTCTCCTGCGTCGGCTGCTTCGCGGGTTCCGCCGGCCCTCGCCGCCACGCCTCGCTTCTCCGCTGCGCCATGGTTAGTTGGTAGCGTCTCCTGGAGTGCATTTCCCGATTTTAGGTGGCTCTTCGAGAAGGCTCGCCCCCCGTCTTGGTTCTTGCGTCTGCTTCGTTTGCTCCCCCTCGCGGTCTCCGTGTCCTCTCGTTTGTTTTTCCTTGCGAGCTACGCCGCCTCCCGACGCCCGCTTTGGTGCCGCTTCACCCGGTCGGCGTCCCCGTCGTTTCCCCCCTCCGTTCCCTCGGCCCTATTGCGCTTCTCTTCGACTTGCTCGGCTCGGTTCTTGCGCTTCGGTCCATCGTCGCCTCCTTCGTCCTGTTCCCCGGCCTCCGATTGTCTTCTTTTTATTCCTCTTCTAGCTTTGCTTTTTCGGTGCTTCGGGTGGTTCTTCTGCCCTTTGCTGCCCGTGGTCGCTCTGCTTCTCCGCTTGCTTTCTTCGATGCTTCCAATATTTTTCCTGACTCGCTTGCTTTCCTTCTGCGGTTACAGGTTGGGTATACATCCCGTGTCATGGCGGCCACCCTCTTCTCCACCTCGCTCTGCCCCAACTTCCTCCACTTCTACTCCACCAAGCCCGCCGCCTCCGCTCCATATTTCCCCTACAGACTGCCCCTGCTGTTGCACGCCATGTCGGCGTTGGGGTTGTCGGTGCCGCCGCAGAGGCTGCGGCTCCTGGCGCCCGTGGCCGTCGCAGCTCCTAGCGCCCGCGCCCGTGGCTCCATGTTCGGCATCTCCGATTCCCAATCCCCATGGCAGCTCCGTTCCAAGGCATTACTCCAGCCTCTTCAACATTGAAAATTTAAAATGTATTACCATGCTTCTTTCTAAGTTCTACACATGTTTTCAATTTGTATCGATTCGAATACATTTTGCAGGTTCAAGGAGCTGGACTTACACCTCATGTTATTTTTGTTAAGGTTGGAGAGGTGAAACAAATCCTTAGTCTTTCCTTTCCTGGATTCTTCCATATATCTGCTTGCTTCTGTATCCTACATTTTGTCGTTAGGCTCTACAGTGCTCTTCTTGGATCGTTTTTGTTTGAAGTGATATTTACAATTTTAGTGCAGTTGACGTCTTTTTGATTCGGCTATTTACTTGCGACCAATATATCTTTGCATTAAGCTATACACTTTTTTTCAAAAAAGAAACTCGCTGTGCTATACATTGTGGTTAAAAGCTGGCTATTTCATATTGTAGCTACTGATTCTAAGTTGAATGTATTGGAAATTATAGCTTTATGCTTCCGTTCTACGCATCTAGAGCTGACATTAGTTCATTGCAATTTATCTCTTTTTTCCCTTATCTCTGATAGCCTGATCTAAACTATAAAGTCCATGTACTGATATACATTACACGATCCGTTAGTAAAGCCAATATGTGTGGTGTATTACTGACTTGGTTATTTCCAAAATATATATATATATATATATCTTTCAGGATGCTCATGATTTTTATATTTTCGGTACAGTTCCCATTATTTTGATTTGAGCACACACAGATTGTGAAATCTGGTTATTGATGAAGCAAGCACAGGAGTCATTCACTAATTGCACCAAATTAAAAAGTCACAATATGTGTGTGCTCAAATCAAGCACAGGAGTCAATCCAAACAGATGCTGCGCGGTTGCAGGTTGTTGTGATCTTTTACCCTATTATTTCTATTTTGATACAGTAGTTCTTTTCTTTGTCAAGAATTTGTGCTCCAGTTTTTACTCAGGTTCAATGTCCTGTAAGGCTCTCTGGTTTTATTTTGACATCTAATTGTCGGGCAAGATTTGTCCTTAGCTCTGGTCTCTATGTGATACAGCTACTGCTAGAGCTCGGTTATCCATGAGGATTTAATTGTTGTTTTAGCGATTCACATTTCCGTTTATTCATTTTGTTTGTGTAGATGACCAGATGGAGTTTTGCCATCAGCAGAAGACCTGCTGCTACCCCACCTCCACAGGTATGACAACCTGCTACATACTTATCGTCGCTTTTAATTATTAGAACAATTACAGGATAAACTGAAATGGGATGATTTGCTGATTGTGATCTTTATTGTTTATATGTATGATGTGACTGCTTTAAATGGTTGGTATGGCTTTTGAGTGCTTCTAACACTAGGCTTTAACAAGCCCAGCCAATCCTGCTTTTTCCCACAGTTGTGGTCTGGTAAATTATGTTCACTCTTATTGTCCAATTGATGTTCTTATGTACCATGTTCAGTGCATTCTGCTCTATTCACAGAGACACTTTGTATTCTTGATTATTGGCATATTTTTAGGAAGTTTAAATTTAATAGAACAAATGCTTATCGTGCTTGATTGTATATCTCATGGGATTGCCTTTTGATGTATTGTTGTCAATTCTGGGTTGATTTGATTTGCCAAACTGAATTTAATGCAATTTGCATTCTTGCTTTTGGCAGATAGTGGATGCAAATCTCCCAATCGCCTTACAATGATCCAGAGGTTTATCAGCTGTATTTTGAAGGTATAGCTAATACAGAATAGAGAGAAGAACCTGGATTGGTAAATATTTTGAAGGTGCTTAATTGTAGATATAGAAAAATAACTTCAGAAATGCTGTACTTTCATGTAAATATTTTGGAGGTGCTTAAATGTATAGATATAGACAAATAATTTTAGAAATGCAGTACTTTCATGCCCGTGTTTTCCATGTAATCTGCAGATTGTTTTTTTTAAAAATACGTTTATTAGGCTATTCCATTGCTCAGTCCATGTTTAATTAATGTTAGCTACCGATATATAGTCCATGTTCACATGTATGACTTCACACTAGCTTTTGTGTGCACCATACCTGGCTAACCTAGCTAATCCTTTTATTACTTGTGACTACCAACTAGACATACCCAACGGCTACCTTACTATCTATTAGTTGTCTCATACCATACGGCGCGGCGTAGCGCGCAACTCGTCCTAGTAATATATAATGTCGCCTGGGATTGCCGGCCTCTCAGCGCTCCACACCCGTATTTTTGCCGAACAAACCCGGACGTTCGGTCGAATCTTGCGCAACCCCCGGGAGCCCCCAATCGTGTGAATAGATACAATGCACCGTGCAATCTTTGAAATGGAAATCTGCAAACACGAACTGAAGACAGACCAGCACCCTGTCACAGCCTAAATAAGCTTTGACCAAAACCAGAAGCTAAGAGATAGGTAAGATCCTTCCTAGTTACGTACTGCTCTTCTTACGGGATAAAAGTGGGCATGTGAAAAATGCTACTTGGCGTGGACTTGCTAGGTCCATGTATAAGTAAGTAACATGACTGTTGAGTAATTTCTCTGTTCAGAAAAGACTCGTGAGTAATTTACTCTGTTTATCATTTCTTATACTACCCCTCAGGATTGTCTTCAATCTCCAAAGAAGAGGAGGGATATATAGGATTATAGGAGGAAAGATAGTCTTGCAAATGATGGCCCAATTAGTATTATAAGATTTCAATGGAATCTAAGGCCCACTGAATAGTTTGAGCCGACAATGTCGCATCAATTGTGATAAATAATATTCAAATACTGATCGTGCTGTGCAGACATTCATTTGGGCTAACATTTAGATTCGATAAATCGAGTGGTTAGGGCTGCTAGTGGGCCCAATAGCAAAGCAAGATTACACCACTCACCCTTGGGCACAATATTAAGGCATGTGGGCTAAATAGGCTCAAGATGTGCAGAAACCTACGGACTCATGGACCAATATCACAGCCCTTCTTACAAATAAGAGCTTTGAGAATTTTTTTAATTTAGTATTTATTTTAAATCTTTTTTTCAAAAATAATCAACGGAAACAAAATATTACGAAAATAGGCCCCCGTCACCCGGATATGGGGCGATCACCCCATATTGGGGCAATAGGGACCTGATTGTAAAAAATACCCCATATTACGAAACACGTATGGTAATAATTATACAGAGTTTTTTACAATTAGGTCTCTATTTTCGTAATATTTTTTCCGTTGATTATTTTAGAAAAAAAATTAAAATAAATATTAAATAAAAAAATTCGAGCTTTGACAAGACAATTTACCTGCGACACACACACGCATGGCCGGCCGGTTGCATCAGCAACAGGCCTAGAATTGAACAGGCATGAACCTGCCCCTCATGGACGGCCGGTTCCATGTAAACGTACGTACGTACGTACCTTGGACAAGCGGCACAGCAAGGCCTTCAAGTGGTTCTCCTGGCGAGGGAGTCCCCGATGAACGACATGGACTTGCCCCTCATGGCCTCCAACAACCGAGCCGCGCGCGTCGAAGCGGGGCAGCTCACACCTGTCCGTCCTCCACCTCCAGCGCACGAACTCGAGGCTCGGCTTGCCGAACCTCATGCAGTTCTGGTGGCCGGCGATGAACGGGCACGTCAGGTTCGTGTGGTAAGAAGGCCCGGCGTCCGGCACCCACTTGCCTCGCGTGACGTCGCAGGCCATGGCGGTGGCGGGAGACGACGGCGAAGAGGAGGAGGAGGAGGAGGAGGAGGCGCCGTCTATGTACGGGTAACGATCGGAGAAGGCCAGGTCGTAGAGTGAGACGAGCCCAAGGGCTAGCAGGAGGGCGATCGGCGCGGCAATGGCAGCCGGGCGCTTCGGAGATGACGGATTGCTCTTGTGGGGACGCTGATCAGGATGCTCAGGACATGGAAGAAGATGAAGAACAAAAATGCAGGGTGCAGAGTATAGCTTACTCTTTGTTTCAGCTTTAGCGGCGGTGGTGAAGGTCAAAGTGTGCATTGCACGACTACTTAAGCCATGCATTACTAAATGGGTGAAACTAGCGCTCAGACGTCTCTTGTAACATTTTTTACCGACATATGCAATATTTTTTTGAACGCTTGCAACATCTATTTACTGTAGCGATTTTTACTGTTTGTCGAAGGAAAATGTTACACGCGTTAGTAAGAAATGTTGTACGTGTAGAAAAAGAATGTTGCAATGCATCCGAAAATTTTGGACGTCTGGGCAAAATCATTAGGTTACTAAGTTGCTCACAAAAAACCCTACCGCCGCAGACCACGGTACGATTGGCAATTTGACATGGTTTAAGAACTTTTAAAGTGTTTTGCTCCATGATACGTTGTTCATGTCAGCATCTCATGTCATCTTCTGATGGTTTAACATCATATCGTTTTTTTTATGCACGTCAAGATTCAGGTCAAATTCAGTTTGCTGCATATACAACGTGCAGATCCACGTCCCGACAGTCCAACCATCATTTCTAAGTGGCATCAGTGCAAAACAAGGTGGCATGATTTAACCAAATGCATCGGCACTGCAAATGCAGGCCATGGAATACAGCTGACTTTGTTTGATGTTTCAGTTGAAGAACACGCATCCTAAAGAATGTCGAACAAAGCAACATTTTCTGTCAAAAAGGAATGCAGTGTACGGCCAACAGCAACCAGCCTTTCGACGCCAATGGCTGCTCTTGAATAATGTGGTACAAGCACTGAATCCCCGTGGAGGAACCCCATCAAAATTCGAGCAGCATCAGTAAGGCTTGAACTTCCTTTGAGCCCGAAGCTGCTGTATCCTTTTCTTGTCCTGCTCAAACTTGCTCTGCAGCATCGTGAGTTCTGCGCAAGAAGCACATAGTTAGAGGTTAGCCTATTCTAAAAAAAAAATGTTTCTGCAGCCTATCAAGTTGTACAAAAGATACCGTACTCATATTTTCCAGAGTTAATTCATTCCTACCAAAAAAAAAAGGTGGAACGACCAATTTGACATTACAGAAAAGGAACATTTCTTTGCAATTGCTGAACCAGGCAAAACCTTTTGACATATCATCTCAGGCAAGAAAATAACTTCTGGCATATATGGGTTCACTTTGACTGAATGCAAACAAAATAAAGGAAAATTGACTGTGAATTTGTAAATCCAATCAAGTTGCAAATGCCAAATGGCAGACATTTTTTAAGTCAAATATAACCAGAACGGACAACAAAAAGCTGAAAGTCACCCAGATAGGCATGGCAAACACATGAGCTGATTAATTGATCATGGGTTATTGAACTGGACAGCAATATAAGTCCAAGCTGTGCCCAAAAGTATTTAGTGTTGGACATAATCTAGGTTATATTCTATCATATATGTTCACAGAGCACAAACTAATTAAAACAGCATAAAACAAGGAATACTTCAAAACAAGTTGATACACACCATTGATGTGAGCTTCTCGTTTCTGAAATCTGTAGAAGTTTAGATCAACTTCCTTGGGTTTCTTTTTAGCCATTTTCTCTTGCATTGCAGCCAGAGATACAGAGCCAACAGCTGTTCCAGTTTCAGTGTCGGTGGTCTTCTTCCTACCCTTATGATGCACCACAACCGTCCATCCTTCTTCTGCAGCACGTGCCTCTCTTTCTTTCCTCTCCTGAATTAATCAAACATGTGTCAGGACTCAGGCAACAAATGAAATGCAGTTAAAAGAGTACGGGTTTGCTATATCACAAACCCAAACATGCAGATGCAGTCTTCTGCTCTCTCAAAAATAAAAAAAACAGATGCATACACGTGCTATCAGTATGGTGGAAACTCATTCACTGAGGGAACTCAACGAAACTTGTTTTAACTTGCACAACACTGGTTTGGGTAATGTGCTGAACTGAATACTTTTAATTCTTGTTTGGAGAAGAAACTTGTTATAAAGCAGTGGAGGTGTCTTTTAATTCTTGAAAGAATGGGAGATACTCACCTGCTCTAGCTGTTCCTCATGAGCAGTTATAAACTCATCTATTCTTTGCTGCAAAACTTTCAGACCTGGTCTCTTTTGTTTGTACTCCAAGATCCATTCTGTCAATACATCACATATCAGTTTTGGACTTTGGTGCATTAAATTAAAACAGAAAAAAAAATATACAATGGCATTTATTGGAGCAGAACATAACTAAACAAAAGCGCTAAGTCTGCAACACACATAGCTGGATTTTAGAACTGATTTCTAGCAGGAACTAACAAGCTGGATATATTCCCCATAGTCTTTCCATTAATTAAATCATTGAAATAAATTCGCTGATAGCATATCTTGGAAAGTGCATTGACCTTTGCCTTTTGATTGTGAACAGTCATTTTTTTCATCAGCAAACTCCAGGAACAAAATCAGTATGAAATTAACAAAAATCATATCACAGGGATAAAAAACTCAAAAGTGATGGCATTACTTTTCATTCCTCTAGAACAGTCTTCATCAACAGATGGAATCTCGTCAATGTTTGCAGTATCAATCTCAACACTCCTCTCCATCTTGTTCTCTTTGCTCCATGCATGCTTATCTTTCTTGTTCAATTTGCCTGATTTCCTTACTTTCTCTGCAGGCAATGAGAGAAATGCATGTCAACAATATGCGCCACATTTAACTCATACTTCAGAAGAACTTTGATTAGGAGACAAATATAATGCCCTACTGGTCTTATCGTTCTTTCCCCTCTTTACTTCTTCAGGCTCCCCAATATCCATAACTTCACTTTGTGCTGCGAGTTGGTTGACATCAGCTGTATAAAACAGATCCAAACCTACTGTTTAACAAAAGGAAAATGAAAAACAAAATACTAGAATGAAAAAAAAATGACAAGAGAAACAAGGACAAGATATAAGAATCTGTTTATTGCATGAAATCACTATTTAAAAACAATATTTAAACAAGCATGCGAAAAGAATCAACAAGCATCCATGTGCAAAGGAAAATAGTTGAGCACCCAAATCACGGTGATTGTAAAACAATCAAGACATATTACCACTAGTTTCTTCACCTTGATTTCCATGCAGGATTTCCTCTGCATCACTAGACTCAACAAAGCTCTTCCCTTCCTTCAGCTTGTTCTTATTCTTCTTGTTCTTCATCTTAGGCGTTCCTACCTCATTATTGTCAGACAGACTTTGCTGTACCTTCCTAGAATTGCTGCCTTCCAATAGCTTCCTTTTGTTCTTCTTCTTCAGCTTAGGCGTTGTCTCATCCTTATTGTCTGACAGGAGTTCCACCACATCATCAGCCTTGGTATGACTGCTTTTGACTTTGACATGCTTATTTTTCTTCTTCTGCTTCATCAATGCTATTTTCTTTCTCCGTGCCAATTCTTTATCTAGCAATCAAAGCGATGAGGTTAAAAAACATGACAACTATATATAGGGCCTAATGAACAATTTAAAGGATTAGAAGAAGTAAACAAACCAATCAATGCCAAGGGCATGGGATGGTTGTCATGCCACTTGTTTCGGGCATGCAAGATGCTCGTGATGATCATAGAAGTAGCAGCAATGAAAGCCGTTAATCAGATAATGCATCGCATTGACCATGCAGCAATGAAATCACTCCTAAATTAAAGAGTTAATGGTATAAATTCGAATTGACAATTTTTTTCATTTCCAAAATCAACACATGCTCTTATTAGTTGATTTACTGATACTAACTCAAGCTGTACCACTGTATCACTGCTTCCGCCATCGTGTGGTGATCAATGTGACAATTCTAAGATCGTAGACTAGTGCACTAGGCTTAACTACTGATTCTGAAACAGAACCCAAAAAGAAATGGGAGAAAATAACAAGAAATAATCACTAGTAATACCTTCCACGATACCATGTTCAGCAGCGCGCTCGCTCTCGACAGCACCATCCACACCTCTATCCTTCCTCCTCTTCAGCTGCTTCCTCTTCACTCCAAGCGCCAATTTCTTATCCGCCTTCGCTCCCCGCGAAGCCTTATTGTCTACAAGAGAGCAACCTTTTACCTCCGCCTCCCGATTCGAATCAATCCAATCAAGAAGATGCAGAAAGGCGAAAAGGCCGCACCTTTGGATTTGCCCATGCGATGCGAACAAATCAGTAGCGAAGCTCACACGAGGAAGGCTGCGAAGCAAGCGGCGGAACAAAATTCGCCGTCGGTGAGCAGCCACGGCAGTGGCGCCGCCGGCGAGGGGTGTCGCGGTGGTGGCTGTCGGCGTCGGAGCGCTCCGAGGCGTAGGGTTTAGGCCTTTAGGGATTTCTTTCTCAAACGTTGGGCCTAACTGCTTAAAAGGTCTTCTGACAGGTGGGCCTAAATGTAACTGGGCCCCACATTTCAGAGACTAGCAGAGCGTCTCAGCATCCTAAGACGGTAAAACCCTAGCTCCAGGGCCAACCAAAGGCGCGAAGGCAAGTCGAAGGCGGCGGCATCGATGGGGACTGACACGGAAGCGGACAAGAACAAGACCCCGGTGGCGGTGGCGCCCAATGGGAAGCCTCTCGCCGGCAAGAAGCTTTGCAAGCGAACCCTCAAGCTCGTCCGCCGAGGTTCTTGAGATTTCCCCTTCTCTTTCTGCCCAATTCAGCTCGTTGTCGATTTCTTTTGTGGTTTAATTAAAGAATCTTTCGATTTATCCGTGATTTGGTTATTGTGTTTTTGCAGCCTCGAAGGCGAAGTGCCTGAAGCGGGGGTCAGGAGCATCCATCGTGGGAACAAAGGGTTAGTATCTGTAATTTCTTTTCGCTCACTGTTCAGTGCTTGGTAAATGGTAATCGGTACAGAGTGTGAGTGAAGTTCTATTAACCGAGAGATGGCGAGTTGTGAATTATATGCTACTGGTTACTGGCAACTGGGCTATTCCCAACGGGGAATGCCCTCCCATCCCCACTTCCCACTGGGGATTTGTTGAGGAAAGAAGCCCCAATAACAACCTAAATTCGAATGAAATTACGGTAATTTAATAAATTTATCATATATTTATGTAGAAATATGCAAATTTATTAATACATGATATGGCAGAATAATACTGAATGAGTTATGTATTATAGATTATACAAAACTATATTAGGCTAGAGAGAAAAATACTAATTTTTAGACACTTAGATATTTCAATACATGTGCATATGAGTATCTATTAAGGTATAACGGGAAACAGGGATGAGGAAGCATTCCCGTCACCATCCCATGTAAGATGGCAGGGACAAAATTTCCCCATACCCATCCCCTAATAGAAGTTGGCGGGGAGTAGGGCCCTATTGCCATCCCTTCTTGTGATACACTGATACTTGGTCATAGCAATCAGCAAACAGAAGATTATTTCCACTTATGTGTGCCATGAGTTATGTGACTTTCCTTTTAGTTTTTTTTTAATATCTAGTATTTTAGTGCATATAGGCCTGCTAATGGTCTAGAATCCAACCCATTTCCAATCCAAACCATAACAACAAGCTGCACTATGCCAAATCAACCCAATCCACTAATCATTCCTTAGGACCCAAACCAATCCAACCCACATGACACTTCAACCCAAACCAAACCAACCCATTTTCCTAATATGGCTTCATACCACTTTCCCAACCCATTTCCCTAATATGGTCTTTTCCCAACTAAGTTATTTTATTTTCTTTGAATACTAAATGTAATATAATCCAAAATAAATTAAATAGTTATGAAATTGACTAAAAATGCCACTATTTTTTTTCAAAAATTCAAACAAATTAGAGAAATTCCATAAATTAAAAAATGGTTAAAAATAGGGATAAGGAGAAAAATGCAGATAATTAAGAAAAAAAACTTAAGAGAGTCGGGAAGAAGAGGACGTCGGTGGGAAAGGGTTGGCGAGTCGAGGAGAGGGTGGTGGCGGGTAAGTGCAAGCGAGCTGAGGAGGAGACGGAGCAGTGGGAAAGCATAGGTGAGCCAGGAGGAGAGGGCGGCGGTGGAAAGCACATGAGAGACGAGAGGAGACGGCAGCAGCGACATTTGTTTAGATGACGCGAGGGTTTGGGATGAGGCACCGAGGCACCCAGCTCACACCCACGGGTTGAAACCATTTAGAACCCGAAAATTTAGAATCCACACCAAACCAAACCGTTTGCACTACAAACCCAACCCACACCAAACCATTAGAGGCCTTAGCCCATTCCAACCATATAAAGCCAACCCAAACTAAAATCCAACCCACTTAACCCATTTCCACCCAAACCATTAGCGCCACTACCATGACTATGTCTCACAGAGTACATACTGAAACGTGAAAAATGTAGTGTGCCAATCTTGTCAATGATGGAATTGTCCATTTTGCCACACATGAAGTTATCAACTATTGTCTATAGTGGTAGTGAGTTTTCTTATTTTGATGTATTATTGTTTGATATTGTTTATAAATCATTTAATGGCTTGACTGGCGTAATGTCATTGAAATTTGTGGTTTTGGTCTATGTAGGTTGTGCGTAATCTCTGGGATTATTTCTCCTATTGATGTGATTACACATGTTCCAATACTTTGTGAGGAAGCTAATGTCCTTACATATATGTTCCATCAAAAGAGGTATGTTGCACTATGTTGCCACGGCATTGCCTAGGCGACGCCTAGGCGTCCCGACTATGGGAGGGCGACGCCTGGACCGGCTGCGACAACTGGAGTGAGTTAGGCGCTTGCCCAGGCGTCCAGGCGAGGCTTAGGGCGACTGGGCATTACAGTGGCTAGATTTGGGCGGGCGCTAAGTTGAGCACAAGAGATAAGGGTCCTGAGGGGCTGAGGCGGCCACACAGACGCATACCGACTGGGGTAACCCTAGAGCAAGAATTCTGGAGAGGAGAGGAGAGACAGGAGCTCCTCCACGCCTCCGCCGGAATGCCTTCAATGTTGGACCGCCCCTGCGCCTCTAGCTTCGGCCTCCAGTGAGATCCCCCTTTGCTCCTTCCGGATCCCTTTCCCGACCCCCTTCCTGATCCCCCTCTATGGCGGGAGCTGCAATAGCCACCACCAACGCCGCCGCTGCAGCATCTCCCACCAACGCCAACGCTGCCCCATCTGCCACCTCCGCTACTGCTGATGATGTCGTCTCCTCCGCTGCCGCTGATGATGCCGCCTCCTCTGCTATGCTGACTGCTGATGATGCTCTGCTACTAATGCTTTGGCTGATGGTGCTTTGGCTGCTACTGGTACAGATGGCTTGATGCTTTGGCTTGATGGTGATGTGACCTTTGTATGTTGTCAGTAGAACAAGAACAAGAATAAGAATTTGGCTTGATGGTTTGCCTTTGTATGTTATCAGTAGAACAAGAATAAGAATACCATTGTATGTATGTATGTCATGCCTTGATGCTTTGGCTTGATGGTGATGCTTTGTATGATAGGAGAACAAGAATTTGCATGTCAAAAGAATTTGCTGCACATCTCATCTCAGCCCTTTATTCTGTATAACCAATTTAGTTGAGTTTCTGTATAACCACTTTATTCTGTTATGTCATGTGCAAGGTTTTTTTATAATACGTCTCTTGCTAATGCTTGATGCTTGCTTGTTGATGTGTGTGACTTGGCTTTGTACAGATACATTGTGGATCAAGCACCAAGTGTCACCATTGCCAAGTGTAGCGATGCTGCCGGTGCTACTAATGCATATGATCCAAGAAATGATCTAAAGAGGAAGGCCAAGTCTAAGAATCCGGGATGGAAATACGTGTTTTGGCCGACTGCGGACAAAGATATGTTGGAATGTATTCTTTGTGGCAAGCAAATGCACTTGGGGATCAAGAGGTTGAAGCAGCATCTCATAGGGGGCTGTGGGGATGTGCAGAAGTGCCCTAAAACGACAACTGCCATCATGAGAGAGATGCAAGAGTGGATGATAAAGACTTCAAGAAAGACGCAGATTAATTTAGATGATGAGGAAGATGATACTAGGACCTGTGGCAATGGCAATGAAGTTGAGGTAGCTTCATCTAGGGGCTCCCGTCCAAGTCCTCCAATAGCAAGTTCCGGAGCCGCTTCAAGTCCAAGCTCCGGGACGGCTGCTAAAAGAAAGGCTTCTACGACCTTTTTCAAGCCACCAACAAAGAGTGCTAAAATAGTTTTCAAAATATACTTGAAGACACTGGAAGAAGTTGTGAAGGAAAGACACCAGAAGGGGCTTCTCAAATGAGTATTGAGCGTAGCATGAGACCAACGGAAGATAGGGAGAAGGCATGCATGCACGTAGCCAAGTTTTTCTACGATAATGGCATTCTATTCAATGTTGCAAACTCAAGAAGCTACGAGGAGATTGTTGAGGCCATTGCACAGTATGGACCTGGCTATAAGCCTCCTAGTTGTCATGAGTTGAGGGTGTTATATCTTGATAAAGCAAAAATACAAATCGGTGAAAAGGAAGAAGCAAGAGTTGACTTGGAAGAATTTTGGATGTTCATTGTTGTCGGATGAATGGACAGACAAGAGGGGTTGTCACTTAATTAATATCCTTGTCAATTGCCCAGAGGGGACTTTCTTCTTGGAGAGAGTGGATGCATCTAGTGAGTGGCATGATGCAATGTTGCTAGCGGGTTTACTTGAGAAGAGAATTCAAGAGATCAATGAGGACAAAGTTGTGCAAGTTGTCATGGACAATGGGGCTAACTACAAGGTGGCGGGAAGGATTCTTATGGAGAGGTTTCCCAGACTATATTGGACGCCATGTGTTGCCCACTTCTTAGATCTTATGTTGGAGGATATTGGCAAAATAGAGTTCAAGAAGTGCATTGCCCAAGTAAAGCATGCCACAACCTTCATTTGTAGGCATGTGAGACTTCTTGCTGTCATGAGGGATGCGACAGGTGGGAAGGATCTTGTGAGACCCGCGACTACTTGGTTTGCCACCTCTTTCCTCACTTTGCAGAGCATGTACAGGCATAAAAATGCTTTGAGGAACCTCTTTGTTAGTGGCGATTGGAATAGATCCAAATTGTCCGGGACAGAAGCTGGGAAGGATGTAGCGATGATTGTCCTCGTTATGCCATTTTGGAATTCAGTGGAAGATTGCATAAAAGCGTCACAACCCCTCCTAATTGTCGTGAGGCTTGTTGATGGTGATGAAAAGCCTGCAATGCCAGAATTGGCTATAGCTATGGACATGACTAAGAACAAAATCAAGGATTTTTTTTCCAGCTGCAAGCAGGGATAGATTGCTCAAGAAAGTGTTGGCCATTGTTGACAATCGGTGGGAAAGTCAAATGGAGCAAAAGCTACATGGGGTTGCCTTGTTTTTGAATCCATCTAGGTTCTCTTTGACATCTTGAGAAGGATGAAGATTTTGCAGCTCACCTATGCATGATATTTAATTTAGTGATTGCAAAGATGTGTCATGGTCATAGGGACTTGCTCAGCATTATTGATGTCTTAGTTGATGACTATGAGCAGACCCGTGGTAGCTTCAACAACGAGCTAGCAATCATGCAACGAAAAATAAAGAAACCTCATAATTCCTACTAAATCCTAAGTGTATTCAATAATGAATGTGACATTTGACCTTTCTAACATAGACCTTCATATTTGGCTTTAGTTGACTGATGGAAAGCATATGGTGGCCATGATTTGCCTCTCGAACAGATTGCAGAGCGGATTGTTGGTCTTTGTTGTTCCTCCTCTGGTTGTTAATGCAATTAGAGTACATTTGAGTTTGTACGTATTTCAAACCTTTAGGCTATAACTTTACCATTTTCAATACATATCAAACTTAAAACTTTACCACTCTTACTTTAGGTTCATACCAAAAAAAGGAACTGATTGGAACACAAGAGCGGTTGGAACACAAGAGGTTGAATGACTTGGTCTACATTCAATGCAACACAAAGATCGCATGTAGGTTTCAAAGGCTTTGTGAAGAAAGTGGCTCTAATCCTTCGATCCTAGAAACATTTCAATGGGAGAATGAATGGACCAATAAGGACGTCGAACAAGTGCATGCCGGGGAGGATGATCTTTTATGAGATCATGTTGATGAAGTTGTCGGTGCATCATCCTCTCTTCGGGGTCGCAACCTTTCTACGAGAGCTAGTTGAGATGAAGTTCAAGTTTATGCTAGTCATGGAGTTGCTACATGTACCCCCCATGAGGTAGGCTCCGACAAAGAAGAAGAGGATGTTGTGTGTGATGATGAGGATGTTGAAGATGACTTTTGTCAAGCATCTCAAATTCCTTCTCAAGAGAGCAATGAAGAAAATATTGAGAGGTATAGTTTGGAGTTAGATGATGAGTGACATTGTTACTATGTCACTCTTTGTGATGTGGCCTTTTACTTTTGTTATAATTTATGAACTTTGATACTTTGTTGTGCTATTTGGAACTAGTATTTTTTTGTTGTTCTATTTGGAACTTTCTATGCCTGCTTATTTGCTTTCTTGTCATCTCTAATTTTCTTTTATATGCGATATATTTCTGCACCTCCACCTAATTGTTTGCATTCTGCAAAACATTAGAATGGTTATTAATGTTATAGCAAATATTGTGACTTTGTAAGTTTGTATCAAAATTAATCGTTTGGTGTTCCCTTGTCTTATATTGCCAGATTCTGCTTTGTATTGATGTTGCTGCAACTTCTGCCAGGTCAGGAGATGTGTGTCGATTTCTTATTGATGAGGTAAGCATTGAAGGTTACACATTTCTATATCTTCATAGTTCATACTCTCGTGGATATAACATATGTGCATTGAAGATTTTTTTTTTTTGCTGAATATATTACTTAATTCCATGTCACATGAGATATTATTTATTATTTATTATTTTCATCGTTTAATCATCGCCTAGGCGTCCAGACGGTCCAGACTCACCGCGCCTAGCCGGACCGCTGCGACAACTATGGTGTTGCATTTCCCCTTCATTATATAGGTTTAATTCTATTGCAATTACACAGAACAACAATTCTTTAATTATCTTGCAAAATCTTATAAGATGGCAATCCCATTATTATGTGTTTATTTATGACCTAACAAAGCTAAAATTTTCACTAGTTCATGCCTTCATGCTATGATGATTAAGTTAAAAATTTGGTGTAAACACATTTATCTTTATTCGTTTGGATCTTTCGCATATTGGTTATCAGATGGTCACCATCTATAAATGATTCAAACATTGAGTGAAAGTTCTCTTTTATCTTTCTTATAAATACCGGTGATGCCACTCTGAGCTGAAAACTGCTTGATTTCTCTATTTTTGCTTGCCTTGTAGAAAAGGTCACTGAACAAGGAAAAATATGTTTATGTCTGTGGGTGCATAACAACTAAGGTGCACCACCTATTTTTCTTGTCATTTGCTTTTCAAGTGCTCTGATCAATTAGTTGTGCTGCAGCTAACTGAGAAAAGACATGCCCCTTATCATTGTTTGGTCCACTTCATTAAACTGTAGTGGTACCTTATCTGTATCTTATCTTCATAATCTTTCTTATGCTTGCACCTTACCTTATGTTGAGTTGACAGACGCAAAATGGTTGCTGCCTTGATGGACCTGCCAGCTTATCAGTCTTGCAGCAGAGGCTGCTGCATTGGGTTAAAATGTTGGATCTTTTGAGTCACCCATTCACCCCAGCATGACTTCCTGGCAGCCTGGCAAATCTTGCCCTAGTTTAGAGAACCTCTTGTGGCATCTTACAACAAGTCAACAACAACCAAGCCTTCTGTCCCAAACAAATTGGGGTAGGCTAGGAAAGAAACCCAACCAAAGTCAATAAAAACCCTAAATCTTCGATCGCAGATCATTGTTCCGGTACGTAGATCACTAGATTCCATGCACTCCTATCCAACGTCAAATCTTTTGAAACGTTTCAATCCCTCAAGTCTTTTTTAATTGTTTCTTCCCACATTAGTCTCGGTCGATTTTTACCTCTTATGTTTTTGAGACGACTTAAAATTCTACAATTCACCGGTGCCTCAGGAGGCCTCTATTAGAGATGTCCAATCCATCGTATACGATTTTGGACTAGCTTTTCTTCAATTGGTGCTACCCCAACCCTATTTTGTATATCATTGTTGCGGATTCAATTTCGCCTTGTATGACTCTTGTGGCATCTGATACTTGCCCCCTCTTTTTTTTGGACTACCATTCTGATTTTGTTTAAAAAGTAATATGTGCCAGATTTAGGTTGCTTAGCTGTCTCTGTTCTCATTGATCTGTCATGTTGTGTGTTCTAGACTGGCATGTACAGTTTTCCTTCAGAAGTCCGCATTGCACTGGCACCTAGCCTTACAGGCAAACATGAAAACAAGATAGTAAAGTGGAAAAACTGGCCATGCTAAGTTTCGATTTCACTTTTATTAATGATGAAGATAGACCGGTAAAAGCCTTGAGATTTACTTATGTACTGCGATTACTGCTCTGTACAGGAGCTTGCGACTGCAGGAACAACTAAGAGGCCTACTTGCTGTGTCTTCGTTCTGACCAAGCCAACCAAGGGGAAGATCAATGAAGAGGTGAAGGAGAAACCGAAGTCAGACTACGACCAAGTTGTAACTGAAATTGCCGATGTTAACATCTTCGATGTTCTGAGAACAATTCCAGGGCTACTTGGAGAATCAGGCACCTCACTGTGCACACCTTTCTCTCTGTATTATGTATCATGAACCTGTCAACCTATCCTGCGGTGTGAGCTATGCCAATATGTTTTTCAGGGGGGGCTATAATCATCAATAGCTGCTATCGTGGATTGCGGGCCACCCTTGTTGGACCGTACTGTTCCATTGGTGGTTAGATAAAAAAATTAGCCAATCGCAGTGAATTTGGTGAACAAATCATTTCCAGTGAGAATGGCTAGATTTGACGCCTTATGCAATACAGAGCACCCAGATCAGGAATCGCTCCTGCCAAGTAGCTAGGGGTAAAAACATTGAACGTAAAATTCGCGGTGTGCATGATTGGGACCTGTCTATGATTATGTCGGGTTTATTTTTTTTGGGTGGTTTAGGCTAAATGCTGCAAGGGTTCTTGTTTTTGTTGCTTGATGGCCCATTTTCTTGGCGTCAGGTGTTTGGAGCCACCGAGACCGTGAAGGATTGGTAGAGTACAGCCGTCCAACTTGGCCACTGATGCTTCAGAGTAGGAGCAGAGGGAAACAGCTCGGGTTTTGGCATTGGATCTGATCTTTTTGGCACCTCATCTGGGGTACTGGAAATATGGCGCCTGTGTTTGTAAGTTTGTGGCAAAAAAACACGACAAAACATATGGGTGAAGGTTCTACAAACATCTGGATAGTTACAAATATTTGTTTTGCCCAGAGATGTAGTCAAACTTTTAAATCTTTAACAATTAATATCTTTTTAAATATTTAAATTGGATACATATATCATATGTGTAGATTTATCCCGAAAAGTACTATCATAATATTATAATTTTATTAGGTTTTATAAATATATTAAAATAGAAATTAGTGGTTAAAATTGTGTTTTAGAGACTACGTCGATATCCAAAACAACTATTCTGTGACCGAAGGGAGTAGTACATACGATGCATTAATCTAGCTTAGGGTGAGAATTTCCGGTAAATAAAAAATTTGGACCATGTATGATTAGCTCAACAAAAACTCTCGTACTCCGTGAGCATCAAAGGATCAGAGAGCACGTAGGTTTGCCTACTGGTAATTAGTTAGGGTGGTTGCACTGAGGATTTGCAAGTGCCAAGCATGTGGAAGCAGGGGAGAGAGTATTCAGGCACAGCTCTCGAGCTTCCAACCACCCTTCCCAGTATGAGGCCAACAAAGGAGTGGGTTTAGGATTCTAATGCATGGCCAAACTTGTGGAATGTAGAGATTCTCTTGGGATAACCATGCCTACAACTCCGACAAGCAAAAAGATCCATCAAAAATGGCCTCTAGTTTGGAATAGATATGTGACTCACTTGCCTTTCTAAATTCCAAATGAGACAACGCAAACATGGTGTTAGGAGTGGTAACCGCTAATTTATGGTCGGCCTCACTCACTAACTGTTCCGTACGCACTCCAGCTAAGTGCCCTACATGGAGCTCCACCAAGCCACTAGCATGTATAGCAAATTAGCAATACTACCTCATTCCCTTGCTGTCGGACACGAGCAGTTCCTTGCACGTTGTATTTGAAAAGTCTAGACAAGTTCAACTCAAAATTTTAACTTGAAAAAATCCAGCTCAAAATTTTCGAGTCGAAAAATTTTAAATCGAAAAATTTTAGATCAGAAAGTTTCAACTTGAAAAAACTTTCAAATTAGAAAGTTTGAACTCAAAAAATTTTAAATACAAAATTCTCAAATTAGAAAGTTTCAACTCAATAGTTTTAAATTCAAAATTTTAAAATTAGAAAAATTTTCAAAATTGAAAAAGTTTCAACTCAGAACTTACGATTTAAAATCTTTTGGTTCAAAAAAATTATATTCAAAAAATTTTTGGTTCAAAAAGTTTTGATTTAAAATTCAAGTTGAAAAATTTTCAACCAATAATTTCAAATTAGAAAGTTTCAACTCAAAAAAAATTAAATTGAAAAATTTAAATTAGAAAGTTTCAACTCGAAAATATTTTGAATTGAAAAGTTTTAGCTTCGAAAACATTCAATTCAAAAACTTCTAGATCGAAAAGTTTCTATTCAACAAACTTTCGATTCGAAAAGTTAGATTAAAAAACTTTTGAAAGTGATTAAAAAATACTTGTTTTCAAAACTTGAGGGGAAAATTTGAAATACAAAAACTATTTTGAGTTTGAGGGGAAAGGAATAAAGGATGAAAGGAGGATAAAGGAGATGATGTCACTTGTTACAAGGAGTTGGCCTTTGAGGGAAAAGAAAAGTAGGGGAATGAAGGAAGTGATGCCACATATTATAAGGAGAGAACTTTTGAGAGGGAGGTGTTGCCACTCTTCATAAGGAGAAGATGTTCTTACTAAATCTTTGGTGAGGGTAACTTTAAATTAGCAATTCCCGTTAGAAGTGTAAGTTCGAAGGTTAACAAGAAATAGAGTACGATGAAGTACTGCATTATTTTTTAAATAATATATTTTGTAAATAATTTTAAAAAATAATATGTCGGAACAAAATTTTACAAAAATACACCTCTGTTGCCCCGAATTGAATTGGCCAACAGATTATTTTGTCGTGGATTCATTTGGTTGACAAGGCTGAGGCTTTTGTCGCCATTTGAATTAATGATAAAACCCTATTGCCAATTTAAATGGTGACAGATGTGTAATTTTGTAAATTTTGTTTCAACATATTATGTTTGTAAAATTATTAAAAAATATATTATTAAAAAAAATTCGTGAAGTACTAGTATGGCTGGGTAGTTCAAGAACATACATGTCCTAACCTAGAACTATCGATAGCTCAACATAAGCCATATTAAAGTTTTTTTTTAAGGAAAAGCCATGCCAAAGTTTTACTACTGTAATACAACTTTGCCTTGATCATCATCTTTTGTTGATGGCTTGATCACCATACTTGAAGGCTGAGATCACCTAGTCAACCCAATATGTAAGATGGTGACATTAGCAATGGGTTGTGGAGGGCCTGGGGGCAGCGGATGCAAAGATCTTACTGTTTTACCCAGCATGATACTGTGCGGGACTGTGGGTGTACTGCAAATGCATGATGTGGATCCTGTCATTTCTTTTTCCATGTATGTTTCTTGAGTCTTGACCTTAAAGATTGGCTGTGTTAATTATCTTTAGTTGCCACTAAGATTGGCTGTGTTAATTATCTTTAGTTTCCACTAAGATTGGCTGTGTTAATTATCTTTAGTTTCCACTAAGATTGGCTGTATTAATTATCTTTAGTTTTTTTTTTGAAGGAATAGGCAGGAGCTCTGCCAAATGCATTAAAAAAGAAGATAAACATAGAGTTTACAAAGAAAGGGGGGGACGACAAAGTGGGGAGCGCACATGGCAAAAGAAAACACCGCCACAGGAAAATTACAACGTTGGTCTACGACAAATTGGAGCTTAGCGACGGAAAAACAGTAGACTAGAAATCAAAGCATCTCAAGAGCCGCCGATCGATTTCGGACGTCAGTGCTGATTGCGTGAGCCACCTGCTGCACAGTGCTATATTTGTTTTGGAAGATCCTACAGTTCCTTTCCTTCCACAAGTTCCACAGGCCGTAAATAACCAATCCGTCAAACTCCTTTTGGTTGGCCGTGTCCACCGCGAGACGAGTGTTTCTCCACCAAGTTGAATTCCCCGGATGAGTCAAGAAAGGCTGTGGTGCATTTAATTATCTTTAGTTGCCACTAAGATTGGCTGTGTTAATTATCTTTAGTTACCACTAAGTGCAATCATTCAGATGATGACCATACAGAAGTTGCATGGTAAAACAAAGACATCCAATGCTCTTTCTTAGAAATAACGAAGCCAATGATGCAGTCTTGAAGAGGAAGTTCAGATTTAGACAAATGAAGCAACATTATGATATATGCCCCATGCTTTCATCTTTATTAGACATGTTTAACACTGCTAGTGCATCAAGTTTCAAGGAGCAAACTGAAGTTACTCAATAGTTATGCTGTCTACACGGATAAGGCTACACTTCATCTTTTGAGGGGCCCATTCGCATATGCATTTTCCCATCTTTATACCAGAGATTGTACGGCCTGTTATGACATACGGCGTTGCTCTTTCAAACACACATGCACACAACAAAGCAGAAGAGCAAAGGAAAAGAGAAAAAGTGAAGGGGGGCAAAGGCAGCCAAGCATCCCTCATTTCACTGAAAAGAGAAGGTCGCATCTTTCATGCAAGGTAGCCTGCAATGATTTCTCCCCCTAAAGCAAAAGGAGCATGGCCATCTTGTTTGCAGTTCAAACAAGAGGAACGAATATTGATGGTCTCGTGAAGCATCAAATTAATAACAACAATCTCATAAATTCGCTCAAATCTTGGTTCCCTTAAACATCCCTCCTCTCTATACATATCTACTCTGAACCAGAAGTACCATGACATGACATAGGAAAGCATGGATGGACATCTGATAGACCCATATTAAAGAAAAACAATTTCTTAGAAAATGTTTGCCTTTACTTGAATGTATGTTGTGCCAGTATCTACATGGTATTGCTTGATGCCAAGTTGCCAACTGAAATGATACAAACTGATGTGGCAAGCACCCAGGTTACTGCTACAGTAAACAACAGAACCACATAAGGTGTTGTGTTTTTCTTTCTTGTGACCAGGATTTCCTTGTTTTTAATTTGATTTTTGATTCTTCGTCCACAATGCATGGTGGCCAAAATTCCCATTTCCCATCAGTGCCTCCACTTCAGATCAGTGAGAGGCACTCCTCCCTGTCATTATCCAGCCTTCCTCCAACTAAAGATACTTTTGCTCCTTTGTTTATTGGTCCAACAAAATTCTCACACACTTCCCTAGCTAATTGTCCAACTGCCACTACCATGGGGAATTCTTTTGCTACAAGAATCCCTAAAAGGTGCTGTGGTGACCTGTGACGGTCTTACACCACTGCTACACACACCCACACTCCAATAAAGCTGATGTCTTTCTTGGATGGGATCAATACTAATTTGTTCCTTTAGGCTAGATTAGCATAGACCCTTAAGTTAACAACACATTGTCACTGTTTTTCATGACTTGATTTTTCACAGGCCCCAAGAACACACAAAGGGAAGAAAGGAGGAATTTTCTACCCTTACTTTGTTCCCATTTTCTATTCCAAGCAGGGTCAGGTGGCAGGCATGTTTGTTCCCTCGCGTCTCTCCTTTTGTGCTTTTGCGTGCAGCCAGAACACAAGCATCTTCTTTTGTGTCATTTGCTACTGACAGGGCCTCAGAGACCTCCCTGCCGCTGGCAATCGGCTGCACGCTTCTTTTCTCTGGCCTCACCCTTGCTTCCATGTTTGAACACACAACAAGCGCCTAGACCCCTTCCCAGGAGGCCCTCCTGCTTTTGCACTGCCGTGGCAATGGAGGTGGTTCTTGCTGTTTCCTCCCTGGTGCTGCTTCTGTTCTTCTCCCTCCCTTGCAGGCCTGCAAGCGGCCTCCTCTCTGCCAAGGGTGTAAACTACGAAGGTAAATATTCCTTCCTCAACTCAAGAGCTCTCTTCGTTATTTTTTGTTTGTTTTTCTTGTATTGGTGCTTGCTACCTTGTTTGTACCCTTCTCCCATATCAAGAACTCTGTTATTGGTTCTTTTTTGTTTGTTTTTCTTGCATTGGTGCTTGCTACCTTGTTTGTACCCTTCTCCCAGATCAAGAACTCTGTTATTGGTTATTTTTGTTTGTTTTTCTTGCATTGGTGTGTAACAATCTCTGTTCCATTTGCAGTTCAAGCTCTCATGATGATCAAGAGCTACCTCAAGGATCCCCATGATGTTCTCAATAACTGGGACCAAGACTCCGTGGATCCTTGCAGCTGGACGATGGTCACTTGTTCACCAGAAAACCTTGTCACTGGCCTGTAAGGAAGCTGCCTACCATTTTTTAACCAACTCCAAATCAATTTTTTTTCATAAGCTTTATTTAATCTTAACATTGTTTTCCTGGCTGTTTGAAATTGGCAGGGAAGCTCCAAGCCAGAATCTTTCTGGTCTGCTCTCCCCAAGCATAGGGAATTTGACCAATCTTGAGATAGTGTGAGTTCTTCTTGTCATGATTAGCCTTGTCAACCACCGTTGTATGTGCTGCTTTTACCATATTTCTTCTGTGTAGGAGAATTTATCTTTTGTTCTTCCTTTCTTTTTATAGTCTGCTGCAGAGCAACAACATCAATGGGCACATCCCAGCAGAGATTGGCAAGCTAACAAAGCTTAAGACACTTGATCTGTCCAGTAACCACTTCTCTGGTGAAATCCCCAGCTCCGTGGGCCACCTCGAAAGCCTCCAGTACTTGTGAGTGCAGTTCTGTTCTACTGTACTACCTTAAATAATATTCTGGAGGTTTTCCATTCATGGCCTGTTCCTCAGGAGCCATGATACCAGTAGCTGTTCTTATTGTTACCACTGTGCTGCTACCAGGAGGCTCAATAACAACACCCTGTCTGGTGCATTCCCTTCATCATCATCTAATTTGTCACAGCTTGTTTTCCTGTGAGTATTCTTTGCTTGTTTTGTTGTTCTGTGATGTGTGTTCTGTGGTGGCTCGGTGATTCTTACTGTGGACTTGCATTTCTCAGGGATCTGTCCTATAATAATCTGAGCGGTCCGGTTCCAGGGTCATTGGCAAGGACATTCAAGTAAGGCTACAGTTTTCAGTTCTTTTATCTTTGACCAAAGTACTATTTCCAGTGGAAACATATTTACCTTCAAAATTTGAGTTTATAGCGAAAAATATCTTTTCTTGCAGCATAGTGGGGAATCCACTGATTTGTACAGCAGGTACACAACAAGACTGTTATGGAACTTTACCGATGCCGATGTCCTACAACCTGAATAACGCACAGGGTATGCTCAATCAAATCTGCTAATTAATGATAGCAGCATCTATGTTGTATAGATGACCCGTTAATTTGTCATCAAAGATGTTATGGATTAGGAGTAACATTGGTGATCAATTAGCACAAAGCTTTAAAATTAAAGTCTGCATTGGTCTTGTAGATAGTAATTGTTCTAACGACAACTTTTATCAAAAGGTACTCCGATGCCAGCAAAAACTAAGAGCCACAAAGTTGCAATTGCATTTGGTTCTACAATTGCCTGCATCAGCTCCCTTTTCCTTGTTACGGGATTGCTGTTCTGGTGGAGACATAGGAGAAACAGGCAGATTCTTTTCGATGTCGATGGTAAGTAAAAGGCCAAAATTACTCACCAAGTTTACAATGCCTGAATGCTTGAGAAACTTGGTGGCATCAGTTTACTGAATGTGTTGGCTATTGCAGACCAACACATAGAGAACGTCAGCCTCGGAAACGTGAGGAGGTTTCAGTTCAGAGAGCTCCAGGCTGCAACAGAGAACTTCAGCAGCAAGAACATATTAGGAAAAGGTGGTTTTGGAAACGTTTACCGGGGGAAGCTCCCGGATGGAACTGTAGTAGCTGTCAAGAGGCTGAAAGATGGAAATGCCGCAGGCGGGGAGACGCAGTTTCAGACTGAAGTCGAGATGATCAGCTTGGCTTTGCACCGAAATCTCCTCAGGCTTTATGGGTTCTGCATGACTGCCACCGAGAGACTACTGGTCTATCCATACATGTCAAATGGAAGTGTTGCATTGCGCCTGAAAGGTAAATACATCAAGATTTCAGGATGATTCATTTTTCAAAAATATAAATCAAATAGCTGTGGCATTGTAACCGTTCTCCAACAGATATAAGTTAGTCTTAAAAAAAAAGATAATGGTTTTTTGGAGTAACTGACAAAGCCTGTCGAAAACTTCAACCCGATAAACAAATGCAGAAAAAATTGCATTTGATTCTCTCGTACATATTTATAAAAAGAATATGATTCCCACATAATCAAATTTTAACTTTGTTTACCCCTAACCAATTCTAGGGAAGCCACCACTGGATTGGATCACAAGAAAGAGGATAGCACTCGGTGCAGCAAGAGGCCTACTGTACTTGCACGAGCAGTGTGACCCCAAGATCATACACAGGGATGTAAAGGCAGCGAACATACTGCTCGATGACTACTGCGAAGCAATCGTTGGAGATTTTGGGCTCGCCAAGCTCCTGGATCACCGTGACTCGCATGTCACCACCGCCGTTAGGGGCACCGTCGGCCATATTGCCCCGGAGTACCTCTCCACGGGCCAGTCATCTGAGAAAACCGATGTCTTCGGCTTCGGAATCCTGCTGCTCGAGCTGATCACCGGTCAGACCGCGCTTGAGTTCGGAAAAGCTTCAAATCAGAAGGGAGCCATGCTGGACTGGGTAAGTTCATTGTCATTCTCACATGGCAGACACGGCTTGAGGCATACGATCACATCATACCTGAGGTCTTGACATGGCACTGGCTTCTGCGCAGGTGAAGAAGATGCACCAGGAGAAGAAGCTCGATGCGCTCGTTGACAAGGGCCTGAGAAGCAACTACGACCGCATTGAGCTGGAGGAGATGGTGCAGGTGGCGCTGCTGTGCACCCAGTATCTCCCCAGCCACAGGCCCAAGATGTCGGAGGTGGTCAGGATGCTCGAAGGCGACGGGCTCGCGGAGCGGTGGGAGGCGTCGCAGCACGCTGACTCCCACAAGTTCAAGGTGCCGGAGTTCACCTTCAGTCGCTGCTATTCCGACCTGACAGACGACTCGTCGTTGCTGGTGCAAGCAGTTGAACTCTCTGGGCCGAGATGACACCAAGACGGTGAAAAGCAACTTAGGCAAGAGACATCATCGGTTGTTTCCAGCAGGATCTGTACAGCAAGAAGCCCGTGTGTAAATGGCAAATGACACAATGAAGGAAACAACTGGCGAAGCATCCTGTCAGGAAGTGAACTAGATTTCAGATAAATTGTACAAAGATCAAAGAAGAGCACAACCTAGGCATGGTATATTACATTTACAGGTTCTGTAAACTGTTTGTAGAATAAAGATGGCAGAGCAATATTTTTTAAGATGTAAGGTTTGGTTCTCTTTCCCACCTTTGTCTTCTTTACCTTAGTTTTAGTTTGTAAAAACTATTGCTGTTGGATTGCAAAGACCTGGCAGTGTCATGTTGTCCGTACATCGATGTAGAGCTTCAAAATTTTTGTTGAATTGATTCGATTTGTAAGTACAATATAGCAAATCTTTGTCAAAAAAGTAGCAAACAGGTTTTGTGCATAGCGCACTCCATGCAACTGAACATTATAACTTGGTGACAAAGATCTGCATCATATACATTACGCTAAAACAAATGCATTCTTATTTTCAGACAACCGTCAAAAGAGAAGGCACAAAACACCACAGCAAACCGAAAAAGACTCTTTGAGTGCTTTGATGTTCTATGAGTTCGCAGACATGCCGTTCTTCAATTCCTTATCTCACCACCAGCAGGGTTGGTGATGTTGACCATTGTTAGTTCCATTTGCGAAATTTATATTGTGATGATTAATTTGACAACAATTTAATATATGTGTGATGATTTATGTGACAACAATATTTGTTATGAAACAAGGTACTGCGAGAGTTTGTTTTATTTGTGACAGGAGATGCAGTGCGAACAACGATAAGTGCTTGAGGCAGGATGCGTTATGGCGCTTGAGCGACGACGAGGCGGATGTACACCGCTTGGTCGAGGAGAATCAGCAGGTGGCCGTAGTCGAGAGAAGCACACCTTGAAGGTCGCAGAGGTGCAGCGCAGACGCGAGGTCGCAGAGGTGCAGTGGCACGCCAAATCGCAGTCACGAGGCGCAGACGCGAAAGTCGTGGGTGGTGCAATGAGTCGGGATGCGAGAGGTCTACCCGGATGGTCGACGATTGGTGTGGCGGCGATGGGGCCGTCTTGCGAGTGAGTCACGTGAGTCGGCGGTGGGCGACGCATGCATATGTGACTTTTGGAACGTGTGCATGTATTGGGCCTTGTGTTATTGGACCTAGTGCGTACATGTAAATTAGGGTTGTATGAGTATAAAAGAGAGGAAGAGATCTCTTGTTAGAGGTGAGAAAGGAAGCGTTGAAGAGTCCGAGGCGGGTCGTATCCGAGTCGTCGGGAGCACATCTGTGAAGAGACTCGGAGCGAGGTATAAAGGAGTCGTCTGCGGAGAAAATAGTGCCGCATGTAAAAGAAGTAAGATCGTGGCGCATGCAAAAGGAAAAAGGAACTCTGAGGCGGCGTGATGGCGTCAAGAGCACGGCAGGCAGCTCGGGAGCAAGGTTCGAGCATGAGGAGCAGAGTCTCTGAGGAGTAGGGATTTGTGTGGCTCTGAGAGGCTACATCCTCGAGGCTATGCATGCATGCAAATAGAGAAGAGTATTTAGCTAGCAGTGCATAGCGCTTGAACCAACAGAGAGAAGAAGAAGAAAAAGGAAGGAAAAAGAAGAGAAGAAAATTAGAAATTTCAGAGATTATTTGAGGTTGTGCTTTCATGTAAAGGAATCCAAATCGTGGTCTTGAATGAAAAACAAGTGAGTAAGGATTTTGATCTACTAATTCATGTTTACGATATAATTGCTCTTTAGTATGCTTGTTTAATCGGTTTCTCTTTAGTAGTATTAGATCAATTATCCTAGATTGATTTGTTCGGTTTAATCTCTTTTTATTAATTTCTAGAATTAATAAAAACACAAAAAATTAGTTTTAGGTGTTAGTTTGCACCAATTCACCCCCCTCTTGGTGCGCCTCGATCCTACAATTGGTATCGAGCGGGTTTGTTTTAGATTTAATTTAACAATTAAAAGCATGGCGATATTGCATCTTTTTCGTTTGATTAAACCTCTTATTTTTAATAATGATGTTTCTAATGATAGTTCCATTACTTTAACCTTGTTGAAAAAGAAAAGGATATTGATGATATGGATTTTGATGAGCTCTCACTACGTCTAAAAGAGTAAATAAAGCCTTAAGAACAAAATTTTCAAAGAATAATGAAAAAGATTTTCGAAAAGGAAAAAGTGATCTTAGTGCAATACAATGCTTTGAGTGTGATGCCTTTGGTCATTTTATAAATAATTGTCCCAAGCTTACTAACAAGAAACCAAGTTCTTTTTCAAAAAGTAAATTTTCAGGTAAGAAGATGAAACAGGTTTTTTAGAAGACATTCTTGAACATGGAGGAGGAGCTCGATCTTCTACGTAATAGTGATGAGGATGATTCATCGAGATCTCTTAGGAAGAATGGTGATATTGTTGATCTATGTCTCGTGGGAAGGAACATGGACAATGAGGAGGACGACGATGAGGATATCGATAACGACAATGAGGTAACTAAGTCTGAATTTTTTAAAGCTTTTCGCGCACAAGAAAGAATTTCAAATGCATTGATTAAGAAATTTAAAGCATTAAAATTGGACTATGATAAGCTTCTTTTTACCGCTAATAAAAAGGATGATAAATGTAACTCTTGTGTAGAATTGAAAAAGAAAATTGATATTCCTTGTAAATCATGTGAAATTTTGAAAAATAAGATTTTTGATCTTGAGAATGCTTCTTGTGAGTCATGTGAATTTTATAGAAGTGAGAATGCATTGTTGAAATCTAGTTGTTCAACATGTGACAATTGTCCGATCTTGCAAAAAGAGGTAGATACCTTGAAAAATTCTTTGGTAAAAAATTGTTCCAATTTAGAGAATGAGGTAAATAATTTAGCAAAAGAATTTTATTGTGAGGGCCTTGCTGGAATTAGGAGAAAATTAATTGAACTTGAAAAGCGTCCTTACACATTTTTATGCAATAAATGTCCTGATCTTGCTAAAGAAAACAATTACTTGAAAATATCTTTGGAAAAAATGATAAATGGTGAGAAAAAATTAAATATGATCCTAGATACATCAAAATGCTCTTTCATGAAAGAAGGTCTAGGATACATTAAAAATTCTTGCTTTCAAAGTCCGTTAGCTAAGGAGAATTCCAATTTGCATGTTACTACCTCAAAAGCTAAATCTGAAAATAAAATTGTGAAAAAATGTTTTAATTGTGGAAAACTTGGACATATTAAAACCAATTGCTATGCTAATTTAGGTCCAAAATTTTGGAATAATTTTCATAATGTGAAGTGCTACAATTGTGGTAGGAACGGTCATATTGCTAGAAATTGTTTTGCGCATCCTACACATTGTTTTGAGGCTAATAAAATTAATTTTCAACAAAGGAAAAATGTTCATTTTGATCCTAAAATTCCTCAAAAACAGCAAGCATCTTTGGGCATGTCACCTATATATTATACATATCGAACTAGAAGCCCGATTGAGTCAAATAGTGCTAAAACATTGTGGGTTCCTAAGAATTCTTTTAAAAAACAGCAAAGTAAGAAAAGTGTGGGTACCTAAATATTTTCTCTCATTTTAGAATAAAGATAAATTACTTGGAAACTGGTGGCTAATTAATTTGGATTGCTCATGACACATGACCTGAGATTAAAAATTGTTTCCAAGCCTAGAAATTGTGTGAATGGTGAAAATGAGTTTAATGTTGAGACTAACCGACTCATGAAGTCATGTGATATTTCTTTTGATGAGTCTAGCTCCTATGCTAGAACTGTTTTACAAGTTGCAGGTTTGCTGATGGTATAAAGTGAGGATGAGCCTACACCAACAATAAATTTTGAACATATAGTTGATACAAATGTGATTGGAGAACCATGAATTCAACAAGGTACATCTACTTTTGGCCTATGGTACTCTCATTATGTTTTTAGAACTTGTCGGTTATTCTTATAAAGATTTTGCTAGTGATAAAATTATATGATATCTTTTTATTTGAGATCATGTGGAGAAAAGTTATATTGCAATTGTTTATAAAAAGGGGACACGTTCACTAAACCTTTGGCATTTTTTGAGCTTGCAAGATTATAAAGAGAATTGTGTATCATTCATTCAAATAATGTGATGTATATGCAACAATTGAGGGGGAGCATATTCATTTGGGTTGAAATAGATACATTTATTTAGAAGTATTGTGGGCAATTTTTTTTTAAAAAAAAGTCTATTTATTTGTAAATATCTGTCGACATCTGTTCTTGATAGTGGTATGTAGCAAATTACTCTAGACTATCTAGTCCCCATTGGTTCATAACCAAGTTCCTTACTTATTCAATGTTGGGCATTTTTATTCTTTACTGAGCAGTATTGGAGACTTGCTAAAATCACATCTAATGATACCATGAGTGTTCTCTAGTACTCAAGATTTAGTGGGTTATGCTAAATGTAAGTTACTTCCATTACTTTCTAATACCATGGTAATAATCGACATATGCCCAAGAAAACATGTTCCTATGTCAAGCCCATGACTATAAACTCGAAAAATCGGGGTAGTCATATTCAAAAAGGAAAAGAAAAGAAAAAGCTTCCTCAAAGTGGATGCGAAAAAAAAAGAGAAAAAAAAATGTACCTCAAAGTGGTACAAAGTGAACAAATGTTATGGGCATACTAGACAAATACCTGTGGTATTAGTGACTGGGTGGAGTAAAATGATTATGTATAGCCTTCTAAAAATCTTGAAGAAAGGTTCTTGCTTATGCTACACAAAAATTTATTATGCAGTCCTGACATTTGCTTATATATGAATGAAATGCTTACTTTGATTTGTGAGTTGAAACGAGGAATGTCCTAGTGGAAGGTTTCAAGATGTTTAAATGTTTCTTTCTACTACTTTTTATTGGAATAGATGTTGCATGGGTATTTGTATTTTTTATTTAACTCGATTGCTCATGATATATTCTAAATGTATGGATTTATTTCAACTATCCATTGCTTCAATATCATTTTTTCATTCATTCTTGATGTGTGTTTTGCCAAAGGGGGAGAAATAATGTGTTTAAACTGAGATTATTAAGGGGGAGTTATTGAATGATAATCAAAGGGAAAATTGTTGATTAAAATTATGGATTATTTGTGTGTTGTCAAATCACTCATCAAGGGGGAGATTGTTAGTTCCATTTGCGAAATTTATATTGTGATGATTAATTTGACAACAATTTAATATATGTGTGATGATTTATGTGACAACAATATTTGTTATGAAACAAGGTCTCGCGAGAGTTTGTTTTATTTGTGACAGAGATGCTGTATGCGCAGTGATAAAGAAGTGCAACGCAGGACGCGAGATGCACGTTGTAGCGCAGTGACGTAAGCGGATGTACTGCAGTCGAGGAGAATCCGCGGTGGTGGCGTAGTCCGAGAGAAGCACACTTGAAGGTCGCAGAGGTGCAGCGCAAAGACGCGAGGTCGCAGAGGTGCAGTGCACGCGAAATCGCAGGTCAGGGAGGCAAAGACGCGAAAGTCGTGGGTGGTGCAGCGAGTCGGGATGCGTAGAGGTCTACCCAGATGGTCGACGCAGTGTGGCGGCCAGTGGGGCCGTGCAGGCGAGTGAGTCACGTGAGTGCGGCAGGTGGGCCGTACGCATGCATATGTGACTTTTGGGCTGTGTGCATGTATTGGGCCTTGTGTTATTGGACCTAGTGCGTACATGTAAATTAGGGTTGTATGAGTATAAAAGAGAGGGAAGAGATCTCTTGTTAGAGGTGAGAAAGGAAACGTTGAAGAGTCCGAGACGGGGTCGTATCCGAGTCGATCGGGAGCACATACGCGAAGAGACTCGGAGCGAGGTATAAAAGGAGTCGTCCGCGCGGAGAAAATAGTGCCGCACAGAAAAGAAGTAAGATCGGCGGCGCATGCAAAAAGGAAAAAAGGAACTCGAGGCGTGGCGTGACTCCCGGCCCCGAGCACGAGCAGCGAGACGCTCGGGAGCAAGGTTCGAGCGGCAGTAGGAGCAGAGTCTACAGGCAGGAGTAGGGATTTGTGTGGCTACAGAGAGGCTACATCCCTGGAGGCTATGCATGCATGCAAATAGAGAAGAGTATTTAGCTAGCAGTGCATAGCGCTTGAACCAACAGAGAGAAGAAGAAGAAAAAAGGAAGGAAAAAGAAGAGAAGAAAATTAGAGAAATTTCAGAGATTATTTGAGGTTGTGCTTTCATGTAAAGGAATCCAAATGCGTGGTCTTGAATGAAAAACAGTGAGTAAGGATTTTGATCTACTAATTCATGTTTACGTATAATTGCTCTTTAGTATGCTTGTTTAATCAGTTTCTCTTTCGTAGTATTAGATCAATTATCCTAGATTGATTTGTTCAGTTTAATCTCTTTTTTATTAATTTCTAGAATTAATAAAAACACAAAAAATTAGTTTTAGGTGTTAGTTTGCACCAATTCACCCCCCTCTTGGTGCGCCTCGATCCTACAACCATGTTGATAATTTTTGAATACGGATTCTGTCGGCCCAAATATTTGTCGAATAATATCGGATTAGAAATGAATACGGTTTTTTTTCTAGCAAATACGAATTCGGAATCGGTAGCTCACTGTTCGTTAGATAGGAATATGGATCCAGATTATCCTGATATTCAGGTGCCCAAGACTACTGTTTCAACCAAAAAAAGGTTTCCCAAATTTCAAAATCGTTTTCTAATTTAATTAATCTAGAAATCAAGTTTCAATTTTTAAAATTGGCAAACCAGCTACAAAAATTATGAAATTTTGCCACAGTCTAGCATTTAACAAAATTATTTTCAAGTTTTTACAACTTTTAAATTTTCTCAAAAAATCAAACACTAATGCCTTTAATAGAAAAATATTTTAAATAAGTAGCCAAAAATTGGGAAAACTTAAAATGTGTGATTTATTATTTTAAACATAATTCAACATAAAATGCAAATCTTAGGCCATTATAAGTTCTTCATGAATGTTTGAATTAAATAAACTAATTATGTTTTTTATTCATTTTGTGTGTACAATTTAAAGGGGTTTCACGTTCTGATAAATATTCATGTCTGTATTCGTTTTGATTCGTGTTTAGTCTATATATGTATTTGATATTATTCATATTTGTATTCGTATCCGAGTTATCCGTATTTGTATCTGCATTTGGGGAAAATATGAAAACAAATATGGCAGGGGTACTATCTGTCTGTATTGGATCCGTTTTCACCCCTACCAGTGAAGATTCTTTTCTGTTTAAATATAATTCAAATTATTTTCAAGACAATACTCAACCTTTCATCTAGAAAATATGCATTAGATTGCAGATTCATTTTCAGTCAGGAGAAAAAGTGCAAACAAACTACATCCAATGGACTTAACAGAGGAGCGAAGACGCCCATAGCAAGATATAGCATATTAGCATGAAAGCACTGTTCAACCTGGCAAAACTGTATTTCTAAGCTATGATAGAAATATTCCCCTAGAAAAATATATGTTGTACTTCCTCCATTGATTAATGTAGGCAATATTTTAACTTTTTTGCACAATATTGAGGAGGTGGTAAAATTGACAAAGCTATGAGAGGAAATGACTCCTCTCAGCACAGGAGACCGTTCCAACTTCCAAGTCACTCAGCTTCCAGTTGTCGTTTGATCTTATTAACTAGTTCAAAGCCTTTCAGTGAGTTGATGTGAAATACCCCGAAAAATTTCAAAATCTTTTTGGAATTTTTTTGGATTTTATTTGATTTTATTCGGCTTTTATTTGCAAAATTTCCGTTTCGGGTAAAATTTTCGTTTTTTCCGCTTTCCCTTTTGGTACCCCGCCTTCTTCCTTGGCCCAATGGCCTTTGGCCCAGCCTGCTTCCCTTTCCTCCTCCCTGCGGGCCGTCTTTTTCTCCTGGACCACGCCCCCGGCCCAGCGCCTTCCCCGACCCATCCTCCTCACGTGGCGGCTTCCTCTCATGCGCCCAACCCACTGCCGACAGGTGCCCATTCTTCGCCGCCCGGCCTGGCGCTTCGCCTCATCTCACATCCGCCTGTGTGCCCACTTGCCACATCTTCTCACCTCCTCGCGCCGTGCACTGCCTCCCCCGTGTCCCCCACCCTCTTCCCCGCCGCCGACCACGCCGCTTCCGAGCCGCCCCGCCTGGCTCTTGCCACCCCCACGAGCTCGCCGCCCCTCCTCCCTCTCCCGCCACTTCTCCCCACCCCTGAGCTCCCCGTGCCAAGCCCTTTCCCCCACTCATTTCCTCTTCCGGCTCCTTCCGCCGTGTTGCGCTGCGTCTTCTCCACCTCCGGTCCGCGCTGGCCACCGCCCTCGCCGTCCCCCTCTCCTTCTGGCTGACACCGGGACCCACCCGCCAACGCCGCTTCCCTAGGCCCCTATCGGTCTCATGTGGCTTTGCCCCCGTGGCGGTGGCCACGCTGCTACGCTAGGCCGACCCAGCCATGATGGTCATGAGCACCTGCGTGCTTGGGCCACCGTGGACCACACAAGAAGGGACTGATTCTTCAGGCGCCCACCCTGAAATTCTTTTCCTTTTTCTTTAATTTTCGGATTTTAATTTTCAAATAAATCCAAAAATTAATTAAAAATCCAGAAAAATTTCCAAAAATTCTAGAAAAATCGTAAAAATAAAAAAATATCCAAAAATATATATTCTTGACTAATTCGAGCCGCTGAGTCCAAAAATGATCTCCATTCCACCGAGTCCAGTCCCCAAAATTTCCAAAATCCCCAAAATGCCCTTTCATCCCGTTTTCGGCCATTCTCTCTCTGATTCAAATTTTTGTTTTCTTCTTTTCGGTGTTTTTATTCGTTTATTTGTTGGTTGCGTTTTCTCATGTTAGATCTGATGTTGGAGTAGCCCTTGGAGCCGTACCAGGAGCAAGAGTCGTTCGGGACTAGACGCGACTTCGATTATTTCCCTCTAGGAGAACCCTCGACCCCGCAAGACAAGCCATACATACCCCTTGAACATGTTGAACCCAGTTCCATTACAGTAATATGTATATTTTCTATACCGTAATATTTTTGGTAATTTAGAAAACTAGAAAAGGAGATAGTTTCGAATGACATAATTAGATATAACCTAGTGCTCAACCTGTTGCTACGCCTTAATCCCTTTTTAACCCTAGGTTATAAAATATTAAACCATCGTAGATCAGCAGTTAATATAATTTCACTTTTAGCTCAATTACTTAAAATCTCCAAGAGTAGCTCGGGTGATTTTCAAAAATTGCTACGGTTAGGAGGACAGTGTTGGGCTAACTACAGGAGATGGATATTGGTCCAACCCCCAACCGATAATAAAGACATGATGCGTTGTAGTGGTTGGTACAGTGGATACTATAGCTTGTGGTATGTAATTGGCTGAGTCTCAGGTATTTAAAAACAGATGTTTTGGGCAAGTAAATAATTTCAGTTCCCGCTCAACCACAAGTTGGGCCGGTCAACTCTGTTGACCTGTTCCAACATAACTCAGTACATTGTACTTCCCTTTGAAATACGTATAGGAGGTAGCTACCATTCTGGTAGGAGAATGGATCGCGGAGCGACTAGGGTGGAACGGGAATAGAGTGGCAATTCGTCGGTTCTTACAACAATAGGTATTCACAGTTTGCCCAGTTTACGTCTTCCGCTTTAGCCAGTGGGTCCTGAAGACTGTGGATCCTCGTAACCTACTAGGTATGGGCTAAAGAAGGGAAGTCCAACAAAAGGCTATGATCATCTCGGTCCGGCCGCATGCATTTAAGTTGCATGTTAATCCGGTGGCACTAACGGCCAAAGATATCTTGTGGGTAAAGTTGAACAGTTTTGCAGAGTGATATCAATGGTTTTCGAATATGTCGTGCTTCCAGTTAATGAAGCTGAGTTAATATAGGATGATTCCTATAACCGCACTCAAGTAGTTTTTATAAATAGAACTTGTCGTAAATTTGAGCTTTGCAAATAAATCCCCTGGTATTATCTGTTATTTGGTTTGTGTTTCAAATGTAAAATAAAACTGGTATTTAATATCTTGTATCCACAATACTTAAAACCTGTGCCAACCTTTGTTTACCTTTGATTTCTGTGTGGTTTGTTGAGTACTGTTATGTATTTACCTTTGCTTCCTACACCCCCTCTAGATTTCAATGAAGCCGGCGATTTCCAGGAGATCGCAGATGGCAACGAAGTTTGATTTTGAAGGTCTTGATCTATCTGTTCAAACTTTTCCTATGGGTGTTTTGTAATGTATCTAGTGTCAGTCACACCCTTTTGTAAAACTCTGATCATTATGCCCTTAACTTATATATAAATTATTCGCTTTCACTCTTTTGTCTGACAATGTACACTTGGTTACCTATAGCTAAAATTCTGAGTGGCTGTAAAGATATTTATATGTATAAAAAAAAAGCGGTCCGTTACTTGATGTTCTTGTCTGCCTGCTTCGCTCCAATCATCATGTCAGTATCGTCGAGCAGCACTGATCCATCACAGCCCTGCAATCGTCCATCATATGTTCAGTCATATGTCAGTGGTGCTACTGATGCATTAATTCTTTATGTGGTTCTTCAAGCTCGAGGCATCAAGCATAGATTAGAACCAAGTGTCCACAATGCACTGAAGTCCTCCGTTTCAGAAAAACAAAACAATGCACTGAAATCATCAAACCACGTCAGTTCATTAAGTACACAAATGAGAAAACTAACCTGCACGAAGTAGCTGTGGAGACGAAGGCGAAGCATGAACACAGCGTTCCGTGGATCAGCACGCACTGCCTCCATCTCTCAGTCCGGATGACGTGATTGGAAGTTGGGCATGTTTTGGAATAATACTCCAAACTCAGCTTTGAAGAGCCCCGCGCCTGTAGAATCACAGCAGGGAGAGAACGAAAAGAAGAGGGGAAAACCCTAAAGCATGACACATCTGTGGCCATTTTCATCTACTTTTAGCTGTTCCTTTGTTTAAATAACACTGAACTTTTGTGGCAAGTTGCAAATTCTGCATGGCCTTTTATAGCAAAATGATACAAGGCATTAGCGTATATAGTGCAATGAAAGTTACTCAAGGGGGATATGAACTACATACGGTCGTTGGAGTTAACAAATAGAAAAATTAGACTACAATGACAACATTTTAAAAGTTTCATGATTCATTTCGCATGTTTCTAGAAGTTTCCAGAAGATTTCAAGTAAGTTTCAAACCAAAATTTCAATGCGTTTCAGCTTTTGAAGCTCAAGTTTCATCTAGAGAGCTTCAAGAAAGTTACAATTAATAGGTTTCAACCAAAAGTTTGTAGAGGTTTCAACAAGTTTTAATGGGTTTCAACTAAAGAGTTCCTAGAAAGTTCAACACGTTTCAACCAAAAGTTTTAAGAAGTTTCATCATATTTCATAAAAAAAATGAAACAAGAGCAAAATCCATACATGCTCACCTGCGATCGTGTGGCCGCTCGCTACTATTGCTTCATGCCCACCAAGACAACGTGGCCGATGGCCTTCTCGCCTGCCACTGAGCTCGCCCCCCACCCCTCCCCGTTCCTCTCATGGACCTTTACAAGATCTTGTTCCCACATGTTGTCGAGCTCACCTCTTGTGATGACCCACATAATTAACCCAAGATAACAACGGTAACTTTATCATTAATCTTGAGTTAATTACACTGATATGGGTATATTAGCTAACAAAACAACTAGCGGACCCGACGCTTTTATCAGTTAATACATCATATTTAGAGTGTTACAACAGAACGTTAATTATAGACTTGCAGAAAACTTTATTACATTTCCTGCTACATAGGATACCATTTTATAGTTCACATGTCTCATCGTAAAAGCTTAAATATAATATTTGCACTATAGTATACCCTAGAGACTGGTGGCCTCCACTGTAAGGGCCGCTACTCCACCTACTCCTCCGGGTAGTCCTCTGTCTCCTCATCACCCTGGTCCTACGGGTGACTAGTCAACTACTCTTCCTCTGTTTGTATCCATAGCACTCAGAGTCTAAGAAAAGAGGAAATTATACAAATGTAAGTACAAAAATGTACTCAGTAAGCGTTAATAACAAAATGCAATATATGAATTTTACTTTCCAAAACTATCTCGAAAACCTTTCCACAACTCCCTTTCTCAAATCCTTTTATTGAAAATAGGTTTTATTAAGAAAACCTGTGTTTCAATTTTTAATTATTAAAATGCTACTAGCATTCGTATATAAGGTAGACTTAACTTTTGCAGCCTCCAATTCAGGAGATAGATCATGAATTCATGATTTTTAATCCTACGTAGATTTTGTATCACTTTACCCATAGTGAACCTAACCTCAGTCGGGAACTCAGAGTGTTTATCGCTATTTTGGTATTTAGATCTCCAATCTTGACCACCTACCAGTTGTACTCCTTCCCGAATTCGATGATACTATTATATGGGATGGCCAGTTGTACCCTTTCTCGAAATTGGTGGTATTCATCTACCCTGACCACCTACCAATTGTACTCCATCTCGAAATCAGTGGTACTAACACGTGGGGTGTCCAGTTAAACTCCTCGAAACCGGAGTTACTCATCGCATGGCTTTAAATATAGCGCCCCAAAAATAACCAACACTGGTTATTATCCGTGTCCCTCATTGGGCCTCCGGCAAAATGCAAGTTTCCAATGACACATTTCAGCAAAGTCTTAACTAATTTTTAGTTTGAAAATTTCATATTTCAGCAAATTTCAACTAGTTTCAAGTTAAAAATACTTTGTTCCAACAAATTTTGATAGTTAGAGATTCAAATAAAAATTCATGTGAGTTTCACAAAAGTTTCAAAATATAGAGCGAATTTCACATAGTTTCAAGCAAAATTTTCATTTGCGCTTCAGGAAGTTTCAACAAGTTTTCATGTTTGAAAATGCCATGAATCAACAAGTTTCAACTAGTTTCATGTTTGAAAATACTATATTCCAATAAGTTTCATTTATGCTTCTAGTTTCAAATCAAAATTCATGTTTCCCAAAAGTTCCAAAATATAAAGTGAGTTTCGCTGAGTTTCGAGTGAAGTTTCATTCGTGTTTTCAACCAGATTTAAAGAAATTTCACAAGTCTAAAAAAACTAACAAACTCAATACAAATTTCAAAAGAAAAAATCACAAAGTTTCCCGTAATCACATTCCAATGTGACATACACGGAATCAACACTAGCCTCACCGGTGATGAACACTTCTAAAGCCTCTGATGGGGGATGGCAATGTCGGGGCACCGATCATTGGTAGACAAGCCCATGTGGACCGTTCACCGGTCACCGAGCCCGCAAAGACTAATGTCCAGTAGCCACACCATGATCGTGACACGCATGGGCCTCTTGTTATTTGTCATGCTCCTCACGCGCACCGCGACTAGCCTTGCAGTGCTCCTCATGCCACCACCACAACTAGTCTTGCTGCACCTAGCTCACGATGCATGCAAGAGACCTTGTTAGCTGCCACGCCCTCACGCCACCAACGTTGCTAGCCTCACCCAACATAGAGAGAGAGAGAGAGAGAGTCCGTGTTTCTTTTGAAACCAATCCAGTGAGTGCATGCGTTCGTAGGGGATCTGGATAAAGATTGTGTGAAAAGAATGCAAGTTAGTGGGTATCTAGGTAAGGTGGATGCAAGTAAGATAGATAGCTAGAAATGAAGCAATCTGACGGCAAAGACTTGTCCTGTTAGTCTTGCACAAAACGCTATAGTGTTCTATAGTTTTCTTCATAGTTTAAGGCTGAAAAGTGAATTTTTCCTATGTAAAATAACTTTAACTTTGAATAATCGGCCCGTTCTAGAATGTGGGGACTTTGGAGGGTGTTCCCTCAAATTTTTAGTGAAGTTTCGTTCAGACGGGCCTTGAAAAGCTCAACTAAACTTTATAAAAAAAAGTGCAATTATGTACAATGTACATTGCTTTTCATGAGTTATTCATGAGTTATGATTGTATTCTATGAAGAATTAGAATTATGGTGTATTCATTTTAATTTGTCCGTTCAAAGAGTATCAATTTTGTTGTGTCGATCTATTGTGTCCATAAAAGTATTTGTCTACTCTATATCTAGAAAAAACATACATTTTAGGTAGATCAAAATGCACAATGAAAAGAAGAAAAGTTGGGCATGTTATCTAATTGCAACACTGATTTGACAGTCACTGGTAGGCTGGTAGCAACATCCTATTTTTATAGATAGTGCCATTTTTAGTTGAGCATGCCTCCCTCTTACTGTCTCTATCTTTATTAATTATGAAAGAAGCCTATTGAACCATAATTAAAATAGTTATCATAATTGAACCTAATATATTCCACTTGAAACTGATCGCTTTGATTGGTTAATCCTTCTTTGTAATTAGAAGAATGCTTAAATGCATGTTATTACTGCATAAATGCTCACCCTTACGTCTTTACCTCCCGTAGTGTTTGTACCTCTCTTTTAATGATACATACGACTTTTAGTTTCAAAAAGTTTTATCTTTTTTATCTCTAACATTATCCTACTTCTTACTTGTGGGATAATTAGTGAGCAGATATAGATTACATCGGCAACTACAGATTACATAGCCTTTTTTTTTGTTTTCTCACTCCCTTTTCAGTTGTGTGTTCACTTAACATGTCGTGAGCTCTTGTTACCTCTTAGGTTCAATCAAAGGCCTAACTCCTTGCCAAGGACTTTATTTCAAAAGACACCAATTAGGCTATGTTGCTTGGAATGGACAAGGCAAGTTGACCAGATCCTACAAAGAATTAGGCCTTTTACACGCCCAGTATGTACAATATTTGTTGACAGAACTTTTTTTAAGCAGAGGTGTAGTCGGGGATCTCAATTCTTTGTATTATAATTAGAATGTAATTCTCACTTAGGACCCTTAGCAAGTCTTTTTTATAACGTTTCTCTGTGTTTGGTCATACGTTATGAAGACCGTGCTATCACACGTAGCACCGTTGGATAAATACCATAAGAAGGAAGCTGTGCGGGGCATTGGATTTCCTGTGCATTAGCTATTGCAATTGCAACATAGGATACCAGATAGACGGCTCAAACCGTGCGTCACACTATAGTACATATTTTTTTATAGTAGCAAATAAGAATTGTAGCACACGAATCTAGACTGTTGGCTTTGAAAATAGGCTGTTGAGATCATGTGCAGTTACTTATTGTGCAGTTGCCACTGTACCTAATCTCTATCCTTTTGCAAGGGTGAAACGATTTTGTTCTCTTTGTAGGAGAATCTGATGTCAACATGTATTAGAGTTCAAGTTGGAGTTTTATACTAGTTCATCATTTAATTTTAAATGAGTATATTGCTTTAATCGAGGGCCTGTTTGGCATTCCGTTTAACTATGTATTTAAAAATTTTATGTTACCTAGCACTCTAGATGGCAATGAACTGAACAAAATAATATCCATATTGCTCGTGTTTTGGTAACATAAAAATTTTAAATACATAGTTATCAACACCTAGATTTACTCGTTGCCAGAACTAAAAGTTGTAAGTTGCCGGCCAGCATCTAGATACTAACACCTATAACTACTAGCGGCTTAATTTTTTTGTTAGTTGCTGTCATCTAGAGTGCTAGGTGGTGCACTAAACTAGTTACTCAGCAGCAAGTTGCCACACCTAGAGTTGCTAGATGCCAACAAAATAGAAGTGCAAACCAACATTTTTTTTCCTAGATACCACCAAACTTGGATTTTGCTAGTAGCTAGCTACTAGGAACCCATCAGATTAATCATACAATTCTTGCAACTAGCAATCTAATAAATAATATGATTCGGCAACCTTATAGTTGTTAGTTGCCAAAAACTACATTTTCTAGCTGCTAATCAACCTGCCAGTTTGACCAACCAATTTTTTGCTAGTCGTCATGATAATAATTTTCGTTGAACTTGTAAGCGCTTTTGATATTTTCTTACGGTTCATTGCTCTTGTAATTACCAACTCTGAATTTCGTAGTTGCTAGTAGGCATCAATTATAGTTAATAGATGCTAGCAACTAATGTAGCAAGTAACATATATAACTACTAACTAGAAACTAATGTAGCAAATAACAGGAAGAGGTATCAACTAATGTAGTAAATCATACCCCTACTAATCTCAAAAAAGTTCCTGGCCTGGGAACGATTTGAGCCGAGCCGGCTCGGCTCAAAAAGTTTTTTCGCGATTTAGTTATTTTGTAATTACGAATAGGTCTTTCGTGATTTTTTGTGAGAGAAAGATTTTTCCCTCTAAATTCGCGTTCGGGTCCCTCGTGCGCCATTTTACGAAAAGAACCTCCCGTTAAATCCAAATCGCGAACAAACCCTTTTCTAATTTTTTAGGATAGTGGACAGGTCCAAAAATGTAACATTCAGGTCCTTGCTCTTTACGTTTAGGTCATTTCTCCGTTTTTCTCGGAAAAAAATGTTTTTGTCACTAGAAATATATGTGCAGCTCTATCTCTAGACTTTTTTCCACCTCGATTTCCCATCTCGATCTCTAATATTTTTTAAAACATGTATTATTACTCCGCGGACGCGTCGGCCTCTGATATTTTTTAAAACATGTATTATTACTCCGTGAACGTGTAGAGTGTTAAGCTCGACAAAAGAAGGTTGTCATCTCTAATAATTTTTCGCCTTTTTCCCTCTAGACTTTTTCCCCACCTCGATTTCCCATCTCGATCTTTAATATTTTTTAAAGCATGTATTATTACTCCGCGGGCGCGTCGGCCTCTGATATTTTTTAAAACATGTATTATTACTCCGTGAACGCGTAGAGTGTTAAGCTCGACAAAAGAAGGTTGTCATCTCTAATAATTTTTCGCCCTTTTCCCTCTAGACTTTTTCCCCACCTCGGTTTTCTAACTCAGTCTCCAATATTTTCCAAATAATTCGTCGAAAGCGATATTTCTACAGCTCTATCCCTCTACTTTTTTTCCCGTTTCGCTCATTATTTCAACGATTCAAAGAATAAAACGCCGCCCATGTATTATTACTCCGTGAACGCGTAGAGTGCTAAGCTCGACAAAAGAAGGTTGTCATCTCTAATAATTTTTCGCCCTTTTCCCTCTAGACTTTTTCCCCACCTCGGTTTTCTAGCTCGGTCTCTAATATTTTCCAAATAATTAATCGAAAGAGATATTTCTCTGACTCTATCCTCTACTTTTTCCCCTGTTTAGCTCATTATTTCAACGATTTAAAGAATAAACGCCACCAAAAAATAAATCCTCTGAAAAACGACACGTGGCGTGTTACGCCTGAGTCTCTAATATTTTTAAAACATGTCCTTTCTCTGTTTTCCGAAAAAAAGTTTTTGTCTTGAAATATTTGTGCAGACTCTATCTCTAGACTTTTTCCCACTCAATTTCCCATCTCAATCTCGATATTTTTTAAAACATGTATTATTACTCCATGAGCGAGTCGATCTCTAATATTTTTTAAAACATGTATTATTACTCGTGACGATAGAGTATTAAACTCGAAAAAAGAAGGTTAACATCTCTAATAATTTTAGCCCTTTTCCTCTAGACTTTTTTCCCATGCGGTTTTTATTTCGGTCTCCAATATTTTCCAAATAATTCGTCGAAAAAGATATTTCTACAGCTCTATCTCTCTATTTTTCCCCGTTTCGCTCATTATTTCGACGATTTAGAAAATTAAACGCCGCCGAATTTTTTTTTTTTTGAAAAAACGACCCGCGCGGCGTGTTATGTCGCAGAAAATTTCCTAGTAATATAGAGAACTAGCAACTAATTCAAAAAGTAATGTGTACAACTAGAAACTAACGTAGAGTTTGATAGTTAACAGCTTAGCACCTACATTTTGCTAGTCGCAAGCACCTAAGTAGTGAAACTTATAACTACTAGTAGGGTTGCTAGCCGTCCGTACCCTATAGTTGCTAGTTATCAGCACCTAGAGTTTGTTAGTTGTAATTACCTAGGTAATTGAGCCTATAATTACTATCAGTTGAGAATTGCGAGCTACTACCTAGAGTTGTCTATAATGGACACCTAGCTAGCAAAGAAATATTTGATCAATATGTTACGGTAACATATTTAATATGTATCTTGTATTGTCAAGCTCGTCATATAGATCACAACACTTCAAATGAGATGCAAAACGGATACATAGTTAAATAGATATAATTATTTAAAGTAAAAATAACCAATATATACAAACTTCATCTATATTGTGTTGTTAAGTTTATGTTCACTTGACATAGCTTGACTGAAAAAGAAAAGCGCTCATGGGAAAGCAACATGTTCGATGAAAAAGGAAAGAGAGAGTGATTGTGTTGGAGCGCTAACGCTCAACTATGTCATGTGTTAGTCGTGTCCTTTTTTCATGTCCCATGTGCATTACTCAAAATTGAGCCAAATTTGCTAGCAAAGTATTGAGTGTGTTTCCAAAAAAAAAAAATGGCATTGAGTGTGCGATATTGCAGAGCCAATAATCCAGTTCATAGGGAAAATAGGGTCATAATCGAGACGGAAACAATTTTTTTTAAAAAAAGTTTAAGGCAGAAACATGTATGTACATGAAAGAAACACGCAAGATATGTTTGGATGGGATCGTGGGAAGGATTCGGTCAAAATTTTAGTAAAAATTTCATGAAATATCTCCTCTATCCTCCTCGTCCCCATCGAGAACTCCAAATAATTCATAGTTTCAAAAAGAAAAAAATCCACTTTACAACCCTTAATTATAGACTCGTTTCGATTTTCAACCTCCAACTTCAAAACTGTTTATTTTTCACCCTTTAATTATCAAAATCGTTTACTTTCTAACTCTATTTGGTCTCGTAAGTGGTTTTTGGCCATGTTGATGCACATCTACCTCACTTTTTTCACTTACGCGACATCCACATCACCAACAAGATTATAAAAAATAAATTAGGGCTTGTTTGGTAGAGTTCTAGATCCTAACTTCACCTGAAATCTGAAACTTGTAGGCTAAAATAAAGTGAATTAAGTTTATATTTTTGGTCTGAAATGTAAACAAGATCATCCATCTAAATACTCTTAATATACTCACAACTCCAGTTCCACGGATCTAGTGGAGCTGGAGCCCTACCAAACGCACCCTTAATATACATGGGCCCATAGGACCCACATGTCAACCCTATCTCCTTCCTTAGTTGCAAGGTTAACAACAAAGATGGAGAGCTGGAGAGCTATAGCATATGGGTGGCAGTGGGCCGGGCATGGTGCCAACGATGGAGTAGTGGCAAGGCATGGGTAAGGGGCAAAACAGAATACTCACAGCATGAGGAACCATATGGCGGTGGTGGTTTAAGAGGCGTAATGTTCTGAGGCAAGCAATGCAGGCATGCGGTAGTGGCAGTTGGGTCATGGAGACTACGAAGCACTGGTCGTGAGGAACCATGGTGAAGTTCAACGACACTGCAGAAGAACTTCAATTAAGAGCAGGTGTGGGCATGAAATTCATATTAATTTGGTGACATGAGGGAGGAGGTGGTGGAACACGATGTGACATGGGCGGTTTTGAGATTATCTCACAGGGGTGGTAGAAGGTGATAGGTGGATGGTATTTGGCATCCATGACTATGGCTTCCGGACACTAACAGATTGCTTTGCTTAGACGGATCAAGAAAGTTTGTATTTGGCCATAGTTGGACGGTTGTCAGGAGGCGATGGACACTTGCTCGGGTGTTGGTGACACTGTTGGACGACGGCTCCGGCATGGGTGAGCACCCAACTCAAGCCTCCCCAACTCACATCTCTTTCAAGCAGGAATGCAACGTGATACCTAGTCTCACAACATGCTGAACAACACAAGAACAACAACAATTCAACAACACCAAGGAGACGCAAACAAATTAATAGCACAAGCCGCAACTTCAAGTCATGTGCAGTACATCATCGACATGTGTAAGTTCAACCTTCATTAGTTATGGTTTTGGTGTTAATGACAAATCTAATATTGAGATTATCCATTAATGTGATTTTGTTATTAATGACAAATCTTATATCGAGACTAACTTGTTTATTTAGAATATCCTTGATTAGTCTCATCGCATTGAAAAATGGAAAATCCAAGGTATGTATGCGTATTCATTCTAGTATTAGTTGTATACTTTGGATTCAAGTTAAAGTATGAATGTCCCCATTATATTAACCACAAACGTGCATCATGTTTCCCAATCCACACATTACATGGATGCACATACTTAGGGGGAGTTTGTAGTTTAACTTGAAAGCCTCTTTGTATTGATCTAATTCTTATTGAATATTGACACATATAAGGATCAAGACAAAGAAACTAAATCCTTGAGTATATGTTTGAATTGCCTAGTTATAAGTATACTCATGGTAATATAGGATATACTCCAATACGATCAAATTGGATATGTGCATATTATGTCCAAGTCAATTATATCTATGCACATATACATGTGGGGTGTATTCTATAGTTGATGATTTAGAGTAATGATCATTTCCATATAATTTACATATAATGGATCATTACTTTTCATCAACATGAGTATATGAAAACTTGTGTAGTTAATATATACTCATATCAATTTAAATGATAATTTAAATTGAGTTCATTTGTCTTGATAACCATTAAAGAACATTTCATCATGTGTTGATGGTGTTCCTTGATTAATTAAGGACAAATGAATAGCTCTTAAGTATAATAAAGCATGAGTTGCATTATTGTACTTAAGACACAATTAAATCATTCAAATTGACTTAGGTTATGCTCAATTGATCTAAAGGCATCCATTATGTGTTAAGGGAGTGCAAGAGATAATTGAGACAACCGTGCATCTTGGACTAACTATTTTATGAGTTGTGATTGAGTTAGGTCCAAAGATGAATGAAATGATTGAGAACGGGATAAAGACGGCATCATGAGGTGATGGGCGTCAAGAGAAGATCCCGAAGACAAAGAGAAGAATCGAGTGATGATCCCGGAGGAGTATCAAAGTGATGATCATAAAGACCCCAAAGGGGATTGCTTGCGTACGGCGACGAAGGTATAATTAGATAGGCTAAGGACTTTGTAGTCTTTGAGTCTAAAGTTTTTATCGCCATACTATTAAGAGGAGTTGATTCCTAGTTTGAGCTTCATCATGTGTTGATGATTTCAATCCGCATTCACTCAAGCTCAAATCATAAATCATTTGGATTTGATTTTTGCATAAGGGTTAACCATTTGGCATGTGTTGCGAATGGGTTAAGCTTATACTTGGTTGTTGTTGGTTTATGCTCTGATTTGCATGTGTTGCAAAGAGGAAGAGCATATGCATTTGGTTTTCGTATAATACTTTGATTTGCATGTGTTGCAAATAGGATAAGCTATACGCGTTGGCTTTTGCGTGAAGTTCACTTTTGCATGTGTTGCAAGTATTGAAGCTTCATGTTTTGTTTTTGTTTGCAAAACAAATCTTTCTTAAATCAAAGTGGTTGCTTGGAACTAAGTTTTGCATGTGTTGCAAAAGGTGAGAGCTCATGCATTATGTTTTAGCTTGTGACTGGATCATGTGTTGATCATCACAAAGGCTAAGTAAAGTTTATGGTTTGTGTTTGCAAAATGTGTTTTTGCAAAATGTTGTTTTGTTATTTGCAAAAGTGGTTTGCAAATAAGCTAGAGGTTATGGGTTTCAATTCTAGAGTATGTGTTGGCATTTGCAAATGTGTTTTGCAAAGTGTCGGGATCATGTGTTGATCCTTACATGGCTAGAGGATTGATCTTATAGCTTTTCGGGTTATTTGCAAATGTGTTTTGCAAAAGTTATTTTGATCATGAGTTGATCATCATGGCTCAATATTTGATGATAGTGACTCTTTATATCTTGTAGTCATGTCTTTGATCAAGTCTATTTGAGAGATTTCGAAAAATCATATTTTACACTTGAATGACTACATTAAAGTTTGGTTTTGGTGATATTTAAAAAATATCTATGGATGATTAAATCATGAAAATGGGTGGAGATTGTAGCCCTCGTGATAAGCTTCGCATAGAATCAAAAATCACCCAAATCGGAGTTCGGAGTAAAAAGTTATGAGCTTTTTAGTGAATGTTCTTTTGACTACCGCCAAAGCAGTACTACCGCCCGTAGGGGCTTGATAGTACGGTAGTACCGCCCTTGCAGAGATTTTTGCGAGAAGGCTCTTTTGAAGTTTTAGGCGGTACTACTACTTGGTAAGAGGTAGTGCTGCATGAATCTGTAGCAACGGCTAGTTTCAAAGACTTTTAATGCCGTTTGCCCCCAACGGCTAGTTTTCTTTGTGAGGCTATAAAAGGAGGTCATGGGGGGCATTTGCTTGTTGATTGAGTATTTTGCATGAGGTGGTGCATGTGTTGCATACTCATATTTGATTCTTGAGCTAAGAGTGAGACTAATTGCATGTGTTGCAATTAGGAAGTGGTTTGAGAGCCTCTTGTGCATGTGTTGCATTTGAGGGAGGCCTAGGTGCATGTGTTGCACTAGGTGATCACCGGGAGCGCATGTGTTGTGCTCGGTGAAATTCAAGCAAGGAGCGGCTTGTTACTCTTGGAGGTTGCTGACTCCTAGACGGCGTAGGCGTCATGCGTGGGAGCTCTCAAGGTGTGAGAAGCCTTGGCGAAGTTTGTGAAGGTTCGGGTTGAGCCTACGCGAAAGCGTGAAAAACCACGACTAGTGGAAAGAGGCGGTGCTCGGCGGAGCCGGTCCAAGTGGTTGGGATTGCCTCAACGTGGATTAGGGAGGCAAGCAAGTCTCCGAACACCACGGAAAAACATCGTTTGCCTCTTGTCTCTTTTACTTTCAAGTATTTACATTTCTAGTATATTGTTCAATTGCTTGATTGTAATAGAATTGCTTAGTGTTAATTGATTGATCAATTTAGCAATTCTAGTTTAGAGACATAATTTAGTTAGTGCACTAGTGAGCCTAGTTGATTTAGGCTTTAATTGTCAAAACCTATATATCGCTTCCACATATATTTGATTAGGTTTTAACATAGGGGTTGATTAGAGCGAATTGTTTAGTGAGCGATCGAATTTTGTAAAACGCCTATTCACCCCCCCTCTAGGCGCATCCTCGACCCTACAACATGGTCAGCGTGGGGATGATGTCGAGCAGTTGCGCGCTTGCGAGATATGGCAAGCATGCAAGGACTATGTGGTCATGGTCGCACTAGCAAGAGGTGTAAGGGTGGCCGGAGTGTGTGTGGCCACGAGGGAGATGAGGAAGAGAGATTCGGGTGATATGGCAAAATATGTTGATATTATGGGTACATGGATTCATGTGAACGACACGTCGGTGAAAAATCATTTTGTTTAAGATCGAAGGAGTAAAACAAACGATTTCATTAGTTCAAGATTTCAACTCAAACATTTGATGGTCTTTTTTCCCTTTCAAAAAGCGCTATCCTTTTCTTTCTGTCCCACCTAGCGCTCAACGTGGTGCAAAATCAACTGCACCAAACCTATCCCTCGCCCCCTGCACTCCCGAGTCTCGACCCCACAATCCCGTAGACTCGGTCCATCATCCCCCAGCCAGGGTTCACAAAATCGGTTTTCAATTTTTGCTCGATTTTTTATTTTTGATTTTCAACAAAAATCAATCAAAAATCGATAGAAAACCGAAGAAGTTGGAATTCAAAAAATTTGAACTTGGTGGTCAAACAATGGTGAAGGAATAAAAATTAAGTGATTTTACCGATTTTTATTAATTTTTGGGCGGTTTTCTTGATTATCGACTGATTTTTTTATTTTCAGCACACCAAAGGAAATATTTTAAACATTATAATTTTTTAAAAATTATAAAAAAATTTAAAAAATCACAAATATTCTACATAACACCTCAAAGAAATTTTAACAATTTTTGAATTCATTTAGTACTTCTGAAAATAAAAAACCATAATTAATGAAAAGGAACAGAGACACAATCATATTTTTATAAAAATTACAAGCTCGATTATGCTAGTAAATTTTAACAATACCATAAAAACATCTCAAGGATCATGTATTAAAATTTTTAGAAATATTAAACTTCATTTAGTACCCTAAAAAATCAAAAATAGAAAAGCATATACAAAGACATTATCACACTTAGATTTCTTTTTTAAAAAATATACAGATGTGATCATCATCTAAAAATTTTATAGAATCATTAGAATGGCCTCTGAATGTCACATGAAAATTTTAAAAATATTATCCTTCATTTAGTGTCCCTAGAAAATAAAAAATAGAATAATATATAAAAAGACAGTAACACTGTCAAATTTTTTAAAAAATGCACAGATATGATAATCATCTAAAAATTTTATAGAATCATTAGCATTACATTAGGACCTCATACAAAATTTTTCAAAAATTTTTAACACTTTTTGATAAAATTTTTAAACTTTTAAAATTTATATTTAAACTTTACCGGTTTACCTAGCAGTTTTTATTTCGGAAGCATGTAGCGAAAATCGCGATTTTGAGTCGTAGATTTTGTGAAGAGTGGACCGGGACGAGGGAGCGGGGCGTAAGCCGGAAGATTGTGCTGGGGGCAGACCCTGCAATGAGGGCTCTTCGCGAAGCTTCCAGAAGCTCCCGAAACAATGGCGAGGCTCCTCGTGCTCCTCTCGGCGCCGTACCGCCTCTCCGCCACCACCGCCACCCCGCCTCCTCCCCCCCTCCATGCACCGCCACCCTGCCTCCTTCCCGTCCCCCGGCCGCCGCCACCTCCTCCCGTCGCCTCTCCGCGTCCTGGTCCACGCCATCGAGTCCTCCCCCGGGCCCACCAAGCAGGATCCGCCTCCGGCCGCTTACGAGACCCAGGAGACGCCGCCCGCGGCGCCGGCGTTCGAGGTGGAGGAGCTCGGGTGGGGAAGCCAGCTCCCGGTGAAGCTCCGCACGCTCGTGGTGCCGCCGTGGAGCGCATCCGCAAGAGCAGCGTCCTCAACATGAAGCTTCGGGGCGAGGTGCTGTTTTACCGCTCGGCGCACGTGCTGATTTTTCTTCTCCTAATGTGATTCGTTCATTTCGTGCATTTTGATTTTTCTATGCTATTTTTTAAACTTTTGATACTCCTGCAGATTTTTTTAGTGTTCCCTTCACTCACGCGTGCTTGTCACTTTTTTTTGGCATTTCGTTTGTAAACTAGACTTACTTTGATTTTTCCAACATTTGTTAATTTTGCTATTGTATTATGCAACACTGTTTTTTTATCGTAGGTATTTATGGCCGCAGATCTCCGATCAGCTGAAAACGCACTTCTCGTCGTCGTTGCCACAAATCTGCGATAATTTTGTGAAGGCAGTTTATGACCCACGAATATCAGGGATCTCTCTGCACATAGAGCCGCTGAGATGTGGGTGGGGGATGGTGGATGGGATCAGAAGGCACGTTGTGGATTTCAAGAAGTCTGGTAATCAGAAGCGATTCTGAATTTGGTGTCTTATTTCTGTACATGCCTGCTGGATGATGAACATATGTTGAATGATTTTGTAGGTAAATTTGTTGTTGGTTATATGCCTGTTTGTGGGGGAGAAAGAGTACTACCTTGCTTGTGCCTGTGCACCGCCAAGTGCTTATGTTGCTTTGTTTGATCTAACTGTTCAGCAAACATTTCTCAGAGGTAAGTGCATGTGCGGCAATGACATGAAGCTTCTGCTTTGTTGATATAGTTATTGGTTAAATGCATCATGAACAAGAAGTATTGTTTTGTGCTGATCCTCAAACCTGTTTCAAAATTTCACTTGTGAGCAGTAGAAAGGATGTTGTTCGTTTCTAGTGGTTTTATGACGCAACAGAACTACTGATGTTATTCTGTTGATTAGATGGATTTGTACAGCAACAATCCTTGTTATAATGTTTAATGCATTTCTGATAGTTTCGCTTCTTGTTGTGAACTAAGTTTACGAAGCTTGGTCATACCCTATGTGTTATTGTTCCATAAAATGAAGCGACCTGAATGCAGATAAGTTCCTTTCAGGGTAGCTAATAATTTGTAATTCGGTTGGTAAGGTGTTCTTGAGAAAGTTGGAATAGAACCAGAAATTCAACCAATTGGTTGCTACAAAAGTGGTGGGGACCAAATTGCACAGAAGAGCATGTCAAATGAAGTTAGGGAGACGCTGGCCACACCGGTTGACAATATTTATGGAAACTGGCTGGATATAATATCTTCCAGACATGGTAATTTCAATAGATCTGTTTCAAATACTTAAAGAAAAAGTTGTCATTAGAGATTTTCTTCTATAGGGAAGAAAAAAAAAGAAGAAATCAAGGAATTTATTAATTCAGGAGTCTATCAGGTTGCCAGACTTAAGGAAGAATGTTGGATAACAGATTTATTGTATGATGATGAGGTATGATTTCCTTCACGAGCTATTTACTAAGGTGCCAAGTAAACTGCATAAAACTTAACTGAGATAAGTATAGTTAATACTACTCCCTCTGTTGATTTTTATATGGCGCCCACACATTTCAGGATTATAAGTTTGTAAATTTTGACCAACAATTAGTCCAACAATATATAGGTTATATGATACAAAAGTGATACCTTTAGATTCGTATTTGAAAATACTTTCTGGTTATGATTTTGTAGCTATGAACTATTATAAAAGAAATTAACAGTCAAAGTTCAACTTTAGAGACCGCACCAAGTGAAACTGTGCCTTATAAAAATCAACGGAGTACATTTTTTGCCTGCATCCATGTTACCAGTAATTTGTATTAGGAAAGTAAAGTGATGTTTCAGGTTTCAGCATTCCTTGGTTAATCTTTTCTACAATCAAATCTAAGCAAGCAACAGAATTATTTACAGTCTCTGTGCTTCATGGCTCCAAAAATAGTTACATGTACCTGAAGAGATGCCACAAAGCATTTTTGTTCCCGAGGCAAATCTTCCATCCTAAGGGAGTATTTCCATGATGGGGATTTCTTTGGGAATTTTTGGGATTTATTTGAAATTTGAGCTAAATCCTGAGGATTAAAAAATCCTCCTATCGAAACAGGCCCTAAGAGTCATGCTATAATATGTGTGAACACCAAATTCTGAAGCTTAAGGAAGGGGCTATTGTGTCTCAATTAATTTCTTTCTTCCACTGAAATTATCTTTATTTTGTTTGTTCAAGTCTTAAACCCAAATGTGTTTGTGAGGAGTAAACATAAAAATATGATATGCCCCCTTTTATAATTAACTTTGTTTCTCTTCTGCATATGGTAAATTGCTAACTCAAGCTTATTTGGAGTTTCTTTATGCTTGTAAGGGTATGTTCAGGATATGTGACTTGACAAACTGAGGAAGTACATATGGAATTTCCATTCTGGATTTTTTTTTGAATTTGCATACTGAAATATTATTTTCTTCACTTTTTTTCAATATTGGCTGCTATTGTTTTTTCTGTATTGTCTTATTCAATAGGTAATGGAAATATTGAAGGAGAAAGTAGGACAGAAAGACAAGAAAAGCCTGCATATTGGTTGACTACAGGTAACTTAGACATTTATAGTTCCGGAGAACCGGTGGAAACCAACCAGTTTTCTGGATTTTCCCAGTCCCTTATTTTGTTTGATTTTTCTTTTTTTTAATATAGATATTTCAGAATTATCGCAATAAACACTGTTATACATATTGTTGGCAAAATAGTCTTAAATAGAGGTAATCTTTGGATCAAACTGGTCAAACTGTACCTAGGCTGGTTATGGGAAACAAGACAATAACAGTCGATGTCAGAATTCTGGTCCTGTTATCAAATGTTGCAGTTTCCCTTTTGTGGCGACCCGCACGATTAGCCCAGGGTAACGATAGTCACACTGTCATTACGCTAAGATAATCATACGAATCTCGGTATACTAGCTAATCAAAACACCGAGCGCACTCGATGTTTTTCAGATAGTACACCGTATTCAGAATGTTGCAGCAGAATAATAATTAGAGACTGATTGAAAATATATTCAAACCAAGCCACGCAGGGTTATATGTCCATTACATAGATATACTTCTGTCCTAGTACAACAAAAGAATATAACATAGATACTATTACACCCAAAAGACTGATGAAGCCGATACACGGCTACTCCTCTCTTCTATTCTTCCTGGTAGAACTCTGCAGCCTCGTCCACCTAACCATCGGCTTGAACACCGGAGCCAAACTCTAGAAAAGGGGGATTTAGCAAGAGTGGGTACAAAAGTACTCAGCAAGCATTAATAACAAATGCAATTATGAATTTTCCTCTCAAGACTACTTTCTTACCTTCCCTCAAAATCCATTTTTACATGAAATAGGTTTTTGATTTTCTTTAAGGGTTGGATATTTTAAACATGAAAAACAGCTACTACACCCATATATGAGGCAGACTTAGCTTCCGTAGCCTCCAATCCAGGAAACATGCTTGAATTCAAGATTTTAACCCTGCGCAAGTTCGTATCATTTTTAGCCATAGCGACCCCATCCTGTGAGGCCCTAGAACGTTTATCACCAAATCCAGCATTAGGTCTCCAACCCTAGTAGCTGATGAGTAGTGGTGTCCTCGGCTGTTCCCCACTACCCCCAGCGTACCAGTTGTATCGTACTACCGCAGCAGCATAGATACTCTCCTAGGCTTTAAATATAGCACCTGATCAACATGGCGATTTATGTGTCCTTTCTGGGACTCCGACTTTGACTTCACACTCCTAGATATCCTCCCATTTCCACTCTGGGATTTGGAGAGGTTGGAGTAGGCCTGCTGGACGCTGATGTTCCGCCTTGACCTTTTGACAGGTATCACATTTACTAACATACTCTACGATTTCCTTTTTCATGCCATTCCACTAGAATGTTTCCTTCAGATCCTTATACATTTTGGTACTGCCCGGATGAATGGAATACAAAGTGTCATGGGCTTCTTTCAAGATCAAGGATTTCATCTCAGGATTGTTTGGAACACAAATCCTATTGTGGAATTTGAGGATTCCCTCGCTTAAAGTGAACTTAGACGGTTGATTTGACTGGATCCTCTTGGTCTCTTCTATGATAAAACTATCAGATGACTGTTTTTCTTTGATTTGCTCCAATAAGGTTGATTGGACAGTCATGGTGGATAGCATTGCATTTGATGGAGACAGATTGAAATGAATCTCCATCTTAGCCAATTCTTGAAGGAGTTCAGGATAGAATTTCTGAATGGAAAGATTGTGACATTGAGATTTTCAGCTCAACGCGTTGACGACTACGTTGGCTTTTCCAGGATGGTAATTGATGGTGATGTCATAATCCTTAATGAGTTCCAACCATCTTCGTTGTCTCATATTTAGTTCCTTCTGAGTGAATATGTACTTGAGACTCTTATGGTCACTATACAGAGTACACTTTGCTCCATATAAGTAGTGTCTCCAAATCTTCAAGGCAAATACCACGGCTCCCAATTCTAAGTCGTGGGTAGGATAGTTGACCTCATGTGGGCGTAACTGCCTAGAAGCATAGGCAATCACTTTGTCCTTCTGAATGAGTACACATTCTAATCCAGACTTAGAGGCATCACAATATACAATATATTCTTCTCCATTTTCTGGCACAGATAAGATTGGAGCTGAGGTTAGGACCTATTTTAGTTTCTGGAAGCTTTCTTCACACTTATCAGTCCAGTTATAAGGATTGTCCTTTTTGAGAAGCTTAGTGATAGGTGAAGCAATTTGAGAAAAGCTTTTAATGAATCTGCGGTAATATCCGGCTAATCCCAGGAAACTTCTGACTTCGGTTGCATTGGACGGACATTTCCAAGTTTTTATGGCTTCTATTTTGGATGGGTCAACCTCTATTCCTTTCCCAGAAATGACGTGACCAAGGAAAGACACTTGTTTTAACCAGAATTCACATTTGCTAAACTTGGCATACAACTGATTTTCCCTCAAGGTTTGCAGGGCTGTCCTTAAGTGCTCTTGATGCTCTTCCTCACTCCTGGAATAGATGAGAATGCTATCTATGAACACCACTACAAACCTATCCAGATACTTCATGAAAATTTTGTTCATCAGATTCATGAATGCAGCGGGGGCATTGGTTAATCCAAAGGGAACAACCGTATATTCATGATGACCATATCTGGATACAAAGGCAGTCTTTTCTATATCTTCTCGTTTAACCTTAATTTGATGATATCCAGAGCGAAGTTCAATCTTTGAAAAGACACATGCACCTCTAAGCTGATCGAATAGGTCATCTATTCGAGGAAGTAGGTACTTGTTTTTAATAGTGACACTGTTTAAGTCTCGATAATCGGTGCATAGCCTTATTCCACCATCCTTCTTTTCTACAAATAAGACTGGTGCTCCTCACGGGGATACACTTTCTCGAATAAATCCCTTTTGTTTCAATTCCTCCAACTGCTTCTTTAGCTCAACTAACTCTAGAGGATTCATTCGGTACGGTCTCTTAGATATTGGAGTGGATCCAGGAACAAGTTCTATGGAGAATTCCAATTCTCTGTCAGGTGGCATACCTGGCAGTTCATCAGGAAAGACATTTGGGAATTCCTTGACCACTGGGATGAGGGCCAATTTTGAGGAAGATATATGATTCAGTTTGGTAGCAGAAACATAGAGTTTGGTTCTAATTCCTTTGTAAAGGATACGATCTCCATCTGATTTCCTTATAGATGCAGTCTTTTGCTCACAATCTATGTTAACTCCGTTCGCAGCTAACCAATCCATCCCCAAGATTATATCTAACTCAGATAAATTGATTACATGGAGGTTAGCTAAGAATGAGATCTCTTGGATATTTATTATCTGATTTCTCCTTATTAAGGTGATTGTAATTATCCCTGCGGGTGTACTAACCGCGAGGGTGACGACATATGTACACATCCTAAATTATGCTAAGAGATGAACTTCTTGGAAATAAAAGAGTGTGTCGCACCGAGATCAAATAATACAGTACCCTTAGATGGGGGAATGGAAAGCATACCAGTTACTACATCAGTTGCTCCTTCTGCTTGTTCTGCGGAGATGTTGTTCAAACGAGCCGATGCTGCAGATGGAGCCGTCCGACTGGAATCTCTTGATGATGTTGAGCTAGGATTCCCTGGTCTAAGGACCATAGCAGGTGGACGATTCTGGAAGTGACTTGGAGGATGCTGCCCAGTCTGCCTAGGTGGATGGGGACAGTTGGCTCTCTTATGCCCAGTCTGCCCGCAGTTGTAACACGATCCCATACCTTGGGGGCAATTGCTAACATAATGCTGACCACCACACTTGAAACATTGAACTGGAGCCCTAGATGGCAGGTTAGCTGGGTGAGGAATGAATGGAATTGCCCTTGGGCGGATCATGGGGTTTCTGTTGGGTAGCGGGGGTCTAAAGAACCTTGGTGGAGTAGGAACAGGGGGTCTAGGATCAAATCTGGCTTTCTTTCTTCTCTCCTTATTCAGCTGTGCATGCTCATTCTCAATTGAGACAGCTCTATTTGTGAGATCCCAGAATTCAGTGATTCTATATCCTGACAATTGGGCACGAAGATAAGGGTTCATGCCCTTTTTGAATCTGAAGATCTTCTTCGCATCGGTATCTACTTCTTCCGGGGCATAACGAGATAACTCGAGGAACTTATTAAGGTACTCCCCCACTCTCCTGTTTCCTTGAGTTAAGTCCCAGAATTCTTGTTTCTTAATGTTTATTTCTCCCATTAGGATATAGGTTTCGCGAAATTGAGAAGAAAATTCAGCCCCTCCGATTGGTTGTTCCCCGGTGCACATGCGGCGGTAATCTGACCACCACGATGCTGCCGCACCGAGAAGCTGGTAGGTGGTGAAGTGGACCTTCTCCTCATCTAAACAACCAACAGGTTCTAATTTCTTTTCAATTTCTCGCAGCCAATCATCAGCTTCTAGGGGCTCAGTGGCTCTAGCAAAGGTGGGAGGGCGAGTTTGGAGAAACTACCCTAGGGTGACTTTAGTCTGAGTGTGGGACGTTCCAGGAACTAGGTTTGCTAAAAGTGTTTCCATATACTGGTCCCAGCGCTTTTGGTCTTCTTTGCGAGCATTTTCAAAATAATTCAGAACCCTCTCCAGTTGATCCCGATTTTTCGGAGTCCTGGCTGTACTAACTGTTCTTGCTAGCGGGGTTGGCTGTCTTGACTCTACTGGTATTGGTTGATTTAAGTCCTGAAGATTAACTGCGGGTGGTTCTTGGGTTAGCGGGGGATTTGCTGAAGAACCTAGCCTCAGAATCAGATCTTGCTCAACAACTTCTCTTTCTGTCATCCTACAAAAGAAAATCACACAACCTAAATTCTTAGTGGTTGGACAATTACTTTACAAGCAACCTTTTTGTGCGGTGAGAGGTATTGCATTGTGAGAGAGATTTTTACAAGTCCAGATTTTAAAGAATAGGAAAGGCACCAGATTACGCTCTCTTTCGCCACTCCATTACAGAAACAGAATGTAAATACTAACTACGCTTCAGAGGAAGAACTATGAAAATGCAAGTTAACAAACGAAAACAATCCTGCATTCCAAGTAGTAGGAACTCCCTGAGATTAACGCACTCAGGCCGCCCTATCTACAAAGCCTAGGGTAGCGACAGTAACACTGTCATTACCCCAAGATAATTACACGAATCTCGGCATAGCCGCCGGCAAAATATTGGAAGATCCAATGCTTTACCAGCTACTATGCCGTATTCAGAGTGTTACAGCAGAACAATAATTAGGGACTGTATGAACATATATTCATTACTTAGCCACACAAGGCTATGGGTTCATTACATAGTACTTTACGATATTGCCCTATACAATAAAAGATTACCACTATTGCCTAGATCCACTAAATATCCCCTAGGAACATAATATGGGATATAGATCCTCCTGGTAGTAGTCGGGATAAAAATAGCCCTCTACGTTATCCTCCTGATAACTCTAGGACTGAGCCCAGGTGTAGCCCTCATCTGCGGCCTCGTAGGTGGATCCATTAGGATCTTCTAGAAAAGGGGGAAATACAAGAGTGAGTACAGAGTACTCAGCAAGCATTAATTAGCAGAATGCAGTATGATGACTTTTCTCTTCTTCCACTTCCTTTCCTCCACATATGGGTTTAATAAAATTAGGTTTTTAGTTTTCTTTAAAGGTTGGAAATTTTAATTATTAGAAATTGACTACTGATACCCGTATATGAGACAGAATGAACTTAGAGTCAGCCAATCCAGAGCATCTTGAATTCAAGATTTTGACCCTCACGAGTTTGTATCACTTTACCTATAGCGCCCCATTTCGAGGCTCTAGAACGTTTATCGCTACTCGTTACTAGATCTCCAACCAGTATTCCGGGGATATTAGCGCCACTCATAATTCTGATTGTACTTGCAGGGTTTCGTGATGATTTCACAAGACTTCAAATATACGCCCTTCCATTCCATTCACACATTTCATTTCCAACATTCACAAACTTCTACTTCCAACATTTCATACGCCGTCGAACTGAGTATCCGGCAATACCCAGCCAGACTATAATATACTTACCCATGTGGAGATCATAGCACTTTCGTAGGACAACCTTTTCTGACAGCGATTCATCTCGCTATGGTTGATACTAAGAATACGGCTCATTGCCCGAGTGTAGGTGGTGTATCCTTATATTATAACCCCTGTAGAGAGCATCACCGGCGTGGGTACCTCCCACCCTTTACCCCATGCTCTCTACCCACCAGCATAATCACTATTAACACATCCACGACTCCATTTGTGGATATCCTAACACACGCCCATCCATTTCCAAGCCACATTTCCAAAGACCAAAACCAATTCCCACATTTCAAGTCATTTCTATTCCCGCAATACCATTTCCACATCACCAAGCCATTTCCACAATATACCACAACCATTCTCCCACACAATCTCCAATTCACCCTCTCATTCTTTTGAAATTAAATTTTTATGCAATGATGATACGATTAAACATATGAAAACATTGAAAACATTTAGTAAAAATGCTCAAGGGAATCTTGCCTGGAATAGAATTGATCGGTCCGGCCTCGCCCGTAGATGGGTTCTGGATAGCGGGTCGATTCAGGTCGAGATCTGAAAATACAAAATTATTATTACGGCCATTACTTTGATTTAATTATATTGGCGTCCAACCGACTTTATGATCTTTCGTCCCATTTTTAGTTAGCAAGAATTAAATGAATTCACTTATCGATTTTTACGCGATTCGCAAATCGATTCCAAAACCGACGCGGTCCGTGGCCAATTTACTTTTCTACCCTCTTTATCTTTTTCTCTTCTTCTTCTCCTCTATTTTTCTTTCTCTATTCTTTTTCTCTTTCTCTCTCCCCCCCTTTTTTCTCTCTCTCGGCTTGCCTTCTTTTTCTTCTGGCGACTTGGCCGAAGCCCTTCTTTTCCTCTACTGGCCTTTGGCCATTTCGGCCGAAGCCTCTTCTTTTCTGGCCGACAGCCATCTGACTGCCTCCCCTATTTCTTGCCTCTGCCGAATGCCTCAGCTGCACTCTCCCGGCCTCACTTCTCCCACTCAGCGCCTTCTCTCCTCCTCCCCTGGCGACTACTCCTCTGGCGACTCTCCGCCGCCGCCTCCTCCTGGCTGCTTTCCCCTCCGATCTCCCCCCGTGCCGGCTTCCTCTCCAGGCGCACTCCCCCTGGCGATTTCCCCTGGCACCTCCTCTCGGTCGTAGCTCCCCTGGCGACTACTCCCGGTTGGCGCCTACTTCCTCCTGCTACCTCTCGTCATTGCTCGCCCTCCTCTCAGCCGCAGAACCTGTGTCGCCACTCCATTCTCCTCTTCCTCTCACTTTCTGACTAGGGTGCTACCCACATTTCATTTTTGCATTTTTACTTGCTTGATGTTTGCTTTGGATTCAGTTCTATGATGAACGTGGGACGAGTGAGCTAAACAAGAGGACAGATGCTACACTACTCTGATGATCCTCCCACCTACTGAGAACCCTTGGGGGAGACCCGATCTAACCTCTACCCTACCCCATTTCTTGGCTAGAACCCCGGTCTAACCTCTACCCATGGAAGCCCTCACTGTAGCTACAGCACTACTGGTGTAGGTACCTGGATGGTTCGGTCGGATGGAGGGCTGGCTGAGGATGGTGGTGAAGAAGAGTTGAGGGCCGGCTTCTTGCTTCAGGAAGCCTCCACCTCCTCGTCGGGTTGCTTCTGGATGTTCTCCTCTCCTCTTCTGGATGTGGTCCTCCTCTTCTGGATGCTGTCTCCCGACCTCTTCCCCCTCTTCTCCTTGCCTGGCTTGCTTCGGCTGGTTCTGGTGTTGGCTGTTCTTGTGTAGGGAACAAGGAAGGCAAGGGCTGGATATTTCGGTTGCTTTCTGTTGGATACTTGTGGGCTCGGTTTGATGTGAGAAATGGAAACAGCGATGGCTTGGTTGGCTGGCTCGGTGGATTTTATATCCTTGGGCAATTCTGGCTAATGACCACTATGCCCTTAGGGTTTTCCTGTACTCTACTGACTCTGAGGGTATTTTGATCAATTGGCGCTTAAAACACTAACGATACCCGCATATCGTACCAGGTAAGTCTAAAAGCGCCGAATGATGAATCCGGAAACTATCTAGAGGTGCTGCACAGTCTGGATAGGTGCAGTACCTCGATAATGAGACGTTTCCATGGATGATGGCACTTTTCCTAACCCTTACATTTTATTTCTTTGCCTAGTTAGTTTTACTGTTTTTACTGTTTAATTAAGTCTTTAATTAAACTGATAACCCCCCGGGTTATCACATGGGTATCGTTACTAAATTAGGCGCCAATTGACCAAAATACCCTCAGGGCCAGTAGAGTACAGGAAAACCCTATGGGCATAGTGGTCATTAGCCAGAATTGCTCAGGGATATAAAATCCACCGAGCCAGCCAACCAGAGGCCAGCCAAACCATCGTTGTTCCCATTTCTCACATCAAACCGAGCCCACAAAGTATCCAACCGAAACAACCAAAATATCCAGCCATTGCTTTCTTGTTCCCCACCCAAGAACATAGCAAAGCCAGCCAGCACCAGAACCAGCCGAAGCAAGCCGAGCAAGGAGAAGAGAGGGAAGAGGTCCGTAAGAGGAGGAGGCAACATCGTAAGAGAGGACCACATCCGAAGGAGGAAGCCACCCGGCTAGAAGAGGAGACCAAGCGGCTCAACAGGAGGAGCCGAACCTCTACGACTTCATCTTTCCCAGCACCGATCCACCCTCAGCCGATCCCCATTTCCGACCGGACTACCCAGGTACCCTGTAGCTATAGTACAGGTTTCCATAGGTAGACAGTAGATCGAGGTTCTAGCCAAGCAATGGGGTAGGGTAGGGGTTAGATCGGGTCTTCCCCGAGGGTTCTCAGTGGTTGAGGTAGCCATTAGGGTTAAGTGTAGTATCTATTCTTCTTGCTTAGCTCAAACCCTTCCCCAACCTCATCATAGAGTCCCCATCCGAATCAATAAGCAAGCATCAACAAGTAAAAATGCAAGAAAACGAAATGTGGGTAGAACCCTAGCTTCAATAGCATAGAGGAGGGAGAAGTGGAGCGGCGGCACCTGATCTGTTGTCGGCTAGGGAGGAGAGGCGAGGCGGTCCGGCGGCCATGGCATGTGAGGTCGACTGATTGGGCTCAGGCTGCGTCGAGCCGAGCCGGAGGAGGCGCCACAAGGCCAGAGGAGAGAGTAGAGCAATGAGAGGAGGCGAGGAAGGAGAAGACGCCGGCAGAGAGTTGCGCTAGAGAGAGGAGGCGCCAGGGGAGTGTGGTCGGGAGAGGAGAGCCGTGCGCCGAGTGGAGAAGTGGAGGGGGCGATGCAGGCAAGCAAGAGTAGTAGTAGTGAGGGGAGTCGGCCAAGAGAGCAAAAGAAAAGGGGATAGGCGATGTGGCCGAGAGGCTTCGGCCAAAATCAGCAAGAGCCGAGAGAAAATAAGAAAAGAGAAAGAAAGAAAGAAAAAGAGAAAGGCAAAAATAGAAAAATAGAAGAGAAAAATGTAGATAGGTAAAAATTCAACTCGTGCCGCGGACTACGTCGATTTTGGAATCGAATTGCGGATCGCGTAAAAAAAATCCACAAGTGAATTCATTCAGTTCTGGATAAATAAAAACTGAATGTCAGATCATATTCGGTTGGACGCCAAACTAAAATAAATGAAATGCAATTGCCTTAGTGTATGTTGCTGTTTCAGGTCTCGACATGAATCATTCCGTCAGTTAGAACCAACCTACGGGCAAGGCCGGACCGATCAATTCTATTCCAGGCAAGATTCCCTTCAGCATCTTTTCTAATTGTTTTCGATGTTTTCATATGATTAATCGTATCATCATTGCATAAAAATTTAATTTCAAAAGAATCAGAGAATAAAATGGAGATCAGATGAAAGAATGGTTGTGGTGTTGTGTTGTGGAAATGGATAGTGGTGTGGAAATGGTATTGTGGCTTGGAAATTGGTAAATTGGTATTGGTCTTTGGAAATGTGGCTTGGAAATGGATGGACGTGTGTTAGGATATCCACGAATGGAGTCGTGGATGTGCTAATAGTGATTATGCTGGTGGGTAGAGAGCATGGGGTAAAGGGTGGGAGGTACCCACGCCGGTGATGCTCTCTACAGGGGTTATAATATAAGGACACACCACCTACACTCGGGCAATGAGCCGTATTCTTAATATCAACCATAGCGAGATGAATCACTATCAGAAAAGGTTGTCCTACGAAAGTGCTATGACTCCACATGGGTAAGTATATTATAGCCTGGCTGGGTATTGCTGGATACTTAGTTTGACGGCGTATGAAATGTTGGAAGTGGAAGGTTGTGAATGTTGGAAATGAAATGTGTGAATGGAATGGAAGGGGCGGTATATTTGAAGCTCGGTGGAGTGTTGCCAGGAACCCCGGAGTACAACTGTAACTACGAGTGGCGGGCGAATATCCCCTCGGAATACAGGGTTGGAGATCTAGTACTGGAGTAGCGATAAACGTTCTGGAGCTTCAGAAATGGGGCCGCTATGGGTAAAGTGATATAAACCTGCGCAGGGTCAAAATCTTGAATTCAAGCCTGTCTCCTGGATTAGCGGCTACGGAAGTTCATTCTGTCTCATACGGGTGTCAGTAGCCAATTTCTAATAATTAAAATTTCCAACCTTTAAAGAAAACTAAAAACCAAATTTTATTAAACCCATATGTGGAGGAAAGGAAGTGGAAGAAGAGAAAAGTCATCATACTGCATTCTGCTAATTAATGTTTGTTGAGTACTTCCCCCTTTTCTAGAAGAAGATCTAATGGATCCGCCTACGAGGCCACAGATGAGGGCTACACCTAGGCTCAGTCCCAGAGTTATCAGGAGGATGGCGCAGAGGGCTATTTTTATTCCGACTACTACTACCAGGAGGAATAGGTTCTATATCCCATATTATGTTCCTAGGGGATATTTGGTGGATCTAGGCAATAGTGGTAATCTTTTGTTGTATAGGGCAATGTCGTAAAGTACTATGTAATGAACCCATAGCCTTGTGTGGCTAAGTAATGAATATATGTTCATGCAGTCCCTAATTATTGTTCTGTTGTAATACTCTGAACACGGCATAGTAGCTGGTAAAGCATTGAATCTTCCAATATTTTGCCGGCGGCTATGCCGAGATTCGCGTAATTATCTTGGGGTGATGACAGTGTTACTGTCGCTACCCTAGGCTAATTATATGGGTCGCCACAGCTGCTCCCCTGGCCGAAACCACCTCTAAGGTGCACGAGCTAACCTTAGCTCATGAAGAACTAGGGAGTCCTAATATTTCTTTTGACTTTTCACTTCTTGCTTGGATCTACTGCTTATTGATTTTTGAGGTAAGATTTAAAGGTATGGGCCTGTGATGATTATAGGGGGTGGCTCTAACTAGGGACACAAGGGTAGTGACGCTGGTTTTGCTAGGACACATCCTTGTGGGCCGCTAGGGTTTGTCCCTTTGAGGCCATGGTAAATGATGAACAAGGGTCTGAGATCATTTTTCCTTTCTACTCGTTGTTCTTCTATTACTAGCCTCTTGCTACTACTACTTCTAGTGACCGAGGCTTACTTGGGGTCCTGAGGTTTTGCTTGGTTTAGACTTGAGGAAGTGGAGCCAGGTCGAGGTAGAGGAAGCCGATCTTCTGGATCAGGCCTTCTCCTCCTAGCTCCCTGGCTCCCTTCTTTTTACTTTGATCGGCTGCTTGCTTGCTGTCCTTGGTTCGGCTTCACCTCATGGTTGCCTTCCCTTGATTCAGCTGGTGCTTGCTTGAGGTGCTTTGGGTTTGGTTCTTGGTTGGCTATGAGCAATGGTGAGTTTCTCTGGAAATGAGGGTGCTCTTGTGCTACTCTTGGTTTTTGGCTGCGAGTACTGAATGCTTTTGGCGTTGGCTATGGAGGGAAGGCTGCATCTAGCCTCCTCTTTCCTGGGCTTTCTGTCGAAAACTTTGCTGGCCATGGCTGCCTCGGGTGAGGCGCTTGAGAAAGGGGGATGTACTTTTTTGTTGCTTCGACTGCAATAGCTATTACTCTTTTACCATGTACTGGTTTACTGAGTTACTACTCCTTCACTGCCATTCACTTTGTTCACTGCTGGCACAGGTATGCATGCTTATGTTCAGTGAATGCTTATGCTTTATGACTTCTAATGCATAATTAGTACTAATACTAATGCTAATGATATGGTTATGCTTAATTATGCATGGATGATGGAGGGGGTTAGGAGGAGGGTCCTTACATACAACCCAGTTACTACAAGGAGTTCACCACCTTGTGTCGTCGTGCAGATCCTTCTCTACCCTTGCAGGACGCCACGAGGAGGGCAGTTCTAGCTGTCAGGGCTCAGTTTGCGAGTTACCTGAGCAACTCCTTCTTTAGTGAGTTCCCCCTGTGTACTCAAGGAGTCTCTCGTCGCCCAGCTCCTTCCACACCCCGTCCACAGATAGCTAGTGAGGCTTCGAGACCTTCAGTCCGGAGGGTCACTAGCCGCTACATGATGGCAGCCGATGCCATGTTCTGGGAGAGGGTGAATGAGGTGATGATAGACGCTGAGGATAGGGCGACGTACTGGCGTCAGCAGTACAGTGAGGCTGAGTCAGCCCATCAGGCCCTAGAGACTACACTTCTGAACATGATGCCCCCCACCTTCTGAGCCAGAGTTCGCCTCCGATGTAGATCCTTTCGTTACACCTGACCCCCACATCCCAGCTACCCCCGCACCAGCTCCACCACCTCCAGCAGCAGCACATTATCACCAGTACACTTTCTTCTCAGAGATAGGTGTCCCAGCTTCAGTGTACCCCTCATACACATACCCAGCTCCTCCAAAGTATTGCATTCTCATTCCCTCATATATGTTTGTTCCTTCCACCTACTTCGCACCACCGCATAGTCAGCCCTCGCGCCGCACCAACCGTATGAGTGTGCACCCCGGCCCCATCCTCGAGGCTGCACAACTCGATGCATTTCTAGGGCATCCTGGCCAGGGCACCAGTGCAGGATTTCAAGGTTAGGGGGGAGTAGAGGATACTGAGGAGGATCCTGAGAAGGTAGACTTGATGTAGAGATTGGGGTAGCAGTGTCTATGTAATGCTTATGTGATAGTCTGTGTCAGAGTTTGCATGGGGCAGTGTCCTTAACTTATATGACTCTTATGTACTCATTTACGTATGTCATGACCTCTATTAATGATGTTTTCCTACTTTAAATTCTAGTAAGTGTTTGTTTTCACGTTAGTATGCCTTCTTGTTTTCATGTCGGAACTCCCCGAGATTAACGCACTCGGATCGCCCTATCTACAAAAGAACTATAAGAACATAAGAATCAACTAAATAAACGACAAAAAGATTGGTTTTAGAGCACCGAAAGCTCATCTATATCTAGTGAAGATAAATGAAAACAACTTGGTTTTCTAGGTAAGCACCAAGAACCCCTCGAGACTCCGTGCTCGAGTACACCATGGAGCTATGCGTCCAGGAACACCTCTTGGACACCGCGGACAAAACGTGTCTAGGTCCGTTTCCTAGTCCTTAGCTCCTCTATGCTGTCATCGGTTACTAAGTATAATATATGTAGCCATATGCACACAGTTTGATCTCTACCATAGGTATAGCACAATTTAGCAACCACATGAATCTATCTAACCTATGTTGAGTGCAAAGGCTACTCATAATGACATATAAACAACATATGAACATAATTCATGATTTTTAGCAATTAATAGCTTGCAGAACATAATGAGGTGCATAGTTTACATACAGGGGCAGCAGCTACTCACATTATAATTTGTCATGCAACAAGAAGATAACTTCCCAATATCGATCAATACATGCATGCTCATGATGACATAGAGGCAATATATGAACTTAGGCGTGATGTCTACCATTAACAACATATTTATCATGGCAAATAGCATTTTTAATGTAAGAGGGCAACAGCTCCAAACATATTAGTTATCATGCTAGAATGAAAATGACAGCAGTATATAAATCAAATAGCAGCATACACATATCATGTCTCAAAAAGAAGACATACTAACATGAAAACAAGCACTTGCTAGAATTTAAAGTAGGAAAACATCATTAATAAAGGTCATAACATACATAAATAAGTACATAAGAGTCATACAAGTTAAGAACACTGCCTCATACAAACTCTGACACAGACTATCACATAAGCATTACATAGGCACTGCTACCCCAACCTCTACATCTAGTCTACCTCCTCGATATCCTCAGGATTCTCTACTCCCCCCTGAACTTGAACTCCTGCACGGGTGCCCTGGCCAGGATGCCCTAGAAATGCATTGAGTTGTGCAGCCTCGAGGATGGGGCCGGAGTGCACACTCATACGGTTGGTGCGGCGCGAGGACTGACTACGCGATGGTGCGGAGTAGGAGGTGGAAGGTACAAACATATATGAGGGAATGGGAATGCTATACTCTGGAGGAGCTGGGTAGGTGTATGAGGGGTACACTGGAGCTGGGACACCTATCTCTGGGAAGAAAGTGTACTGGTGAGAAGGTGCTTCTGCTGGAGGTAGTGGAGCTGGTGCAGGGGCAGTTGGGATGTGGGGGTCAGGTGTAGCGAAATGATCTACATCGGAGGCGGATTCTGGCTCAGTGGGGGCATCATGTTTAGAAGTGTGGTCTCTAGGGTTTGACGGGCTGACTCAGCCTCACTGTACTGTTGACGCCAGTACGTCGCCCTATCCTCGGCATCTATCATCGCCTCATTCACCCCCTCCCAGTACATGGCATCGACTGGCATCATGTAGCAGCTAGTGACCCTCCGGGCTGAAGGTCCCGAAGCCTCACTAGCTATCTATGGACGTGGTGTGGAAGGGATTGGGCGACGAGAGACTCCCTGAGTACACAGGGGGAACTCACTAAAGAAGGAGTTGCTCAGGTAACTCGCAAACTGAGCCCTGAGAGTTAGAATTGTCCTTCTTGCAGGGGTAGAGAAGGATCTGCACGATGACACAAGGTGGTGAACTCCTTGTAGTAACTGGGTTGTATGAGAGGACCCTCCCTCTAACCTCCTCCATCATCCATGCATAATTAAGCATAACCATATCATTAGCATTAATATTAGTACTAATTATGCATTAGAAGTCATAAAGCATAAGCATTCACTAAACATAAGCATGCATACCTGTGCCAGCAGTGAACAAAGTGAATGGCAGTGAAGGAGTAGTAACTAAGTAAACCAATACATGTTAAAAGAGTAAATAGCTATTGCAGTCGAAGCAACAGAGAAGTGCATCCCCCTTTCTCAAGCGCCTCACCCGAGGTAGCCATGGCCAGCAAAGTTTTCGGCAGAAAGCCCAGGAAAGAGGAGGTTCGATGCAGCCCTCTCTCCATAGCCAAAAGTATTCAGTACTCGTAGCCAAAAACCGAGAGTAGCACAAGAGCACCCCTCATTTCCAGAGAAGCTCACCATTGCTCATAGCCAACCAAGAACCGAACCCAAAGCACCTCTAGCAAGCACTAGCTGAACCAAGAGAAGGCAACCAGGACGTAAAGCCGAACCAAGGACAGCAAACAAGCAGCCGATCAGAGCAAGAAGAAGGGAGCTAGGAGGAGAAGGCCTCATCCAAAAGATCGGCTTCCTCTACCTTGACCCGGTTTCACTTCCTCAACTCTGAACCAAGCAAAACCTCAGGACCCCAAGTAAGCCTCGGTCACTAGAAGTAGTAGTAGCAGGAGGCTAGTAATAGAAGAAGAACAGCGAGTAGAAAGGAAAAATGGTTCAGACCCTTGTTCATCATAGAGCATGGTCTCAGCGGGACAAATCCTATCGGCCCACAAGGATGTGTCCTAGCAAAACTAGTGTCACTACCTTTGTGTCCCCAGCTAGAGCAACCCCCCATAATCATCACAGGTCCTTACCTTTAAATTTTACCTCAAAAATCAATAACCAGTAGATCCAAGCAAGAAGTGAAAAATCAAAAGAAATATTAGAAGGTCTCCCCTGTTCTTCATGAGCTAAGGTTAGCTCATGCACCTTAGAGGTGGTTTCAGCCAGGGGAGTAGCCGAGGGGACCGGCCAGAGTTGCGGTTAGCCGAGCTCGGGAGCAGCCGCATGGAGAGGAGGAGCTAGCTCCAGTCGGCCGGAGGGAGAGGAGTTGAGAGTAACAGGCGCCGGTGGAGAGGAGGGGAGCTTCGCTCCAGTCGGTCGGCGCAGGGGAGAGGAGTAGCCTTTGGTGGGGAGTAAAGGAGTAGCAGGCGCCCAACGATGCAACCGAGAGAGGGGGAGAGGCAGCTGAGAGAGTAAGGGAGGGAAGAGAGGTAGCAGTAGTCAGTAGTAGTAGTAGTGGTGGTGGTGGTGGTGGTGGTGGTGGTGGTGAGCAGCAGCAGCAGCAGCAGTCAGCCGAATGGGTATAGCCAAGCCATTAAGTGGCCAAGTGACCAGATGGCTCAACCATCAGTAGTAACTGGCAGCCGTGTTAAGCAATCATGTAACCGAGAGCAAGAGAGTTCAGTAGAAAGAATAAAAGAGAAGCAGCTTATGGCAGTGATACTGAAATAAAAGAGCAGTAAGGAATGGATCACATACCTACACACATACATCATGAGCATTATTAATATTTGCATTAGGCATATAAAGGATGTACAAATAAAAAGTAGTGTATGCATATAAATAAACGAACGTCAAATTTGTTAAAAATAGTAAAACTGGCTAGTTGGAAGAAATGAAAGTGCTACTCATATTTAAATAAACTTGCAGTAGATTAATATAGTTTAATTTTCAGGCCCAGAACAGAACCCACAGATCGATCAAAACCCAAATTTGAGCGAGGCCGAACCTTTAGATTTTACTCCAGGCAAGCGATTTATCTTTGATCATATTTTTTTGAAATTTGTTTACTGCTTTCTGAATAAGTTCCATCAATGCATTAAAATTTATATTTGGCAATGAAAAGTATAAATTGGAAGGTGTGGGTCATGTGAACGGATAATTGGTAAAGGATGGGAATGTATTGATGAATGGGTTGATGGGAATGAGTATGGCTAATGAATGGATTGAAAATATGATATCGATATAATTTTGGCTCATCCAACGAATGGAGCCGTGGGTTTATGTTTAATATGGGTGGGTAGAGGACGCCGATGAGAAGATGTTCGCCGGTGGGGTCCTCTACAACAGGCTAGCATATAAGATTAAAAACAATCCAATATTGGGAAATGGGCTGTAAATTTAGTGCCAACCACGGTGTGTAAACAAGCTCTTGCTATTGCAAAACAGAAAGCAAATATGCCACAGGATAAGAAGGTGGTTCTGCTATTAATAATGAGTGTTTATTGAATGCAGTCCTCCCATCCCATGCACATATGTGTCAGTATATTTAGGTTTTATGAATGGGTTGAATGATCACAGAATTACATTCAACTTTGTGATTCTATGGTTCTATCAATTGTCTTTTTCATTTTTCTTTCCTTCCTTTTTTTGAATGGGATCTTTATCATTTTTCAAAGCTTGACATTGTGATGAAGTAATCAAGGGCAGTGCACTTCAGCAAATAGCAATGTTTTGCATGCTTCATTCAGCTGTTTCAGGTTGGATTCCCAATAGATTCTGTTTCTGTAGTTTTGAAATTTTCACTTCTCCGCAAATGTTGCAAGCTTGCAGTTTTCATGGAGTGGCTTCAAGTGGAAATACATAATTGGAGTTCACCTTCCAGATAATCCAGATGCTGATTGTGTGCTGAACAATGCAGGTCCAGCTAGTTGAGGTCTCAAAGCCCTCACCAACATTACTGGAGATCTTGTCAGGCATTGGGGGTTCATTGCTTGGAGTTAACAGGGCAGTGAAGGGTGTGCTCCAGGACATCACCTCCCTAAACGGAGTCCAAGCTAGAATGGATGGAATCTTGTTTGAAAGATTGGAAAATATGTCAGGAGAAAATCTTCTCTTCTGGCTCATAAAAGATAACGCAAACTATTTTGATTGATTCTACCAGTCAGCACCCTATGTTTTACAAACAGTTATAGATAGGAGAAGGAAAAAAAAATCAATATCTCAATACACATCCACCTTACCTAGAAGCAGGTGCCTTACGAATGGAGCCCCAGTAGCAAAGTGTCATGACAATTCAGGAACTAAAACTGTGCAGCCAATTGATTTTGTTAAGAAAGATAGGTAACTAATTTTGCACTTAGTTTTGCTTGGACAGCGCTCTTTCTTTTCTTTTTTATGGAAATGCTCCACTACCAGCTATTGTGAGTAACAGTAGCAAAGCTCTCTCTAGAGTTGAGCAGGACATATGGATATTTATCTTATTTATGTTAATTACCACTTTATACTACTTTTTTGATAAACCTACTCTTAGTGGACTGGTTTGGGTTCCGTTTTGTATAGTTTGTCAAAATTTCACCATCCTGTATATGATCACTCTTGGTAAATAAAAATATTCTAAAAGAAAATTCCCTTTTCTTATACCCTTCATTTCCCAATAGCCAAAGAGATTTGCGACTAATGCATTTCCCTGTAGGATATTCAATGTGGTTTCTATTTTTGTTGTAGAGAGTTTCTTGAATTTATGTTGCTCATGTCTCGTCACATACTCCATTTGTGAAATTAAGTGGCTCATCAGTCAATTTTAGCTAAATATTGACTGTTCTAAGAACTTTATTGTATAAACTTTTCTAAGTAATATTTTTTGTCAGTTTTCGAAAAAAGGAGTTTTGTCAAGTTCCTTGGTACTCCATCCTTTGTTTTGCAATATCTAACAGAAGATGATGAAGGAAACTGGAGAATTCACCACTACATTGCTAACATTCATATCCAAAATAGAGCAAAGATACAAAAATGAAAGCCTTGGAATAAAATGAAGAAGCCTCTTAAGCTCTCATATTAGTATCTTGTAATCCTGGACACCTCAAGTGTCAGGACACATGATGCTACCCTCTATGTTCTCTACAGGGAGCTTCTCAAGCTGCTTCTGCAGTTTGGCTTGCTCATCTCTCAGCTGAGAGTTTTCATGGAGAATACGATCACAGTCCCTGATGACATGGTTCAGCTGATCAAGGAGTTGACGGTTGGTGCTGCGGAGGTGGATAACTTGCGCCCAGAGCTCACTCAACTGCTTCTGCTTCCTCATGCGTGATCGCCGGGCAGACTCCCTATTGGATATCATCCTTCTCTTCCTGCGCTCTTTTTCAAGGCTGCGTTGATAGTCATCGGACTCATCTGAATTGCATTTATTTTCGACTGGAAGACTATTTTCATTGACCAGGTCGGCAACATATGGGTAGGATGTGGCTTGAGGGATCAGAACGCTGTTATACTGGAAGAGGAAGTCATTCGTAGCTACATGGTAATGAGGTTTGAAAGAGGCTGCACTTGCAGGCGACAAGTATTGAACACTAGCAATCTCAGCAGGGTACATGCTCACTCGAGCTATGAAATGGAGGGAAGAGATGCTTGTGAAAGAAAACAAGCGGGTAGTGGGTTGGATTTATAGTATGCAAAGATTATGGAAATGTACAGGACCCACATCCGCAATGTTCAAATTGCTTTTTTGTGATAGCCAAGGAGAGCAACAGAGCTTGGACATACACGAGGCTGAGATTACCAAAGGTCTTGATGGACATCATATAATGTTTTATTGTTGTGCCAGCTTTTGTAATTGTATTGGTCCCAGTATGCTTCCAAAAGGACCTCCATCAAGACTATCCATTTGCAATCGAACAAAAGGCCACGAGGTGCAGGGACCTCAGTAACATCACTAGCACCAGGTGCTCAAACCATTTAAAGAGATGGCATTAGGCTAACAGTGACAGGCATTTGCGGTGAATTGTGGTAGGGAAATGGGCTGTAAAGTTAAGGTTGTAGCTTGAAAAAACAATACTGTATCATGGATCGGATAGTATGGTACATCATCAAGTTATCATTTTCAACAGAGTTGTATTTGAACATTCACGATCTAGTTCTGGCCTTCTGGGGTTTATGTCAATTTTGTGAAGGAGAACAGTGTGGCAAGATGACGCTGAAAGCGGTTGTCCTGAGGAATGTTTGGAACTTTGGATGGTATTTTATTCTGCAACAGCTGCTATCATTTTCTGGTAGAGCTCATGCAATGGGTGTATCTTTCAGAAAGGAAAAAAGAGGCAGGTACTAATGTTGGTGTCTTATGGGCTTATGGCCACTACTGTGGGCCCCAGTGGAATTTTGCTTGGATAAAGAGAACGTGCACTTCTGCAGTCGGCAACTTGGTATTAATTTTCTCATCAACTAAAAAATATATCCACTAGCTACCATTCCACACCTCCGAAATATTTCTTTTTTTTCTAGTTGTTTCATCGTTTTTTATTGACTTGTCATTTGAGTTCTTTAAACTAAAATTTCCAGTAGCCTACAATCTGACATTTTTTTCCCTAGGAACAAACATTGGTTTCATCAGGTGTTCAAGAGTATTTTTAATATATTATTATAGCAGTAGGGCTTTCCCCTACTTTTTTTTCTCTCCAAAAAAGTTGTTCAGGAGCATAGTCTTTCAGATAATGCCAACTGGCTTGATCCATGATGCTGATTTCATCAGAAGTCCTGAACAAATAACCAACAGATACCAATTGAACCGAACGTTAAGAGGATCTGGATCCATTTTAAAATAGCTACCCTCTGAAGTTGCCTGGTGTCATGATTTTAAATTGAAACATACATACAGCTCTCCCGCATTCTTTACTTCTGAGTGATTATGGTAGTCTTTCACAACAATCCTGCTCTTATATCTATTTAATTTTTACTTGGAGAATTGGCACCTATACTTCACATCTAGCAACTCAAGAAAGAAAACCTCGTTTATTATCTGATGTTATTTCCATGGTTCCTTTCTTCAGGCGAGATATATTTGATACCAGAGACCTTAGGATGAACTGACATGTGGTCTAGGTATACGGTAATACAACTCCTTTAAGGTATCTTTCACGCTTATAATTTGCCGGTACATGCGCTGGTATTTGCATAAGATAACTATGGCTTATGATATCCTATTGGATTTCCAAATTTCCAATCGCTTGGACATAGTTTAACATTGAGATATTTTGTTGGCTTCATGTACAAGCTTATCGAGTTCAGAATATGGAGGTATTTCATGCCAGTGTAAAAAATGAAAAAAGAGGCGCAGTAGATGAGTCAAGCAATTCATCATCAGAGGTATACTAGGCCGTTGACACAAACCCTGCACTGAGCTATTGGCTGAAAATCTGCAGTCTTCACTTCCCCTGCGGAATAGGGAGTCTCCCAGGATTCAATTGGATGCAGGGGGAATAGCTATGCAAAAGAAAGAATTAAGGCTTCGGGAGTTACGGGAGAGGTCAAATTCAACTGGATTCGATTTGAGATTCGTGACGTTATTAATATCATTCCTTACCTAGCGCGATCCACTTCATTCTTTGGAGGATTTGGAGGACAGGGAAATCTTATCCCGTGCTCTCTTTGGATCTTGAACACAAGATTGAAGGGAAACCTTGCAAAAGAATTGTCACGATCAGAAGAAAAGAAGATGGTCGTCTGGTTTTACTTGGCTTCCGTTGCTTTCACGAATGTGTCACACGTTTCCAGCCGGTAGAAAACAGATGCATATCGAAGACGCAGGTAATCCACACGTATCGTGCCATCATCATCAAGCATGACGTAAGTACAAGGTAATAAACCATTCCTATATTCTCTTTGTTATCGATATTACCCCCTTGTAAGCTGAACCTGTCGATTCTTCTGGTGCAATTATTAGTCCATAATATCACAATCTGGAAAACAATGTCTACAGTTGGATAATGGCGCTAGGCGGTCAGGCCGACTGAGACCAGAACGGATTAAAGTGGGTGATTTTGAGTAGATTAGACATGGTTTACTGCTCTTCTTAGCTAGTCTCCGGACTCAGGAGAACAACACTGGGCATGACCTACCTTGATCAATAATGCCAATGAGAAAAACATGTAAAAGGCAGAGACTCATTGGCCTACACAAAGATTGGTTTCATTCTTTTCGTATGCTGCCGGGAGATTCGTGTCCGGCAAGGCGGCAACTCCCATCAACTGCACCTATCCTGCCCTGAAAGCCACCGACCCGGAGGTCCCGGACACAGAAATCTGTCAGCCGTTGGATCGCCCGATCACGCGTCCTATCACCGTCGAAGCTCTCGTTATCCTAGCTGAGGACAAGAATCACTGTATGTGTGTCTCTCTCTCTGGGAGAGGCTGTACCCATGGTCAAAGATTGAAATCTCGTTTTCGTTTGGAATCTTCGGACGTGGCCGGAGAACGAAATCTCAGTGAGATTTAGAAATTTTAGATAAATTCGGACGAACCACAAAAACAAAAATTCAAATCCGGATTCTTTTTTCAACCTGGTATGGTTGAGATCTCGGCAAAATTGACCTAGCAAAAAATGGCTCAAATGATGTTGAAAAATTGTGAAATTTTTGTGGAGGTTCTAGACACATCAGTGATGTTCCTATAAAAATTTTAGATGATTATCAAATATGAGAATTTTTAAAAATTCAAATATTTCTACCGTCCTGATAAAACAATGACCGGTAAGTTTGAACTGAATTAAAAATAAAACAAACCACATTATAAAACTTTGAAATTTTTTGTGTATGATTATGATGCATTACTAATATTTCTATAAAATTTTCAGATAATGATCAAGCTCTGAATTTTTAAAAATTTGGACAATACTAATATCCTAATAAAAGCTTTACCGACAAACTTCAACCAAATGAAAAATGATACAAATCATGTTAGAAAATTTTGAAATTTTTTTTTGGATGGTCCTGATATATCATTAATGTTTATATAAAATTTTCATATGATGATCAAACTTTAAAAAGTTCTAAAAATTCTGACAGTGCTATGTCCTCATAAAAGCTTGATGATCAATACACACATTTGCTTCAGCAATAAAAAAAGGTTTAAATTTTTTGAAAAATTTGCCGAAGGGTTATAAGGAAATGCTTAAGATTTCATAAAAAATTGAATCATGATCACACTCCAATGAATTTATAAAATTCTTATAAGTACACTTCAGTGAATTTATAAAATTCTTATAAGTGCATTGTATTATTTATGTTCTTTCTATTTTTATTTTTGAAATATAACAAATAAAGTTCAATGCATACATAGATTTCATTGAGCAAACAAAAAGTTTAAATTTTTTGAAAATTTTAGAGAATAGTACTGAGGCAATTATTAAGCTCTTATAAAAAGTTTGGATCATGATCACACTCGAGAAAATTTATAAAATTCTGACAAGGTTACTCTTCCAATTATATAACAAATAAATTTATGAAGTTCAATTATATTGAAATTTTTTTGTATGATCCTACACTTCTTAAAATGATACCATAAATTTTTACATCATGATAAAACATGTATAATTTTATAAAAATCCAACAGTGTTTCTAAAATTTTAAAAAATGTCTCAAAATTTTGTTTTTTCAACAAATTTTTATAGGAGATGACTTTCTTAAGTGTTTGTCGGGGATTGGATAATTTTCATAAAGACTATTATACCCCGACAGCCAATTTTCGATCGACCATGCATGCCCTTGAACGATGTCCTCAAGGAGGATCCTCGGATGGACCAACTGGTTGGTTCGTCCCGACCATGCTTAGGTTCGGCCCCGAGAATGTGCCATAAATCCCCTAGCATGCTTGCTCGGAGGTGCGCAACGGTCGGACAGAGTTGAGAGAAAATCCTGAGTGTGATTAAAAGGTCGTGCTCGGCTCATAATGACGGCGTGGCGATAATTACGCTACGGTTTAAGTCCACAATGCCACGGTCTGAGTCTATCATGTCCACGACACGGCATGGAGAAATCAAGGGTGCAGTTACGGTCACATCCGAGCGTAGTAATGGCGCATTATTCGACGGTAGTTATTTCGATCGTCTATAAAACCCCACTGATAGATCGGCATAAAGAGACATACACACATAGACAGACGGACACGCGACATCAAGAGAAGCACACGCACTCAAGTCTTTCTGTAAGAATTCAAGCAATAGCTAAACCACTGGACATAGAGTTGTTATCTCCATCAAGAGAGGCCCGAACCAGGATAAAAGTTCCTTGTCCATTGTCTTTTCGAGCATCGCATCCTAGTAGCATCCTTCGGACGCAAATTCTTCACGGAAAAGGGGCCTTGGTTGATCCCTCAATCAACAAGTAAGCTCGGTGGGGAACCTGTTTTCCAAACGTCGACAGTGTTATTGATCAATTTCCGGTCAAATCCGGTCATAAAACATGAAATTCTAAATTAAAAGTCCAAGATCTCGGCGGTTTATAGCGAGATCTCATCGAGATATATCGAAATCACTGTAGCCATTCAAATTTTTGAATTTTTTTCGCTCTGTCTAGCATTTCAAATTTTGTCCACATCCGGTCAATGAGATTTCGCGAGAAACCGGCGAGATTTTGAACCTTGCCCATGGTTACATAATTAGGGATGACACGAAGTGTAGACGGTACAGGCCTACGAAAGATGAGGCGAAATCTTTTGGGGAGAGCTGGTGGTTGTGCTCAAGGTTACAAAAACCGGCAAAAATTTAGAATTTTTCATCGAGATCTCGGATTTGGGGCAGGGACGAGATGCAAAATCCTGGTCAGATAAAAAAAATCTAAAATGCTATAGTAATTTTAGAAATTTCAGCAAATTTTGTCGAAATCAAGGGATTTTTGACAGGATTTTGAATTTTTTGAGGACCAGATTTGGGTCAATAACACTTAAAAATGTCATCTTCTATGAAAATTTGTTGAAAAAATGAATTTTAAACAATGTTCAAGAAAGCGCTAGGCGCTAGTCGAGGCGGTGGTAGGCCCAGCGGTTGGAAAAATTAGGCGGATGTCGAGGATTAATCGGATCTAGGCGATCGATCCTAAAGTAGGTACCGAGATCATTTAGAACGGATAAAATAGATTATAGTAGATATGTAGGATGTAAAGAACCAAATAACTAAACTAGCGATTAAGCACACAATTAAATAAATAACATAGACATAGTACCACCCACAAACATAAGTTCTCACACCATAACCCACAAGCAACAAGCCACACAAGCGTAATAGATGGCATTGATTCTAATATACAAATTATAAAACAATAGATGGCATAATAGATGGATTAGGAAATATGGATTACCGACAAAAGAATAGATGATGACATGATTCTAATATACACTTGCAAAACCGATCGAGAGAGGGACAGAGGGGGAGACAGATCGAGAGACAGAGAGATCGAGAGAGGGAGAGGAAGGGGGAGACAGTGAGAAGAGCTCAAAATGAGTTTGAAGTGAAGATCAAGAGAATTGAGTGACAACGGCACGAATTCGAGAGAGAGCCGGATCGAGCAAGAGGCGGCAGAGAGGAGCGGACGGAAGTCGGACCAAAGCGGAGGCAAGGAATCAAAAGTCTCCACTCCCTCCAAAGGCGGAGGCGGGGCGAGGAGATGTGGCGGAAGGGAGGAGAGGCGGAGGCGAGGCGGGAGGAGGAGGCGGCAGAGGGCGAGGCAGGAGTAACTTGCTGCGTGGCGGCCGGCGGCGGCGGCCAGCGACGGCGACGCACGAACTGCGGCTAGGGTTCTTCCGTTGCTCATGGCCGAACCTTGCCCGAGACCCGAGTCCACCGAGGTCGATCTGCTCGCGCCCGCCGTGTCTCTGTCTCGGCAGATTTTATTGCTCTTGGCGAGTCCATCAGAAGTCGGGCGCCTAGCATCTCCAAATCGCCAAGTTAATTGTGATGAAATTAATAGGAAGAACACTCCATGCGAAGCAATCAAGAAATTGGCTATTGGGGAGGTAAAACGGTGGAGCAGATGCAATCCCGAGCACCCCACCGGAGTGTCGGGATAATGTCCGAGTATCCGGACAAAATCTCCGGAGTGTCTCGGACTTAACCGAGACATTCGGACATCGATTAACAAATGTTGATCCTCCTCATCCATTCAAGCTCAAGATGGTTCCAACACTTCTCAAGATGACTGGAGGTCCTATCCAACGATAAACGCAATGACTCCTCATCCGAGAGTTCATCAAAGCATACAACGCGATCATCCCATTCGACAACATACTCGAGACATTAACAAGGAGTATCCACTAGATCTCGACTTGCAAATTTTGTGAATTTTACTCCTTTGTGTCTTCCTTGAACCACTTAAGGTAGAAGAAGCACTCCAAGATCCGGATTGGGTGATGGCCATGCAAGAGGAGTTAAACAATTTCGAACGGAACCAAGTGTGGAAGCTTGTCAAAGGCCCAAGCAAAACGTGATTGGAACCAAATGGGTCTTCGGAACAAGCAAGACGAAAACGGAATAGTGACTAGAAACAAAGCAGCGTTGGTTGCTCAAGGCTTCACGCAAGTCGAAGGTTTGATTTCGATGAAACATACGCCTGTAGCTAGGCTGGAATCTATTAGAATATTACTTGCCTTTGCTACTCACCATGATTTCAAGTTATATCAAATGGACGTGAAGAGCGCCTTCTTGAATGGACCACTCTCAAATGGTCTACGTTGGGCAACCACCCGCTTCAAGACCGAACCATCCGGACCACGCCATCCGCCGTTTTCGCCGCGCCTCCCGTCCCGCATTTATTTAGTGATTCTTTGTCCTTCACAGCGCTAATCCCGCCGAAAGCACTGCGACCGCTTGCGACCGCCTAGGCGGTTTCACCGCCTAATGGTCCGCCCAGGGCTAAATCCAGGCGGCCGGTGGCCGCGGAACGCCTAGGCGGCACCTAGGCGGCGCCTAATGGCGATTTTTTGAACACTGATTTTAAAGATGTTTTATAAAATAGTAGAAATACTATCATATTTTTATAAAATTATAAAAGCTTGATCATCCTTTGGAAAATTTATGGTACCATATATAGTGGAAAAATTAGTCCAGGACACTCAATTCGTTGGCTTTAAGTGATGTGCCTATGACATGTGGGTCCATCTGAGCCTATAACAGAGGCCAGGATGTTATAAAGTGAATCACGAATTTTAAAGAGTTTCATTGGCTCAAATCTCCCATATATAGTAGCAGCTTTGGATCATATAGAAAATTTTTCAAAAGAATTGAACTTCATTTTTTATATTTAAAAATTAAAAAAAAAATGAATTATAAAAGCTTGATCATCCTTTGGAAAATTTATGGAGAGTCCATGACACTCAATTCGTTGGCTTTAAGTGATGTGCCTATGACATGTGTCATAATTTTATTTTAAATCATTGGCTCAAACTAGATCATATAGTGTGATCATTTTTATATTTAAAAATTACCAAAAAAAATGATTCAGTCATAAAGTGTCAAATTTTTTTAAGAGAGCAAAATTTTAAGAGAGCCTAAGAATGCCTCATCACCCTTTATAAAAGTTATATAAATTGTATACATGTTTTGGTTGCTCAATCAAATCTATAGAAGCAATACATGTAGCACTGAAAGGCTTTTATCAGGACAGCAGCATTGTCATAATTTTTGAAAAAATTTTAAGCTTTATCATCATCTGAAAATTTTATGGGAACATTAGTGATGCATTATTACCATCTACAAAAAATTTAAAAATTTCTAACATGTTTTGAACTATTTTTCATTTGGTTGAATTTTGTCGATCAGCCTTTGGTAGCACTGTCTGATTTTTAAAAATTCCTCAGACTTTATCATTATCTAAAAATTTTATGAGAACATTATTGATGCGTTAGGACCATCCACAAAAAGTTTTAAAATTTTATAACGTGATTTACACCATTTTCCATTCGGTTGAATTTTGTCGGTCAGCCTTTTATTAGACAGTGTCACTGTCAGAATTTTTAAAAATTCCTCAAACTCAATCATATTTAGAAATTTTTATAGAAACATTAGTGATGTTTCAGGTCCCTCCACAAAAAATTCAAAAGTTTTTTAACATTGTTTCTATCATTTTTTGTTCAGTTGAATTTCGCTGAGATTTCAGCATTTTTGGCTGAAATTTTGGTAATTTTGGCTAAAATTTGGTTCAAAAATTTCAGATTTCAAATTTGCTTTTTGAATTTTGACTGAATTTCGTCTAAAATTCCTTTATTATGTCAAAATTTCAACTTTCGTCCACCTTCGATACGTAAATTGAAACCAAGATTTCAAACCTTATGGTGCTTTGGTGATGTCTGCCCACACACACACACACGGGGCTGTTATAAAAGGCAACTGGGTTGGGCAGGGCAGCACGGTCACGTACAAATCGACATATTGATGATGAGCATTGAAGAATATGGTAGGGTCTAGCTAGGTGCTTTTTGGAAAGACTAGGCAGATTTCACGCGCTACACAATGTGCGGCCAGTTTTGATGCACGGAAGTATTTGGAAAACAGAACACATCAATGATTGCACCATATGAAAACATCAATATGGTGATCCATCCTACATCAAACTGACAAAGTAATAGATATCAAACAAGCAAAGTAATAGATGAATAGGCAGTAGAACAAATGAGAAATATGCAGTTTGCACATGCTAGCTATTTGGTATATAAACGCAGAGTTAGTTCCTCCATGTCTATAAATGCAGTCTCCGAAATTGCATTTGGTAAAAAAAATCGTTGTTTTATATCTACAAAGCCATGCTCGTGCAGAAATATGATGCATGGCATCATTTCCGTCAACCCATTTTTTTGTTCAGTCGAAAACATGTAGTTACAAAGATGGAAAATTAATTCCCATTGTCACAAAGGTTAACAATCGGTCATATGCATGAGTATATTACATTAGAGGCACATGAAAATTACATATTTCCTTTTTGAATTTACTCTAAAATAGGTCACATCGTTTTCTTTTCATTACCTCGGATATGTACTTTCTTAAAAACAGAAAAATCTCCCTAGCTTCCACAGATATGAAGATCAGCCATTAAACTGCATGAGAAACATGTCATACACTGCATACTTTCAGGAAAAACAATGATTAATCCTATTGTTGTAAGTATATAAGAATATAAATAGGCTATTAAAATTCTTAACGCAAATGCCGATACATTTCAGAAGAGAACATATTCTGGACATAATTTTTCATCAACACAAACCTGCAACATCCAAAGTAATGTAATTATAATCTATAATGCTATAGGCCTGTTAACAATAATGCTGGTGTGTACCTTTGCTTATCAAGTCAAATGAGATGCAAAATTAGGTTATAATGGAACACCAGCATCAAAAGGGCAACAATTGTTTTTTTCCTCTTCTCCATTGATCTCTATATGGCATGCATTATGGTTGTTTCCTATGGACAAGAATTAGAAATAAGAAATGCGAGATGATATTTTTTCAGTAACTAAAATAGTCGTATTCATAATTCAACATCTCTCTATGATCTCAATAAGCCTAGGCAAGTGAAAATTGCTTAAAACTGATAGTACCATATCTATCTGAATTTCAGAGTCTATTGTTTCAATGGAGTGGATCTGTGTTTCTTAGCAGAGACACAATGGCACACACATTACAAGTTAACATAATGTTGTAACACAAGGGATGAGATTTCACAACTATCAACGGACTGAGTACAAAAAAATCTCATAGGAAGACATGATGACGAGTATATTTCATAACTTCAAAAAAACTAAGATGGAAAGTGTAAGAGTTTGGATCAGCAATTCTTACCTAGATTGGGTGTGTAATGAGAAAGTAACAAATGTAAGCTAAGCTGATGGGAATGCGACTAAATAGCTTGACAGACTTACAACGTGAATATCAGTGTTCACTGAAAAGGGAAATTTGCAAAAAAAAAAAACAGTAGACTTGTAATCTTGAGGGATATCTCGAGTATTGTACAGAGCTATGGAGCCGCTGCAACATAAGCGCCACCCATGGACATAGAAACAAAACATATACCTTTGTAAGGGAAACATGATTGTAAAAATTCACCACCATGTTCCTACCTCTATGTATTTGATCCTTTTCAAGTGACTCACATGGCAATGATTTACAATCTCTTTTGTCAAACTAATCTCAAACTACCAATGATAAGACATTATCACTTGGACATGGACATGAGCGGTAGAATCTAACTCGGAATCCGGGTGCCTGATTTCCCAAAATATTTTGGACACGGGAAATGCTAGGCAAAATTGAACAAGGGTGTTAGAATCTAACTCATATTCAAGATGTCCGATCCGGCAAAAAAATTTGGACATGGGTGCCTGAGTAACATTGGATAAAAGACAGAGCACAACATAACTAAGTGGAAAAATAATACAGCCAATCCAAGATCAAATAAACTGATTAATAACATGACAGCTACCAGCTATGCCCTAGTGATTAGGCAAGAACCAAGCTACAATAATCTGTAAAATAAGAAACATGTGTTGCCTAAATTTATGCTAAAGAAGAGCAATCAATAATGGTGACCCAACAGCTAACCAGTGATCCTACGTATGTAAGGTATGCCAAAAGTTTTAAACTATCAACCTGAAATCTGAGGCCCGGAATCCTGCCACTACATTTCCACCCTCACATGCCTCGCCGTTAGCACAATGCTAATACCAGAAGACTACAGACAATGAAAAGAGGATAAGCACTTCAAATTGCTGAGGCATACGCAGCAATCACCTTTAGTGTAGAGTGTAGTCTAGCCATTAGTTGCTAGAGCATAGTAAAAATCTGGAATAGAGAAATCACTTTTGGCTACCAACGGGAGCTTGTTGGTAGCAGTCATCCAACCCAGAACATGTGCTCTCTGATACTAATCGGAAGACACATGAATTAGTTAATGTATAGCACAGAAGATACAAAGGCTTCCAATAAAAATATATATAATTGTTCTTCATTCACCTTAATCCAGAAGCAAACAAATCCATTGTATCAAATGCTTCTAAATCACCTAATATAGAAGCATGATTTCGAAAACATTTCTGACCGGAAGGATCCACTAAGCTAAATCAAAGCAAATATCTAATACAAAACCCATAGTGGTATAACGAAATGATGCAACGAAGCCGAACTCACTAATGTAAACTATGTAATGCTGAAAGAGATGATGCTAGATTTTTCAATGTACCTTCTTCAACTGTAGAACGTGAAATAGAAGCCACTGACAAACGACCCCAAAATCGGCCCCAAATGGCTCAATCTCAAGAGATTAGCCACATGCCTTGGCGTCCTCTTGGAGTTACCCCCGCCTCACCCTAAACCCTAAGAGGAGGACAGCCTAGGCCCAAAGAGGACAGAAACGATGTGATGCGGAACATAAAGGTGATAGGGTAGGGCAACGAAACAAGGCGATGTAGCAAAAATATATAGAATAGCTACCATCGTCATGTTAGACACCTGATCAAGATGAAGTGAAACAAGAACAATACTAAATCAACAAGAATCTTGACAAAAACCAAACAATCGAAATGGAAGAACAAGACAATCGAAATGGAAGAACAAAGGAGGAAAGGAAACATACGTAGCGAAGGAGATGACAACGACACCTCTTAGATCGCTTCAGCAGGGGATCCCGTAGCAGGTACCTCCTAGACCCCGATGATAGCTGTTGCTTCACCCTCTCTAGGCCTCCCTCCATGTCCCTAACCCTCTGCAAAATCTCCAAAACTTTTTACAAAAAACCACCAAAATTTGGACAAGACGCTCTTTCGTGCTTGTGCAAAGGCGACCATCTTCGGAGGTGACGGCGCAAGAACGTGCGCAAGACGCAGAGGGCCGCCTTCGTTGTCGATCTTGGAGGTTATCGCATATCTTCTCAAAGCTCTCACACTCGAGGAAAGGTAAGTGAGGAGGGGAGGCGACATGGGGATGGGAAGAAGATAGGGAGGGGTGAGGGGAACGAACCCTAGCACCAATGACGCTAGAGCAAGGCTGGTGGCAGCGTCAGCTAGGCTAGCTCACTGTGAGGAGCAGGAACTAGGGAGCAGGCGCAAGGGGGGATTTGGTGGCACCGCCAGTCGATGCCACCTTTGGAACCATCAAATCCAGCGACTACAGTGTGAGGAACCAAATGAAGCAGGCGTGTGAGGGCACGGGGAATGCGAGGAGCCGACTAGATCGGCAGCTGAGGATAGATCGGCTGTGGTGGCTCAGCCTAGGGAGCCGAGGCGGGACATGGCGAGGGTGAGGAGAGGAGGTGAGGCATGGGGAAGGCGACAACAGGCGACCAAAGGAGGAGAGAGGACAGGCAGCGACGCGGCGAGGGGCGTCATGGGTGCGGTGATGGAGGCGATGGGGAGTGTTGGGGGCAAGAAGAGAAGGGCGAGCTCCATGAGGTGTTCGAGCGGCTGCAGCTTGAGAGCTCTGGAAGAAGCGATTCCACGAAGTTTTATCAACCCTCGCAAGTCCGGAGCAAAGCGAGGCCAGCATGACGCAAGTGCGACCGTGTGGACAGGCGGATAGGCCCGAACCAACAAGATGAACGGCTTAGATAATATGGACCTGTACGTAAATAAGAAAAACCGTAGAACCTCACCGCGAAAAATGCTGACGTGGCTCGCCGAAGAGCCGGTGATTCTTTCCTCTATAAGGAAAGGTATACATTTGGCTGAAGAGGTCCTCCATTGTTCATGTACCAGAAGCCCACCTACTATGTGATCTTGGATACAACAAAGGTACATGCTTTGTGTGGTTTTTTAATTAAAAATAGTGTTGTCACAAGTGTTAGGGTGTGTCGTGTGGATCTAACCTATCACACTCCACCATCCAGAACACACTCAGCTTTATTATATGTTATGACAATACTACGTGGTGGTATACCATTAGAAATATTTTTAACCGTATATGTGAGTTTTACTAAGTTTCATTATAGTTCTATATTGTTCATAAGTTTTAATCAAGTTTCATCTATGTTTCGCAAGTTTCATCCATGTTTTAAGAAAGTTTCAAGCAAAGTTCTTTCATGCATTGGCAAGTTTAGAAGAAGCTTGAGTAAATTTCATGTTCCAAGCATGTTTCAAATTTTGGAACTCAAGTTTCATCAGTTTCAATGGAAGAGTTTTATCAAATTTTAGTTAAAGTTTCATGAAGTTTCAACCAAAAGTTTCAATAGGTTTCAACAAGTTTTAACCAAAAGCTTCAAGAGATTCACCAAATATTCAACACGTTATAGCAAGTTTCAACCAAAAGTTTTCCAAACCAATTTTGACAAGTTTCGTGTTTTTGCCATCATGCTTGACACACCACTGCACATCATGCCCCGTTGAGCCGCACCGATGTGGCCCACACCACATCTCTGTGTCCCTTGCCACCATGCCATGTCTCAACGTGCACCACCCCCCCCCCTCTTCTCAAGTCGCACTGGCGTGGCCTTCTTTCCGTCACTATCTCAAGATTTTGTGCATGAGAAGGATGAGATGGCATTGGCAGTGAATGAAGAGGAGGACATCATTTGTGGGAGAGGGGAGGTGTTGAAGAAGGATGGCGTCGATGGGTGGGGAGACATTGGAGGAGGGGGAGTGGGTGGCAACGGTGTTGGAGCGACGGCACCAACAACAAAGAGCTTCCCTAGAGGACCATGTGGCTGCCCTGGTCGCTAGGATGCGCAGATGGCAAGAGTGTGTGCACTGCTGCGATGGTAGCTCAAGGAATAACCCCACCATGCTTGTGTATCGATGTTGGAGCAACTAGACGGAGCTGACGGTGGGAAATGAAGGCATGGTCAGGAGAGGGACTAAAAAGGGGAGACGGGATAAGGAATGGTTGGTGGCGACTGCACGAATCATCTGAGGCTACAAGGCATCTAACATCCATGTTACAATGTATGCGGATCGGACGATCCTTTGCTATACTGCCTTGTATAGTATTTCTCATACGCTATACTTTTAGCTTTACTATATGTTATACTTCTCTAGTCATAATCTACCCCTTTCGAACTGATAAAATTGGGGTGGGGGGGGGGGACTACTTAAGCCCCTAGAAATGTTGTAAACGGCCAACTAACCAGCGACACGCGTGTGCGGCTATGGAATAGGGTAGTTGCTACTCCGTGCGTATCCCGACCCACAACGAAACAAGGTCTTCACTCCGTGCACAGACAGCAAATCGGCAAGATGAAATGAGAGAAAGCAAAGTCGACAGGCAGACCCCCCGGCCTCAGAATCGACAAACGTCAGCGCGCATATCCCACCCACCATGCATATGCTGATATGCATGCTACTACAAGTTAGACAAAAGCTAGCCAGGCCCCCCTGCGTTCTCGGCTTTGTCGCTGTCCGTGTGCGTGCACCGGGCCGAGCCAATCCATGGCGGGATGATTGCGACCACTTGCCTCCTCTGGCGAACCACGGAGAGAACTGCGGTCAATCAATCGGTGCCGCGGCTCGGAGGCGGGCCGGCCGGGTCAACAGCTCCACCACCCTTAGAGCCCTCGACAACGCGCACGAAAGCGGAGAGGAGGAAATGGGCGCTCGGCAAAGCCGAAATAGGGGGCTGTCACACGCACGGCGCAGCGGGCGCGAGTGCACGACCGAATCGAGGCCGGGGTCGCCTCGCCGGCCCTGTTCTGCCTGCCACGGAGGGGCAACGCTGGCGTACGTGGAGGGCCCCCGCGCGCCACTGCCCGTACGTCGCGTCGTCGCCACGCGCCTTGGAAATTTCGATGTGGGCTGCCTGTACCTTTACGTACGACTGCCCATGCGACTCGTTGCTCCTATCGTCTTCGGAACGTAATGCACGACTCACGCAGGAATGACTAGAGACTAGAAACACCATGCAATTAACTTGCAAGAAGCTTTAGTCGATGCATAATCTGGCATGGTAACACGGTCGATGCTGCTAGCAGGGAGACGGGGGGCTTCTGTATCTTACTGTGTTGAGTGTGGGAGCGTGGGTACGTGCAACTTTTGCGCTCTGTGCTGTAGACTTGTAGTCCTGTGTGGCTCTCAGGCGCTGTATGTGCCTAGTTCTCGGTTCTTACCTGCTGCTGCTGATATTGATATATATACTGCCATCTGCCCATCTCCTTTACGACGTGCCTCATCTAGGCATCTATGCGACTATACCTCCCCTCTCGTCCATGCGGATTCCCACGACCTACGCGGCGGCGCTTGTGACTTGTGTGGAACAGAGGGGTCCCTTTGTATATGTTAAAATTAGTTTATGGAAGAACGCATGACACGAAAATCAGAGTGGCGCAGCGGAAGCGTGGTGGGCCCATAACCCACAGGTCCCAGGATCGAAACCTGGTTCTGATATTAGAGGACTTTTTATTCTTCAGAAGCAGTCTTTTGTTTTTTGGCCCATGCCTATTCATTAAAAAAAGCCGTTATATTGCTCTTCTCATCTGAGAAAAAAAAAAAGGGATGAGTTTTTGGGTAAAAAAAGCCGTTATATTGCTCTTCTCATCTGAGAAAAAAAAAAGGGATGAGTTTTTGGGAAGAAAAGTTAGTCTTTATATTCTTGGACACATTCCGGCGGGTAGTGCCATGCCCATTCCCAGGGGAGCAAGTAGAGATGCAATTGTAAACCATTTTCATTAAATTTCATAAGATTTCATTAAAATATTTTAAGAAGTTTTAGGTTTTAATAAGTTTTGCGTATTTATAGAAGATTCTAGAAAATTTAAGATCAAATTTCAACAAGTTTTAGATTTTCAAATTCAAGTTTTAACAAATTTCGCTAAAGAGTTTTAAGAAGTTTCAAGAGTTTCGTCAACTTTCAACACAAAAAGTTTCAAGAAATTTTGACAGTTTTCAACCCAAAATTTTTAATAAGTTTTAACAAAATTTGAACATATTTTATCAAGTTTCAACAAGTTTCATCAGAAAACAAACAAAAAGGTAGAAAATCCACAACATACTTACCTGCGGCCGCCATCTCGCCCTTTCCACTCACCTAAACCACGGTCTCCTCCCTCTACCTGCCCAAGGGATGAAGCCTTGGTGTGCGCAATAGTGGGGCCATGGGGCAACGCGGTAGAGTCGACGTTGGATTGCTCTATGACCCAGATGAGGAGGCGAGCATGACTCATGGGATTTGGCAGATCTCATCGCCGGCGACAAGGGTGACGATTGATTGAATCCAGTAAATTCTATCACCGGTGAAGAGGAAAAAGACTAGGTCCGATGAATTCCATTGTCGGTATCCCTCTCCTGCCATGTTGCCTCCATCATGCTGGTTTAGGTTTCAAGTTAGAGACATAAGGGGATTATCACTCGTGGTGGTGAGATCTGTGGGCATCGACGGCGAATTGAGGACGCCGATGCTCACCCTTGTCTACTCCGTAACCGTTAGACTTGCCATAGCTGTTGCTCCCAATTATGCACTCCTGCACGCCCAATGCACAAATGGACACTCACCCCTACGCTCTCCCATCCGTTCGGTTGCTGCGAGACCTCAACCGCTCGCCTTCCTGGGCTTTCCATAACCATGAATGGAAGTGGGGAGAGAGGGTGGTGTAAAAATTAGGAACACCTTATATCAAATTTGTCTCCAACCCACACTCCCTATTACTCACCTCTATTATTTATCTAAACATTATTATTACTTTGCACCCATGAATCATTTACTAAAAATAGAAATAACAAATTTAAAAAATGTTGAAGAAAATAGTAGGGGGAAGGAGAAAGCCCCTAGATGTAGAGGTGAGAAAGAGTCTCCCTAAAATAGGGGTTCCTTATAAGGGTTGGGTTGGAGCTCACATTTTCCCAATTCTTCTCATAATTTAGGATAGAGGGAGGTTTAGGGGGTGGGTTGGGCTTGCTCTAACAGGGATGGAGACTCGGGAGGCTTCATTAGGGATCATTTCGAAGACTTCGTGGGATGGGTTGGATGATGGATCAAGCGTCACAACGATATGGAGATACGCAATCAGACCACTCCCACCCAGTGGCGGAGTCAGGATTCGTCGAATCTCGGCGAAAATAAGCGACAATAACTAACACTAAAACATACACACATCGGGGTATAATAAAAACACTACACAAATACACAATTAAAGATAAATTTGAATTCCATGCTTAACATTTCAATAAAATAGATAAAATATGTCAAAATAATATAATGTAGTGGAGTGATAGAAAACTTAATACCTAATTAAGGAATGTTTGATGCATCCGAGACTATCACATTTTCATCAACAATAGAACAAGAACCTGAACCTGTAAAAGAGGAAATTGTACATATAAATTAGGCGTACAAAACTACGAAGATAACTTAACATCCCAATTTTTAGCCTTTTAATTAATTAATATTATTTTATTGCCATTTATGATTTTTATGATTTTTTGGATTTTATTGGATTTTCTAAGATTTATTTGAATTCTTTTGAATTAAAATACATTATATTTTGTCAAGAAATAATTATAAAAAGATATTTGCAAAATAAAGTTTTTGTGAAAATATTTTATTTAAGTCCAGAATAGCTCAAAATATTTTTGAGAATTTTATGGGAATTTTTAGAGTATTTTTATCGCTTTAAATAAATCAAAACAATTTTTGGAAATATTTTAAATCGAAAAAGTTAGAAAATCGTGAGTGAACAGTGATGGGCTTCGGCCCAAATCACTGTGCAGCCCGACGGATTTTAAGTGGATTAAACGCGACCGTTGGATCAAGATCCAACAGCCTTCATCACGCCGGTTCAAAATAGGAAACCCTAGGCATCATAGCCGTTGCTCGCCGATCAGACAGTTCGTGGTTATCGTCTCCGATTTTGGAATCCCGCCGCCGCCGCCGTCTCGGATACAAACTCGTCGCTGGGTTTTCCTTGAATAGCGCGCTCGACTGGGTATATAAAGGGACCCCGAGCCCTCCCCGATTCTCACCTTGAGCTGCCGACCTTTTCCTCTCGTGTTGCCGCCGGAGAGTCGCCAGTGCTTGAAGCCGCGGCACCGCCGGATTCACCGAAGTGGTTGCGCCGCGTTTTCTCGTCGTCGGTTAACTCTTCCGCCGAAAGGAGTGCGGATTCGAGTTCGCCGGAGCACACCGCACCCGTTCCGCCGTTCTTTGGTCGCCGGAGTTGCCTCGTTCGCCGTCGGGAGCGTCGTCGTCCTCAAGTCCGGTCGGTTGCGCCGCCACCTCTTCATCGCCGCTCGGAAAAATTATCAGCCGTTCGATCGCCAACGGAGCGCCAAGATCACGCCACGTCGTCAGGTGAATAGGAAACCGCTCGGTAAAGCCTCAACCGTTGATCAGAAGATCTACGGCCCATAATCGGCCACGTCGCGCCGTACGGATCGGCGGAAAAATCGGATTTTTCCATATAAAAATAATTCGCTAAATTCGGAATTTCTATTTTCAGGGTATTTTCAAGATTTTCAAACTTCAAAACCTCATAACTTTCGCATACGAACTCTGATTGAGGTGATTCAAATTCCTAAAAATTTGTAAAAATGAGATATTTCTAATGGTGGCTTTTATTTGAATTTTTGAATTTATTTGCTCTTTAGTTTTGGTTTTTATTTGCTTTTCTCTCTCTCGATTTGCGTGAGCGTTGAACTGCTGCGAGGCTTTGGAAGGATTTCTCACTCAGAATTATTTCCGACCGGGAGCAGGAGCTTAACGAAGGCAAGTTGTGCTTTGATCATGTTGCACCCATAAATTAGATTGCATGCTATTTTGGTTTACCTTATCACTTGTTATTTCATGAGTACAAATGATTTTGACCTAGATTGGGATTTAGATATTATACCCTATTGAATTACACCCTACCTTGTTAAATTGTATGCCATGATCCACTTGTCACCCTAGGTTGGTTAATTATAGTTGGTTAATAGAAAATCAACATGGATGGTTAGAACGGAATAGAATTGCTTAGCCATGCCACGTCATCACATGCTCACGAAATATTGCTTAATAATCTTGACTAATGGAATATGGAACAATGATGATAACTTGTGTGCCATGTGTGGTCGCACAAAGAGATTGAGTTATTGTGACAGCGGAGTCACGCAACAATGTTGATTTGTGAAGAGCACGTGGTGCTTGGTAACCAACCGGGAGGGTAATCACTTTAGATTGAAGCAAGTGGAAGGGGCAGGTGTGCCAGGGTGGGCTCAGTGGAGCTTAGGGTATGTGTATGTCTTGCTTTAATCAATCCTAAGGACTTAACCTTGCGAGCCTTTGACTGAGTCAAACTTGTACCACACGTCTGTTATGGGGCACTTAATCGACTAATTTGCAAATGCTTAACTTAAGTGCTATCTTGGTGGTGTGAGTCCGGTGCACGGGAAACTCACATGGCGCAAGAGGAGGGCCTGTAGGTGGCGTAGCCCTTCAGTTGTTGAAACCTTAGCGGGTAGCACTGGGTAAGAGGATGCATTGTAAAGGCTTTGTTATAATCGTTCGCCTGTGTGGTGCATGGTTATATCGTGTGGGTAAAGTGCATAACCTCTGCAGAGTGTACAATCTATTCGGATAGCCGTGCTCACGGTATTGAGCAATGCTTGGGAATTACAGTCAAGGGGTAGTTAATTAAAACTTGTCAACGGGATGGGATGGCAGGATGCCATGTGGATAATGGAACTTGACTTAGGATGAATACCTGGGTTTGATTTGAGAAACAATGGGATCTATTTACTTGTTATTATTTGTTTTACTGTCTTTTCAATCTACATATTGTTTATATTTGAAAATATTGCTTACTGCTTATGAGCCACTTAGCCATTCCTTTGGAATAAGCCTGCATATAGCTATGATAGAATTGCATTCTGTGCACAACTTGTTGAGTACGTGTTGGTGTACTCACCCTTGCTTAACAACCAACAACAGTGGAGGAGTCATCGCCTGTGCTTGAGGAGGACTTTCAGGTGGACGCGAGTCACTAGGCCAAGCCTTGTCAGTCGCCTGTGGTGTACTGATGAGTCACTACGTCTTCTACGATTTTTCGCTGCATTTACCTTATTTTATCTTAGTCTTGCCCTATGAGGCCGAATAAATGTAAGTGATCATAAGATCATACACTAGTTATATTAAATAAATGAAGTCTTATTGTTATTATCGTTGTGTATGATGTGATGCTTACCGATGTTAAGCCGTGTGCACTAGCATTGATCCTGGGAATAGTGCGGCATACACGGTGGATCCGAATTGGTGAATTCGGGTCACTACAATAACTATTAAGGCAAATTGCATTAAAAGAATGTAACATACCACTAGCACGAAGACTACGAGGTAGTTGTTGCTTACGAGACCTCATACTTTGAAAACGTTGTAAAATCTTGTTATCTTCAATGCTTGCAAATACATCTCGCTCAATGTAGCATACCATACTACCATTCATCATTCATTTTATTACGCAACTCTGTTTTGACAATGTTCATAGCTAAAAAAGCTCTCCATTGCTTAAATAGAAAACAATAAAAACAAAAGGCAGCATCTTTAGCAACACTATATTCTAACCAATCATGCCTTTTGAATCACTCTTCTTGAAAGCTTATTTTGTGATTTCCTATAAATTTCCGGGGAAACTTATGACCTTTCGGCTGGCATGGTCCCCGTAGCAAATACTCCCTTCTAGTAGCATCTCTAATATCCACATCGAATTCCTCAATTGGTTTCCGAAGTCCAGGATCGGCAACAATATCTTCCAAATTAAGCACAACACGAGGATTGTTTTGCTGGGTATTACTAACTGCAGTTCCTATTGTTTCCGGAGGGGATTGGTTGGATTGTGACTGTGCTGGAAAATAAGATGACAATGGCTTCGAGCTCTTCATCATGTATTTCTATTACATCAAATTGAGTTCAATCAATTAATTATGAAATGTATACATTGTTCAAATCAATATACTCAAATCTAGCATCAGTGCATAAGCATAATAACTAATTCATAGATACAATCATACAACTATCCCTTTCAACAGTTCAATTAGTAATCTGTAACAACTATCAAATAGCAAACAATACCGAAACAATACAATCAGTAATCTGTAATCATTCAACATTTCAACAGTTCAGCTGAATTACTAACTATGAACTATCATTCTATCATTGAATCATTCATTCATTGAATAGAGTATAGTCTGTATAAATCAAGACATCAAGCAAATAAGCAAAAAAAAAAACAATACCAGTCTATCAGAGGTCTAGACTCCAGAGTGGCATCAAGGCATCAATCCACACTTCACTAATTCACCGATTCACTCTCGGACTCTCCAGTCTCCAGAGCAGACGAGCAGGCGCACGCGCTAGCGAGTAAGCGACCAGGCGCTCATGCGGCCAGCCACGTAGATTCGGCGAAGGGGGGAGTCGGGGGTGACTCAGCGTCGGTGGGATCTGCGAACTTCAGTCTCCCGGCCGGGCGGCTGGCGTCGGGCGAGCTGTGAGGCACAAGCAACAGCAGAACCGGTCAGCCAGAGTAGGCGGAGCGGCCGAGGCGCGGAGCGGTCAGCAGCAGAGCAACCGAGCAGCGGCAGGAGCTGTGGTCGAGAGCGGGCGGCGGCGGCACGGCCGGCGGAGGATTTGGATCTGCGCCGCTGGTCAGCCATCGAAGGCGATAGCGGCGGCGGTGTGGGAAGCCGAGGGATGGCGGCGGTGACGACGGGCGGCGGGCAGAGGGTGGCGGTGGCGGCACGGCGCGACCTCTGGCTCAGCCTCTGCTGCTCCAGTGCTCGTCCGGTTGTCCCTCTTTCTTTTGGCTCGGGTCGTCGGGCGTGAGGGCGATTAATGGCGATAGCGCTCGACACTCGTCCCTGACTCAGGGCCTCAGGCCTTTGCTGCTCGCACGTGTGCTGGACTAGGCCTGCCGGCCTGGGCCCAAATTAATATACATAGTATAAGCACACTATAATTTAGGCTAGGCCTCGAGCCCAGGCCCCAGTGGCCCGAGGCCCATCTCCGCCCTGCTCCCACCTATTTTGTTGAAAATAGATCCTGTGGTATATGGTAGCATAGTTTTTCTCTTCTCCCGAATGCAGGATGATTGGGCACTACGATTAAACACCAAACTCCGGACAGGTCAAAACAAGAAAGAAAAATTTACCTATCAAACTCACACCGGCACTACCAAAAGTTATATAGATACAACGAATTGCACGCATCGACATTTCACCTTTGTACTATCACCATTCATGAACGCCTATGCCCAGCCTTTTTTACGAGCCATAAAACCAAGTAGCAGCTTGTTTTGGTTAGGACGTAAAGCAACGTTGCTTTGCTTGGGTAAGCAACCGGTATTATTATCATGGGAGCTACTAGCGTCTAGACATACGATGAGAGCTTCCTATCGTGCGCTTCCTCACATAGATCTTACCTAGGTTGATTATGGGCTATTCGATTTGGCACAACAAAAATTAAGTTCTAACTTTCCAAAGAATGAGACCATGGCGGACGACGCCCCTCGAGAATGGGCGACAGTGAACTCAGGTTGGTGTTGAAGCTCCAGATGTTGGTGGTGGTGGGGCTTATGATGCCCGAAGGAGACATAGGGAGGAAGAGAAGCTTTGTCTTTGGTGACGATCTCTGGCTGTCACTGGCTCGTCAGAGTTGGAGGAGGGAGAAAAGAGGAGAAAGAAGAAGGTAGTATTCCCGATTCGGTACAATAAAAATTCGTAAACTGCAACAATTAGTACTCTATAGGACACTTGCAATAAATTTTGAAGGAAACATCGATTTGATAAACATGTAGCAAAATTTCCCACAATTGAAACAACGAATCACAACAAAAATAGCTTGCAACAAAACTACATGTTTATCAAATCGATGTTAAATGTTGTAGTACTAGGGATTTTTTTAGTTAGATTATAAATTTTGTTGGAGTTCTTAAATGTTGTAGTACTAGGGATTTTTTTAGTTAGATTATAAATTTGTTGCACAAGTTCAATAATTTAGAAAGGTGCTGCAACATCTCAATTCACAATTGCATAAAAAACATATTAATGTTAACAACTAGCCAAGTCACCTACCTAAACTTTAAATACGGTTTCAGCGCGTTTGACTTCAGGCGAGGAAGACACTGTAGCCCAGTTGGCCACGGCAACACTGGCGAGTATGAGCGACGCAGGCCTTGCATGAGTAGGAGGGACAATCGACTTCTTGTGGGTTTAAAATAGGACACTTGCTTACCCCTTACACGATCACAAGCATGGTGACACCACTCGAGAGAGAGAGAAAGGTAGGTATGTACTACTGCTCCTGGCTCACTACGAGAAGGATGGATGCTGCTGGATCGGTGGAGCAGTAGGAAACAAACAAGGCTTAATTAGATGGAATAAGAACGAGAGGAATAGAAAGGTCTGCTTGATGGTTGACGGGGACCAATGGGGCTCAAAGGCTACGATGTTTTCTCACGTATGGGTAGCTGAGTCGGTTTGACGGAGGGAGATACATCTCAGCCGGCGCTCAGCCGGAGCGATCGGACGCAAAATTAAGGGCGGATGCAAGCGTACGAAGGGGACGCTTCGTATCGGACGTTCTCACCATATCCATTCCCTGCTAATCCTAATTAGCCAATCATGCGCGCTAATGCCAGTTGAGTCGAAAGTAGGGGTGGGCATTTTTAAACCGAAACCGATGCGAAATCGAACCGAACCGAATTAACCAATTATTTCGGTTTTTCGGTTTTCGGTTTCGGTTCGATTTTGTTTTGATATAATTCGGTTTTGGTGTTGGTTCGGTTTTTCGCTTTCAAAAACCGAAATAACCGAATAACCGAATAGCGCATATACAATACTACTTTTATAATATTCTTTCTAAAGTTACTAAATAATTCTCATGTTATAATACATTTATGCATATGTTTAGTATATTCATATGTTCTATTATGCTTATATTGTAATTACATATGAATATTGTGTGGGTTTATCCATACTTTGTGTTGCAATATGAGAAGGACTAAATCTAATCTACCTAATGCTATTCATATTTCGGTTAACCGAAAAACCGAATTAACGAACGAAATATTTGGTTAATTGATTCGGTTTTTATTTTGGCGAGAAATTCGTTTTAGTTTCAAAACCGAATTATTTTAAAACAAAAAAAACCGAACCGATTAAACCGAAAAAACCGAATGCCCGAAAGGCGACGCGGACAGGCGTGCACGCATCGTCGAGGCGCTCGCTGACGCCCGCGCACCTCGCGGAAAGGCCACCGATTAATTTGCTCGTGGATAATAAACAAAGGGGATTAATTTGCTCGTGGATAATAAACAAAGGGGATTTCCTTGAGCCGCCCGGCCATTCTTTTCTACCCCGAGCGACCGGACACGAGTGGGCGGGCGGGCGGGCGCATGTCACTCGTAACGTCGCGCGGTGCTTCGTGCCGGTGGCTCGCGTTGCCCGCTGCTTTCAGGTGTCGCGCCGCGCGGCGCGGTGTCGAGTTTCTCGCGGCTCCCGCGTCGCTCTCAACCCCCGCTGGGCTGGCGGCTCGTGCACGCTCCGCTGTGCTTGCTCCCGTGCGAGGCAGCCCGATGTGAGAGTGATTTACGTGCGTCCCCGTGTGCTGCTGTGCTGCCGCAATTCGTCGTTTTCGTTCCCGCCGGTCCTCGTCCCTATCCGTTCGGCCGTGCCGCGGGCCCCGTTTAAGATCAGTGCAGTCCTTAAGACTGTAACTTAAATAGTAACACAAGAGTCTTTGATAAAAAAAAAGGACAGTCCATATCCTTCATGAGCACTATAAAACAAAGTATTGTACTGTTTTTATACTGTAGTAGCTATAGTATCATCACCCGTTGAAAAATACAAACCACATACTTTCCCGATGGGATGGCTACGAGGAATTGAGACTGCTTGATGCGGAAGCGTATCGTCTGACTTGAGTGGAACTCAAGTCAGAGACACAGTGAATCAAATCGGCGTTCATCGCGAATTAAACGGCTGGACCAAACGCTGGCCTAAATACCCGAATCACCACCAAGAAGGGCCATTCCATGTCCACCACCACCAACTGGCGACCACGGCAGGCTCGGTCTTGGCCGTGCCCCACGACGGCGGCAACGACCTCGGCTTGGGCGCCAACGAGAGGGCTCCGTCGTCGGTGGGCTAATCGAGCTCCAAACCAACAGGGAAAGCTAGGGCGCGAGGCGGCGGTTGGTCCGGCAGAGATGAGGCGGCTGCAGGCGGCGACGCCGATCTTGGCCCATGCGTCGGGACGGCAATGAGCTGGCCAGCGTCGGCGGTGTCACGTCGGTCTGAGCGAAGCACCGACACAACCAATAGCAGAACCATATGGGATTTGCCGTATTGTTCCACCACCGCCGACTTAAAGAGAAGAAGAGTACATGGGAAAACTCAAAATTTTCTACACGGGTTCAAAAGCTCCTTCCCAAAATTGCAGCGCAGAATTGTTTTGTAATGAAACCCACTGTTGCATCAATGTTTTGAATGCAATTGAGTTATATGAGATTTAGAAACTTGTATGTAATCTAGTGATAAATTGCATCCTCTCTTCGGTCTGAGAATTCATTTCATATGCAAGTTCTGAATTTTTGCTCCATGTAATTTCGAGATGTCTTGTGATGGTTTATGTTGTGTGATGTGCAGAACCAATTGTTACTCAATTGGGTACTCGAATGCAACACAACAACCGCCATGTAAATTCTTGAGCATAGGGAAGAACTTGTAATCTGTTGGTTTAAAGGGAACTTGTAATCTGTTGATTTTCTCAACCTGAAATGAAAACATTGTTATTTTCTCGAAATGAGAATGCAACATATTGTGTGATGAGAAGATGCATGGAGCAAAGCTTAAGAATCTTGAGATTCGATGAGAAGATGAGATTCGAGAAACTTCGGTTTTCGGATACAAAATATAAAAGGGCATTGAAAGCAACCAAAATATTTGTGAAGAAGACAATTTTGAACTATTTCCAAAAGACAAAAGGTTGAGTTGTCGGTGAACCGGTTCAGTTTTACACCGGATATATTACATTCTAATTACTTCCAAATGACAAAAGGTGGTATATATTATGGCTATTTTGGCCATCATATGCAAATATGAAAGGGTATTTTGCCATGCTCCGAGCCTATTTTGGTGCAGCTCCTTCTTTGTCTTGGTCCTCCGCTCTCAGTAAAGTATAAATGGACATATGCCCTCAATGTTAAGCTAAAGAAATTGAACCAAACATTTTATTAGATAGAAATGAACTTACCATATTTTTCTTCTTGGTTGATAGTTTCTCAACCCAATTTGGCCTTCTCTTCCAACCACCCTTTCTAGTTTCCTTTTTCTTGAGGCGATAGGCTTGGAGATATTGTTTTGGATTGCTGGTTCAACATTTGGGGGCTCGAAGGTGTTGTTCGTAGAATACTTATTGCTTCTTTCTTCCAACTCCTTTTGAAAGGTATCAAGGACTTTGTCAAATAGTAAAGAGTTTTCCTCCTCCTCACCGCCCGAGAGGCCAAAAAATAGCCTTGTGCGAAAAGGAACTTGTAGCGACGTGTAGCATCTAACCGGATCTTCTAAAATATTTCTCCCAACATTATCTTGAACTATTCCATTGCGTGCTTGTCTTGTCCATCGCTTCAAGACATAATGATCGAGTAGTTGCTTAATATCCTCAATTCAAGAATTTTGATTACATGGCATCATAAAAGACCACATCGCTCAAATTGTTGACAATTGCAATATAGCTTGCCCTCTTCAAAAGAACCATCGACCATGTGCTCATCTTCAATAGTGTTAGGATCATCGAGAGACCTAATCGAAACAACATATGCTTTTCCATCATCCGTCAGTTGTGCATAGGCTAACATAGACTTTTCATAAACAATTTGGAATGCTTCAAAGATATGTGGAGTATACAACCTACTTGCTTGCACCAACATAGGAGTCCTCATTTTTATGTGGGGCAACTTGTGCCTTGATTCATACTCTGATTTGATCTCTATGTCTCTCTTTGCTTGGACGGCCCTCTCAAAATGCTTGAAAAACCGAAGAATGTTTAACTCTGTTGTAAGATAATCTTTCAAGTGGCTATTCAATCTCTCACTTAATTGTGTACTTCTCATCCCTAGAGTGTAAACATTCCTCATGTAACATTCAGCCCACTTTTCCTTTATGTTATATATACTATCCAACCATGATTGGTCCTCTACCTTGCTTCTCATGTTGGAAAATACTTCCTCAAACCGATTTTCATCCTCATATTCATACATACACGCACTAAAATCAGCAAGAATGTTTGAATTATCAACCTTGTGTCGATTCAAGTGCTTGATTGCATTTTGAAATATGTGCCAAGTACATAAACCATGCCATGTATAGGGAAAAACATGAGCTATAGCCTTGCCCATTGCAATATCTTGGTCGGTGTAAATGGTTCTAGGTTGCTTCTGACTATGAGCTACCAAGAAGGTATCAAAGATCCATCTAAATGATTCGAATGTTTCATCGTACATGAGAGCTGCCCCAAATATCACATTTCTCTGAATTGGTTTAATCCAACAAATACACCAAATGGTCGGCCTCCATATTTGTTCCAAATGTAGTATCAAAAGTAACTACATCGCCAAAATGAGCATAATCTATTCTCATTCTTGCATCACCAAAAAATATTTGCTATTTGTTCTTCACAATCTAGGCGCAAAGCATAGTAAAAGGAAGGATTTTTGCAACCTTATTAAAGTAATGCAAAATGCCTCGACTTCCCATACTTCATCTCCTTTGGCGTTTAGTGCGCAAATAATTCTTGTGATCTTGGCGTGTGTACCCAAGGTTAGTCGCCCCACCGACATGCCTACTAGCCAACTCATGTGCAATTCTAGGTCGAAGACGAATCATCGACCATTTCAATTTCAATAGCACGGACGGTTGAGATGCTTCGATGTGATGGCATCAAATGAGTGTCTCTGGAATTTGAAGCATATGATTGTGATCAAGAACCAAATCAACTACCTTGAATTTTTCATTTCTCTATTCAATGAAACTCCCATTCGCACCTTGCGATCGGTTCTTGTTTACTCGAGGATTCTTTGTCAAATGATCTCTTTTGTCCCTCCCTTTGACACCTTCCTTCGCGCACACAAATCTACATGATGTAACCTTGGAATCCTTTTTGCTTTTGTTCTCATACCTCTTTCTTATACTAAAACCCATTCGACCACCATAGTAGTTCGAGAAAATTTGTGCTTCCTCTAGATTTCCAAATTCCATCCCAATTTGAGGAATCCAACAAGGCAATAGATTGGCTCTACACAAAAGAAAATAAGTAATCAATCTCCATTTACAATAAAGCTAATGGTGACCATCAAGTTCATATACAAAATTCAACAAGCTCTTGACAAATACAATGAACCAAAAATTGTTGTGGTGGGAAAGCTTTTTCTTCATGTTGAGAAATACTAAATTTTGGATCAGCTAAGGCATTGGTTGTATACCTTCCATCGGAGGAGGTCCATGACCAGTGGAAGAGGCTCCACCATTACACTTTCTTCCATCATTCAGAGCAAAAAGAGGAGAATGACCCGACACAACGACTTTGCAAGCGTCTGGAAATAACCTGTGTATTTGGTGAGATCATCGAGACGGAAAATGGCAGCAGCGTGCTCGTTTCCCGAGCAGATTGGGATTGGGCTGGGCCAAAACTCACTCGTACGCAACCGCAACCCGCTGTCCTCCGATGCGAGTGGAACGGCCGGATTTTGCCTCACTGTGCCTGCATGCCGGTCTTGGCTCCGCCTTGACGTGACACCGCCTCGGCCTTCCGGCTGGCTCATTGCCGAATCTGCACGACCAGCCGCCACATCGGCATCGCCCGACCTCGCAACCGCCTCATCTCTGCCGGGACCGACCAGTAGCCGCCTCACGCCCTAGCTTTCCTGTTGGTTTGAGCTCGATTAGCCCACGCCGACGGAGCCCCTCTCGCAGCGCCTAAGCCGAGGTCGTCGTCGCCGTCGCCGTGGGGCACTGCCAAGACCGAGCCCAAGCCGTGGTCGCCGTTGGTGGTGGTGGACATGGAATGGCCGGTCTTTGGTGGTGATTCGGTATTTAGGGCCAGCGTTTGGTCCGGCCGTTTAATTCGCGATGAGCGGCCAGATTTGATTCACTGTGTCTCTAACGTGGACGATACGCTTCCGCTTGATGCTTATGTTGGAGTGAACATGCTACTGTATGGGATCCTTATCCCGCAGGTGATTTTTTTTTTCGCGCTGACGAATGGATCCTGTCCCGTCATCCGTGCGGCTGTGCTGTGCCGAACCTAATTTGTTGGGGCCCGCGTGTCAGATAGCAAGCTATTGCACCGACAGCGACGGACATGGAGCACAGTAATGTAAGCGATGTTAACTTGTTTGAGTCGGATGTGGCCTCTCCGTTAGCAGAACATGGAAGGAAGTAACCAGCGGCTAATCCAGGATGTGGAGACTGGAGAGACCACCACCTCGGAAGGGGATTGACTGTAGACTTTGAGGTTGATGAGAAGGGTTTCCCAAAGAGCTGGGAATCGAGTAGATCAACCTCGCATGCTCTAGTTAACACGATACTAGAGGTGGCTCTACACTCTAAATGTTTAAGAAGCACTACAAGATCACCTCTCTAATAAACCAAATTTGTTGAATGAATTGATTTCAACTTAAGACAATTAATTATATTGTATTTTTAGTAAATTTTAAATATATATGTTAGATCTATGATCTTACGAAATCCTCATACATAACTATAGAGTTATACATATAAAGTGTATATCTCGAACGAAAATGTTCTAGTTTCATAATTGCTGATCGAGTGATTTTGGTCCTAGTCTCTACTTGTGATTTAGATCGCAATTCAACGGTTACGATGAGGGTCCATGCGGTTTAGATCGAAATAGAGTTTAGACACCCCTTCCGGTAGAATTTTCTTCCACCAGTCGCCATGCACTCGCCCACGTCGTCGTCCTGCCTCGTCTCAGTGCTAATTTAATTTGTGGTCGCCACGGCAACACTTGTGCCCGTCTTTGAGCGCATAACATTAAAGTAAACAAAATTTCACCCTCGAGCTTTTGCTTTGCTAATGGTACTTAAAATCCTTTTTATTTATTCTTGTGGATCCATGATGATTTGCGCTCTTTTAGCTGATCAGCTAGCTAGATCCTACCTAAAGTTGTGTAGATTTGTCCTTCGTGTGCAAATAGTGGACATCAAGCTGGAGAATTTCGTTTATTTCCTTCTTCCTTTTATAAAAAGAAAAAGAAAAAAAGGAAAACGGCACTCGGAAATGTTCAACGTTTTTAATTCGAGCTAAAAAGTTGGTCCGATCCTTTTAGAATGACTACCATTTGTGTCATTGTGTGGACAGGAAGTTTCCTCTATTGTTAGCAAGAGCTCGCACGATATGGACTCCTTTTTTAGAGCATCTCCGAAGGATCCTAAAAAAGGTCCTTTATTTTGGATTAGGGACTCTATTTTTGGGGTCTGTTTTGAAGCATAAGTCCAAGAACATCCTCTAAATCTCAGCCCTATTTTACTTTTTCTCCTATTTTGACATATCCGCTATGTATAATCTTCATTTGACACCACTAAAATTCAATCAAAAATATTTGTAATACATAAAACATAAGCATATTAACATTTACAATTTAAAAACATGATATTTAAAATTTAAATTTAAAATTTTCAAAACATGATAAATAGATAAATAGAAACTCCGAACAATGAATCAAACTACGAAGCATTGTGAATTGCCCACAAATGCTCAATAAGATCATCTCGAAGCCTCTCATGTATTTTCGTGTCTTCAATCTCCTGGTGTATCTTTAAGAATTTCCTATTTTAAGGTTTAGGGGCTGATTTAGAGGTTCCCTGGGAATTGGGGCTGAGGAGGCAAATTTAGGGGCCTCCTAATTTTAGGGGCTAGATTAGAGGTTCTGTTAGATCTGTATTTTTTACTAAACTCTCTATTTTAAGGTTTAGGGGCTGGTTTAGGGGCTCTGCAGAGATGCTCTTAGACGACGTAGCTCGATAAAAGTGCAGTTTTTTTTTTTGCGAACGAGCCTGTGGCTCGCTGGTCAGCATCGTCAGAAGGCGTGCTGCTCACCCGAGTTTGATCCTTGGATCAGCCCGTGTGCGCACGAGCACCGGTGCAATCGCGCGTGTGTGTGTGTGTGAGTGTGTGTGGGTAGGGTGTGTGTCGACTGTAGCCGGCTTGTTGTTCTTTTCTATACTGAATACAAAAAAAAAAAAAAGATAAAAGTGCAGTTTTTTTAGGGGAGCAAGTGATCAAGCGAGGTGCTACGAAGGAAATGGAGAAATGTCTCTTCTATCAAGCAAGGTGGGCTTGGGCCGGTAAGTTCATAATTTGGATCTTTAGAGGTAAGGCCTTTTTTTTCCTTTTCTTTTTCCCCTTAAGAGCAACTTGACGATCTTGAGCTGTCCAAGTCCAACAAATTTAAATTTATAAGAGTTCAACGAAAACTATGAAAATTACGGGTCGTGGCGAGACCAACTCCAACCGAGCTGCGTTTCATGTCTGGCAGAAACTGAGGAAGACAGCAAGGCGAGGAGACGACGGCGGGCACACTGAAAAACACACGCAAAGGGAAGAGAAATCTGGTCAAAACAAGAACGAGACACACAGCTCGCAGAGTCGCAGCAATGGCACACGCGACGTGCGGCTACCTTCCCCGATGGACTCGCGACAAAAGCGTGCATGCAAGGGACACGATAAAGAACACGAATTCCGAACAAACGCGTCACAATGATTCTAGAAATTAAGAGTAAATTTTGCAAAACTACGTATTTCCTTATACAAGCTATCGGAAAACTACAAGTTCTAACTTTTATTTCACGAAACTACAGATTTTAGAAAAACTTGTACTACAAACCTATATGTTAGTTTTAGAATCGACTGCTTCTTGTAACACACTTGATAGTGTGGGTCTATATGACAACTCTATGCGTGAGTAAAACGGAAAATAGGGTGCATATTGATACCATGTGAACACATACTGTCAGACTTGTTACAAGAAAAGATCAATTCTAAAACATATAGTTTTGTGACACAAGTTCTCCCCAAATCTATAGTTTTGTGAAATAGAAACTAAAAGATATACTTCCCTGATAGCTTGATAAAAAAAACTCGTAATTTTATGAAATTTACTCAGAAATTAAAGGAGCAGAAAGTAAAGGAAGTTATGTGCTCTACATCAACCAAGGAAGGTCGCATCAGTGTTCAGTTCCACAAGTCGCAGCCCTCACCATGTGTGTGCCGACGAAGGAAGAACCCTGCTGCTTGTGCAGGTTGCATTCACAAGACACGTATAATCAATCACTTTTACATAATACATTTGCAGAATGAAACGCTTCGTAACTTCGACAAGCTGCTGGGAGAAGCAGATAAAGCCTGTGAGTTTGGGCTATAGAAGGCAGATAAGAGAAACTGGAACCTGAGATTCTCCTTTCTCCTCCGGGGCATAGAAAGTAGAAAAAGCCTGTGACCGCATTTTTGCCTGCATGTCTTATACAGGCTTACAGCAAGTTCTCTCGTGTTATTTATCTTATGTTTATCTTTAGTTCACCATAAGCGAATGGATTACAACAACTGCATAGGATATAGATGGCGCATCTATTCCTTAAGGTTGTGTCGTGTGACCGGCAATGCGCTTAACTTTGATGCAAATCGTATTCTAAGAAATTACCACTTATTACGACATAAATTTTGTAAAGGTTGCATAGCATATAAGCAACCGCCTACATTGCTCGTTAAGCAACATCAACCGTGCTTAAAGCGAACGATACATATGCGTTCCTCCTTCAAAATGAATACTTTGCTGTATTGTCTGATAAATTGCTCTGAAAGCAAGGATTAACTTGGAGTAAAAAAAGGTACTATTGACTTTGCTAGTTGCTAACCACATTATTGTTTCAACGTCAACACTCGGAATATGAAATGATCTCATTCAATTTAAATCCCAGCTAACCATTCCTTAGGCAGATGAAGAAACAGATGTCACATAACAAGAATGTTTGTCTCAATTATGTTAATGTTTTTCTCATGTTCAAGCTTTTTTTTTTCAAAATTTTCATGTTCTTATTGCATATTTTGTCAAAATCAACTGATGAGCGAATGACATATAAATTGAAGTTCTTGGGATAACTGTAAAATTTGGATTCACCCCACATTTATTCAAATCAAGTGAGCAAATTGCAATGAGATGAGCTCGTATTGCCCGGACTTAATTTATAGAAACAAGATAACTATTGCAGATTGGAACTGTATACAGAATTTTCCGGTAACCAGGTGCACATGCATGCTTAAAATGATTCCAAAACAGAGAGCGATTCCTTTTCCTCTTTGCGTTCCATTGTAAAGAAACATCAAACTCATTAATTCTCATCGAGATACACCATTATCAAATTACTTCATATTATCATCACACTATAAGGAAAAAAACCACCAATTCACACTGGTTTGATCCCCCTCCTCCCTCCTGATCATTTTTTTTTTTTGACAACTCTTTGCACTATTGCAGATGTATGCCTAATCTGTGAAGCAAATTAGTATCTTCCGTTTCATCTATTCATTTATCAAGGTAGCCTGATGACGTCATGCCTGTCGCCGTCGCCGTTGGCGTCGGCATTGCCGCCGCCGGAGGCCCGCTTCGCCTTCCACTTCTCGTACTCGGGGTCATCGGTGGGCAGCTCGTGGCGGCATAGCGGGCACGTGTTGCGGATGTCGAGCCACGGCAGGATGCAGGCGTCGTGGTAGAGGTGAGCGCACGGCAACCTCCTGGCGCCCTCCCCGGCCTCGATGCCGTCCTTGCACACCGCGCACTGCGCGTCGCCGCGAGCCGCGTCGACCTCCGCGACGACCACGGTCGGGAGGCCCTCCACGGCGGCCTTCGCCGCCGGCCGTCTGGCCTTGACCGGCGGCTCGTGCTCCGCCTCCGCGGCGAGCTGCCCGAACAGCATGTCGTCGGCGTCGTCGAGGAAGTACGTCTCGATGCCCCCGTCGTCGTCCACCACGAGGCTCCCCAGGCTGTTGGCGGCCAGGAGCACCTCCCACTCCAGGCTCCGCACAGCCACGGCCGCGGCCGCCTCCTCCTCCACCCTGGCGGCGACCTGCTCCCACTCGTCAGCGTCGTTCACGCCGAGGTCCCACCGCTGGTGGTCGTGGTCCTCCAGCTGCAAGCAATCCCAGCAGAGAGGCAGCGCCACCTCCCCGTCCTCGTCCGGCGGCACCCACTCTGCGTCATCGTCGTGGAAACCGAAACCAAAGAACGCCGAAGCGGTTTCCTGCTGGGTCGCTGGCCAGCGGTCCATGTGGGGAGGGAAGGGCGCGTCGGAGTCAGAGTCGGAGAGGAGGGAGGGAAGGGCGGCCAGAAGGAGGGGAACGAAACAGCCGCAGAGGCGGAGGCGGGATCCTCCTCGTCGTAGCCGCCGTCGTCATCGGAGCAGACGCCGGCGAGGGGGAGGAGGTGGTGGGAGAGGGAATTACCCGCCATTCGTCGCCTCCCAACTCCCAAGGCCCAAGGTGGGGGGCACGTTTGCGCACCTTTTTTATTCCTACTCTCCTTCCCTCTGCTCGCTTCCCTCCCTTTTTTCTATGTAAATATAGATAACCGTATCTCTACTATTCTAATTATCACTTGGTGGCAGCGATCTGTTTTTTTTTTACCTCTAATATACAATAATAGTTAGTTATTATAGCTAATTATTCTTTCCTAATTTACAACCAGCTATCTCTCTCTAAATATAGCTGATTATTATAGCAAAATCCCTAATTAGTGCTGGTAATTAATAACCGGCCAATCATTTCTTTTATATTCTATATATGTTGTACAGTTTTCACAGATCAGCTAATGACGAGCTTGTCTTTGTAATCTCGCATCCTATTGTTTGAGACTATACGTCACGCCCTTCATTGAGCTACTCGGTCTCTCCATGAAAAATGCTCAGACAGAAAACCTCATGCAAGTTTAAACTGCTTTCGCAGGCACCAAAACTATCACCGGCGTTCATCTTCAGCACCGAATCATTTTCTCTAGAAACATCAGCATTAGTATCGCTTTGTTTACCAAAAGAATCACTTAAGACGAACTCCTCAATTGTTGTCGAGATAGTAGATAATGAGGCATCACCGGATCCAAACGAGAAACTCCTCTTCACCTCCGATATCCCCGACACGTCGTTGCCAAACACAATCTTAGAGGCACTAGAGGAACTTCATGAGCTCACCGATGACGAATCCTCCTCGACGCCGCGTCCCCACCGAAGATGAAGGCCGCGTGAGTCGATCCCGCCAACCCCGTGCCTGCGGTGCTCGATTGAATCGAGGCCGCCACGGCCAACGCAAGCTCGAGAACTCTCCACTCGGGCGCCATCCAAGAGAGAAGGCAACGGGTGGTCCGATCGGCGGCACTTTGGGCTGCGACTTAGCGACGTGGGGGGGTGGGGGGCCATAAGCGCGGATGGTGGGGAATGGGGCGGAGGCGGCAAGTGGATCGGGCACGGGATCCATCGACGGCAGCGGCGGATGAGGTAAGCGCGGCAGGAGAGGGCAGAGCGTGTGCGGCGGAGGCGGCTCTATGGCGGCACGCGGGGGACGTGGGTTTCGTTTTCTGGCGGGGCTAGGAGGTGGGCCATAGGCAGAGAGAGAAGGAAATGGAAACGGGTTGAATCGATCTGTACAGGGACAACTGCTATTTTAAAATAGAAAAAGATTGATAATATATATTGCTACGTACAATATATTTGATTTTAATTCATAACCATAAAAACTTTTGTAATCAGAAGAAATAGATGTTTGATCTTGTAGCACAATTTTTTTATTGCTTGACCTTTATGTTTTGTTACCAATTTTATTTTTTGTAGCAACGCACGGGCATTGAACTAGTCATTTATCATACCCGTATACCGTCATAACTGGCCAAACCAGCTTAGTAGACAGGTGCTGAGCACCACGAGCATGACAACGAGCGGCAATAGTTGATGCGGATAGGGCATAAGGACCTGACGTGGTGCTCTAGAGCGACAGGTTTCTTCCATGATGGTTCTTCCATGGTCATTGTTCGAGTATGATAGGTGATACATATCATATATTGTTGCTTTTATAATTGAAAAAATGATTATTTTTACAACTTTATTTCTAAAGGGGTCAAATTTACAAAATTAATATTTCATAGGGCCAAAAATCTTAGGTCCTGTTTGGCAACAAGGTTTTGTAAAACCATGGTTTTGCGAAACCATGGCTTGGGAATTGTCTTGGCATAAAAACCATAGTTTTATCAAACCCCATTAAAACCATGGTTTTTCTTGGAACTCTCAACTGTTTGGCTACAAAGTTTTGGGAGTTGTTTTGGTGCCAAAGCTCAGAAAAATTTGCCCAAGACCAAAGTTTCCAAAACAGAGAAAAAACCATGGTTTTGTGAAAACCATGGTTTTTAAAACAGAGTTTTTTGAAGGGTTACCAAACACCTCATGGTTTCTAAAACAGAGTTTTTCTCTAAAACTATGATTTTGTCTAAAAACTATGAAAAAACCTTGTTGTCAAATAAGCCCTTAGGCTTTGCTCCTCTTTTGTCCTCCGCTTTTTGTGGGTTTGCGATGGTGTGCCGGACGCCCGGCGCCAGCGATGGGAAGGAAACAAGATTGTGCCAAATCAAATCTACGGTGCTGAAAAAGAAGTCTGTGTTCGATTTTGGATCGAAGAGAAGAACTCGCGGTCCAAACAAGGTCTAGTACAGAGTCTGTACTAACCTACTTGATAGAGCATTTACACTAGTTTATCTCTTAAATATTTCAACTCACCTAGAGACAACATTGGAGATAACATCTTTAGCAGTTTATTTCTAAAATCATTTCTCTTTAACTGCATTTTTTTTATATTATGTACTACAGACCCGTGCTTCACATTTTTTTTTGCCGAACACGTTTCAATTTCCATATGCACACGGACTGAACGATTGAGTGTATGCCATCTTGCCATGCATCCCTTGGTCCATTGGCGGGTATATTTGTAGTCGTATCTTACCATAATTTGAGTTAGTCAAGTTTAATTGAGTTAGATGTCTGTTTAGTTTGTAATCATCTAGGTCATACGTGCTTGGGAATTAAAAATATGACAAAATCCTTTTGTTAGCCAAAGTATGGCTCCAATTTTAATGACATATGTAACCTTAGGCAAGTTTGGTGTATCAAACTTTGACAACCTTAGGCACTCTTAATGCAATGATGTAAGCAGTTTCTATAGAATACCAAGTATGATAAAGATAATGTGAAAGGAGAGTTATGCAAGAGAGAACTAAGAAAATTAAAAGTTAGGTATCGGTAAGAAGAGAGGAGGTGAAGTAGAAGAAAAGAAATTAATTGAGTGAGTGGTTGCTAGATGAAGTAACATACAGTGGGAAGGTTGTATGTAGAGTTAGTATTTCTGTATGGTATAGTATAATTAGATACAACATATATAAACTATGCACTAGGAATACATCAACAGCATGGGGTACCTACTTCAATGCTAAAAATTATCACATCACATATATGCTAACTTCCTTTCACCACCAATGCATATATAGAGTAATATATGTTGAATTAAAACAGTACGAATACATGACCATAGTAGAAGTTATATATCAATCAAATACAATAGACGTCATAGAAAAATATGCTACCTGAAAATCAATAGAACGAACTAATTGTCAATATAAATGAATTGATATAGAAAAAAATATGATGAAAATAGGTTGAACTTTGCCGATATTCGAATAGGAAAAATACGAATTTTCGAATAGGAAAAATCTGAATACCTAGATCATGACCTGTATTTACTGGATATCGGCCGCTCCAAATCCGATTCTGAATTCAGATCTAGTCCTAGATCGGACGGGAAATATCTGGTCTATTTCACACCTAGCTAGCAAGTCCACTGTTACGATGACTCAACATTTGGAACGCATAACTTTTTTCTACTGAAATTAAATTGTTTCCTACGGAGTCCCTACAAAATTCACGTGTAATTCGTGCGTTATCTGCGGTTCCTGATTACTTTTCGCGAGCATTTTGTGCAAGTGTTCGGCTCGTTTTTGTTGGACAGTCTGTTTCTTCAGGTGATTTCTTTGGACGGTAACTTGTCAATCAACAGCGGCAAGGGACACGGTCTTCTGGATGATGCGGACCTCTCTGTAGTTTGCAGTTCTGTAGGGACTGGATCGTAATTGCGCTAGTTTCGGCCTTGGTCCGAATGACCGAGGGCCTATTGGGTATATAGGCCTATGCCAATCTATACGCTGGGCTCATATTCATTGTTAAAATCATACGCCAGTTCCACGGCCCAACTCTAATGCCGAGTATAAAACGGCTATTTCGGCCTAAATAAGAATCCCGGATTATTGATTTACGGTATTGCCCTTCCCCAGTCACCTCGCACCGTTAAATCCCCTTCCCCAAATCGGACGCCGCCGAGCCCTTGACCTTCGCCGTCGCCGTCGAGCGGCCTCCTTGCACCGAAGCACGCCGGCTCGAACTCCTCACCTCTGGGTAGGCGTGGAGTGGAGATCCATTTGGACTTATTTCTTTTGATTGTTGAGGTAAGCCCTAACTTTGCCTGTATCGATTTCGCCTTCGTCTTGTTTCACCTTGTGGAGATCCATCTGACCTTTGCTGCGAGCATTCGAATTTAAATATTTTGGGACTCCCCGTCCAATTTCACTTTGATCCGCCCCTGCCTACCATCGGTTGCTGTTCGATGTGAGTTCAGTTTGTTTGGGTCTTGTTGCAGCGAGATGTCGGAATACCAGAACGCTGTTGGGGGGAGGCTGAAGCTGAAGGGGAAAGCGCTGGATGTCAAGGAAGGTGGAGTCAAGAAGAAGAAGAAGAAGCACCACCGCGAGGAGTCGTCTCAAGTCGGACACGGCGAACTTCACGAAGGTTTTACTCATTCCTACACTCGCCCATTCTAAACCAAAGTGTCTGTTCGGATGTCGTATGAGCTAGGGCTGACGCCGTTCGATTGCTTTGATGCAGTCTAAATAATTAGTTGGCCCATCTGTTGGTCACTTAATTGATAGATTACCATTGTCTAAACGCTCTCTTGTTTGTTTTATACTTATATCTGTCCATGCCGGCGAATAGTTTTACGATCGCTTCTAACAGAAACACTTACTTGCTGAAGATGCAACTTTGTTCACCTATATATTCTTGGTATCAATCATGTGTATTGTATATTTTTGGATTTGAGTAGTTCGTAGTTTTTACTGCTGCTGGTTGACGCTGTTTTGCTGGCTAACTTCCTACCTTGGTCTGATAATTCATAATATCATAATAGATAAATATCTTAATGTTGTTGCTGGATAGACTAATTAATTAGTGTTTTTACTGATATGTGGGATTAGGGGTCTGTATCTATGTGAACTATAGTTAATTAGAAGGTAGAACAAATAAGAAACCAGGTCTTGTAACTCCTGTTAGTTTCAGGCTTTCAGCATTCTACAATGGCTGTGTATAGATGGATCCTTGGACTAAAGGTTGGTAGATTTCCATTGTAATGTTATGACAGGATGAAAGATACATCTTTCCCAAACTAATGGTTTTTGGATCAGCCTTTAGTAAAATAATCCTCAAGTTTGGGTACATTAGGCTAAGTCGGATAAAACAGAATGCATCGAACAGGAACTTGTCACTTAACAATGGCATGGCGCTTGTGCTGCTTTGCTGAGATGTTGAACCTTGGGACAACTTGCTCTATATCTGTTGGCAAATCATATATTATTTGTCATTCATGGTAGGCTTGGTTCATTTGTCGAGCAACTTGATTTGATGTATTCACATCTTTTCTGTCTGTGATGAATCTAAAGCTGTTTTCTGCTGAATATATTTCATATCTAATTGGATGGTTATTCTTCAGGTAGAAGCTCGGAATTACCAACTGATCCAAACGATGAATTGCCCGAAGATGACAAGATGGGAGAAGGGAACCCCCAAGCCGATGATTATCACCTCACGCCAGCTGAGCGGCGGTACATAGAACAGAAGCAGAGGATTGACATGCACAAGATGGCCAAGGTAGCCAACAAGTCGCACAGGGACCGCATCCAGGACTTCAACCAATACCTGGCCAATCTTAGTGAGCACTACGATATCCCAAAAGTTGGCCCTGGTTAACTTGGCACAAAATTCGAGATTCACAGGAATGCCTTGTATTTGGTATCCAGCCGTCTATTAGCATGTGATGCACTTATCTGTTCGTTCAAAAACAGTGTGTTCTCTCAAGGATTCAGCATTGTATCTCGAAACCAAGTTTTTAATTCAAGTATTCTGAGTACGTGTGCTTGTAAACTGATAGAATATTCTGTTTCCATCTGATAGCACATTCTGTTTCCATTCTAACACAAGAGCTTTCTTAGCGTAGTGAACCTAGGGAACTCTGGTTTGCAAACAGGGAGCAGAGTCTGTAAAATTTCAGTACTCGGTCACAAATAGTAGTTATTTTGGACATCTATAGTCTTTAAAACATAGCTTTAATCACTAATTTCTATTATAATGTATTTATAAAAGCCAATAAAATTATAATATTATAAAAAGTACTTTTTGAGACAAATCTATACATGATTTTCATGTATCCAACTTAAATATTTTAAAAAATATTAACAATATTGATAACCAAAATTTTGAAAGTTTGACTTCACACAACTATTTGTGACTGCAGGGAGTAATTTGGTACACGTTAACTTAAACAGCAATTTCTCCGATAGGAATGGTACGTTTACATGTTGAACAAATTCGGTACACCAGATTGTGCCAGATCAAAGTAATACACAAGAATATGAATGTATAATATCATCTCTGAACGTTCAAACCGTCTAAACTAGTACAAAATCTAATTTCCGAAAGAAGCAAGTCAGTTCAGACATTCAGCGACATGCTGCAACAGACGACAGTTCCCTTAAGATCTCCAACAGTGACGCTTCATCAGCAAAATCCTAAGTGGAGGAGATTGTGCTGTCTCTTGTGCAAGAGAGAACCTGATCACATAAACCAATGCTAATAGTGATGGAGTGTAAGGAGGAAATGTGATGAAAATAATATAAAACAGTTAAAGAGAAATGATTTTAGAAATAAACTGCTAAAGATGTTATCTCCAATGTTGTCTCTAGGTGAGTTGAAATATTTAAGAGATAAACTATTGTAAATGCTCTATCAAGTAGGTTAGTGATATGTAGCACGCATGTCATCAACACTAAAAAAAATCCCTGTAAGCTTTCTTCTGAAAAATCTGTCAGACAAATTCTCCAAAAAAGATCAAATCAAAATGTAAAAAAAAAAAAAATCGTTACTCAACATATAGGTGTGTTTGGTAGGACTCCAGCTCCACCAGATCCGTGGAGCTGGAGGAGTACATTAAGAGTGTTTAGATGGATCATCATGTTTATATTTTAGACCAAAAACATAAACTTAATTCACTTTATTTTAGCCTACAAGTTTCAGATCTCAGATGAAGCAGGGATCTAGAGCTTTACCAAATAGGCTCATAGATTACATGTGTGCACTATTAACAAATACAAATACAGGAGATCCCCCAAAGAAACATCATTGGTTGAAAAGAGAAGAAGCGGAGTGCCATCTCTTATCCCTTTCCAAATGTTACATTAAGAAAAAAAAAAAGAATGGTGATGTAACTTTGAAGATAATTATCTGTTTGTCCACAATCCCAATCAAAACAACTCTTAATTTTGCTAGAGAAGAATAAAGGCATTAGGCAAGCATGAGATCAATTTTATTCATAAAGTCTCAGGCAGAAGTCATGATAACAACAGTACAACACTACAGGACACCAAGCTGGATAACATTAACTCCAAGAACTCGGAAAACATGTTGCTGAACGATTCATGAGAGACAATCAGAGAACTTTGAAGACCACGAATGAATGTATCAACATCAGATACTTCAGATCATATGACCACCTCATTTTGCTTCTCGATGGATTAATACAGGTTTTGGGCTCGAGCACCATTAAGAAACATTGTAAAAGGTATAGACACAATAGAGAGAAAAGATAATACAAAGATGGACCTAGATAATAGATATGCATCAATTGGGTAAAAGGGTGTAGTGCAGGAAGCAATCAGAGAACTTTGAAGACCAATGCATTATCCACAGTAGTAAACTTTCAGATGGTATGACTTCGTCATTTTGCTTCCCACCTATGTTAACTCAGGTAAAGAATTACAACTAGCCACACATGAAAAGATTTGAACATGAAGCGATCAGAGAACTTTGAAGACCATGTATGAGTTATCCGCAATAAAATTTTCAGATGATTCCGCCTCCTCACTTCGCTTCTGAACAGATGTAGGAGCATTATGTGCTCAATAAAATGATCTAAAGGACAGCCTAAATATAAAGGAATCTATCATACAGAAAGAAACAGCAACAAGGTGATACAATGTGGACAGAAGAAATGATTCTGAGGAAAATTGCTGTCTTCCACAGAAGTATAGAGCTCATGTCCAATCCATGAATGTTGCACCCACAGATACCCTTTTTCTCGCAGTTTTCCCTGCATCCAACCTCAACAGAGCAGGGGGCTAATGGTGCGAGTTAACCATAAGAAAACCACCAAATTCAAGAACAATACAGACATATCATAGTTAATCGAACAAAAGTATGCGCTTCTTGCATTTTAACAACTAATCCTAGCAAGCAAGACTAAAGCAACAAACGATTCAGCCGCACCCAAAGTTAACAAAGAAAAAATCAATCATGCAACACAGATTGAAGAAAAATAAGCAGCAACAACTGGAACCAAACAAATGTGCTCTTGCAATCTCCTGCGGATGCTCTCCGCCGATAGGGACCCTATAGATTGGGAAAGTTGGGGGTGGGTGATTGGCCCTGGCGGCTAGGGTTCTGACCTTTCCAGCTAGGGTTTGTCTCCGCGCCGCGATACATATCAGCAAGAGGAGAAGAAAAAGGGAACGACCTCGGATGCGAATGGGCTGGGCCTTGCCATATTTTCACTTCGGCTCTAATCGGGCCAATTTATGATCCGCTCTTGATGCCTGTGATGAAATATTTCGTCATGGCATTCAATTTAGCTCTAAGGCCCCTTTGGCGTAGCTTTTGAACGAGCTTTTGCTGGCAAGAAGCCACAATCCATACTAAAGGGATAGCTTTTCGACTGGCTTCTGCCAAAGCCAAAGCCAAAGCCACCATATAACGTACAAGCAGAAGCCGAACGCAAGGCAGTCCCCGCGGGAAGCAGGGGCTTTTGCGGGTGGCTGTTACAACACTGCCCACAAAGTTGATGTTTATTTACCCGCAATTTGCCACTCATATAAATTTTCAGATGCCTCTCAACATTCGACTCACTTGCCTCGGTTCAACGCAGAGACACCAAACCTCCGGCCAGGGTTCGACTTCTTTGCTAGGGTTCGACGCACCAACCGGATTTCCTCGATCGCCACTCCCGGGCGACTGGAGCCACCACCGGACCTTCTTGCTTCCTCTCCATAGCCATCCTTCCGCCTTGACTCCGAATCGGTGGTGCGTCCTCTTCTTCCCCAGCCCGGCGCCGCCTCTGGTTCGTCTACATTGACCCGGCGTCGCCTCCCCTTCCTCTTCCCCAACCAGGCGTCTCATCCATCCCCCTGCTGCCGAGGTGAGATTGTTCAGCGCCGCCTCCACTTCCTATTCCGCAATCAGTATGATGCATTTGTTACCTAGTTTATGAGTTTTGTAGTTTGGGGCTGGTGTTGAGGTTTATCTTGTGCATGAAGTCTTTTTGGTTAAAGTTCAGAGTCCAAGTTGATTTGGTTTTGCTTTCTGATTCGATGTTATCTAGTTGCGAAATGTGGCTCGGATGTAAACAGAAATTTATGCATCGGCTGAAACTCTACTAATAGAGTTAGAGTCTAATTAGTTGAGTCAATCCGGATTGAAATCAGTAACCGTATTCAGTTTAAGGTTTTGTAATCTCTAACTATTTAAGTAATGCGTAAGAAAAAACAAAACGTGGGAAGTTATTTGCAGCACCAAAATACTTGTCTGATATGTGGGCTCCCGTCAGAAGTCTGGTATAGGGCAATTGCGTTTTCAATAACATACTAATTGGAATGAATGCTATTAAGAAAAATATTTTCACTTAACTGGAAGCACAGGTATGGTAAAATGGGTATGGTAAAAATGAATAACAGGTTTTCATCCTTTAACAGGGCATGGTGTTAAAGCATTTGATAATTGTTTGTTTCTTTGCTCCTTGCAATTCTGAAAAGTGTCTGTCTATTTAGAATTTTAGATCACAATTGAAAATACCACATCACATGGGACTATTCTTTACTGCTTGTCCCCAGGCAATCTGGAGGAGTTGGAAAGGCAGATTCATGAAGTCAATGCTCTTGTTACAATTGAGTGGTTCATAGTCTGTACATCTTTGCCAATCAAATACCTAGGGGGCTCCATTTTCCCTAGAACATAAAATTTGTTATCTGTTGCAAATATTTAGAAAATTGAATGACCTGCTTCCAGCATTTTGCTTGGTTTGGATAGATCCGATTTTCTATTGGATTTGTTATGATACATCCATACTTGTGTAGAATATCGTGAGCATCTATCTCTGTCTGTACAATATATTTTGATATTTCCTATTTGTCTTCTTTGGCGCCTTCTCTTTTCATGAGATCACGGAGACTTACTAGGACTATATGTTAATAATTGAAAATGTCATCATTGTATTGACAAGTTTACTGTTCTTTTAAAGCCTGTAATGTTAGTATTCTCAAATTTACAAATTCAAGTAGTGATTTGAATCCCATCTCGAAAATTTATTGTTTGTTGCTTTGAGGACTAGTCCGGTAAAGCAACCGGATCTTATCATGCTGAAATTATACAAGGTTTTCGACGTTTATCGGTGATGTTATGATCGGTTTGAGGATTTATCTGACAGATCATGTTTTGAGAAATTTTCAAGTTTTTCTGATTTGATTACATTAGATCGACACGATTTTATTTGTTGCAATCATTTCAAATTAACAGCCTTTTGGATTTCATCACCATTCTCTCTCGGCACGAGAGAACAACTTTTTCTCAATTGGGCAGATATCTGCGTATTCAAAAGGGTCCTTTGAAGGGCTACCTCATCGCGTAGTTAGCGTAGTTGAAATGATGTAACTGTCAAACTAGATTCTCTGCTGAAAATTGTTACTGAGTTGGTTAGCAAAGTTTCGAGCTGTTTCTTTGGACAATGCGACTTCTCTGTTTGAGTTAGTGCCCTGTGTCTCACTATATTTTTTATCGACGATGATCTCAGTAATAATTCAGAAATTTTTGGTCATTCGAAATGAAAAACTTTAATTCTTTTGAGATGAATACTTCTATTTGTAGAACAGAGAGTATCAATATTCAGAGGTTACGAGCCTCCTATATAGTTTTGTTAATAATCATTCATTTCATTGTAATGAAAGATGAGTACGTGTGTTGGACGTACATAAAACCATTGTCAATGACGCAGGATGGGCTGAAACAAACCAAGCTGATAACGATTTTGAGCCTACCGTGTTGCATGAAGTCATGAACGCTACTAGTGCTTTCAAAAGCCTCGTCGATAGGCTCAAACGATAGCTCGGTAGAACTTGTTTGTCGGGAAAAGACCAAAGATGCTCACGCATACAAGTATATATTCTCGTGTAAGCACAATCTGTAGTTCTTATCTAGTATTGTGAACACTTGTATCGCAAACCGGATCAATCCGAGTTCTCCGATTCTTCATGAATCTGAACTGCTTTGATCAAGAGCTTGGAAATTGGAATCATATCTTTAGGATCGGGAATAACATCAAAAATTCTTTTACCACGAAATTCTATATTTGCTATAAAAGAGAATTTAGGAGTTTGATCGCAGATATCATGTTGTCTAAACAATTACAGACCATAACAACCGACAAAGCCTAATGTTTTTGTTGACAATTACAGGCCAATTAACTTACATTTTCAATGATGATGATGCATGCCACCAAAGAAATCGGGCCAATGATCTAACGAGCTATTCACTCTTACTCAACAAACGAACAAGACATCGACTCAAGGGTATTTCAGATATTTCAATCATCATATGCAACTCGTATCAGTCATTCAAACCTTCTGAAGCCAAACTACCAAACGGCAAGCTTTTCCAGCAAAGCGGCTTCTCTAGCGACTACTTCTCCAGATGACCCCAAAAGCAGATCACGCACATGCTCGGCTATGCCAAAAGCAGTACTTCTGCAGCAGATCATGTATTGATACTTGAAGTTCAATATATTGTGAAATGTGGTGAGTCTTCAGAGTATATGTAGAAATTTTGCTTGTTAACATAAACAAATTTTGTTAAAAAAAAGCGTTCAACTCACCCATCCTGTTCACCTGTACAAACGTTCAGGTTCACAATGCTGGAAACAAGAAAAATAAATATGAACACTGGTGGAGTATATGGACCCTGGGTATCTGTATGACGGGACGTGAAGACCAAACCGACTACATAAAGATGAGTATTGTTCAGGAGGTAGGCCGCCATACGCAACAAGGAAACCTCGAAGTTGGAAACTAACCCTGCTTAGAGAGGATGCAATTGTAATCCTAACCGCTATCATATTTAGCGGATAAGGAAAGAGATACAATCTCCACTTTGTATCCGATCAGGACTCTCTTTTGTAACCGCCCTCCTCTGCTATATAAAGGGAGGGACGGGGGAACAACAACATACGATCTCATCAGCAAATAGCTAGCCACATATAATTCTAGAGCACAGGACTAGGGTATTATCTCCTCCGCGAGAGCCCGAACCTGTATAATTCCGGTGTCTTGTGCTACCATCGAGTTTGGATCCAGCGCCTAGCCCCTTTTCATTATTGCCGACAACAAACGTCGACAGTTAGCGCGCTAGGTAGGGGCTGCGTCAAGATCAATCTCGGCAAGCTCGATGGCCTCCATCAATGGAATCGTCATCACCTTCACTCCCGATCATGCTTTCCGTTTCGGGAGCCTCGACTTCATCGCCGACAACCTCGACAAGTTTGCTCTCTCGGACTCGGACCAGATCCAATCTAGAAGAGACTTCATTAATACTTCATCCGGACTTCCGTTTGGGTCGGGGCGCGATATCCGCTCATGAGTAGTAAGTCAATGACTTCCGATCGGATCTGATGAAGGATTCGATCCAAGACATCTCGGATGCGGTCGTCATAGCGGCTTTTCAGAAAGGAGTCAGCGATGCCAACTTGATCAAGAAGATGTCCCGGAGGCCGCCGATTATGGTAAAGGAGATGTTCACGATTAGCGGACCGCTAACGCCCCGCGCCTGCGCCAGCGCCACCTTCGGGATGTACCACGAGCCACGCTGTTCTCGAAGGCCACCTTTCAGACGGCCACGAGCCTACGCACGCTGCGCACCGAGCACTCCACGCCCGCCTGAAGCGCCACCTTTGGCACGACCACGAGCAAGGACGGTACGATCGTCAGCAACATATGGAGTATAGAGCAGCTAAGTCGCTTTTTACTCAATTATGTCATTATGAATAAAATTGTTGGTTTTCTTGACTTGCTGCTTAGTTGATCCACAACTAAGCGATGAAGTCGGGGCTACCTAATAGTGTCTTGATGCGCACATCTTTTTCTCGAAGTTGTATTTTTCTTCTTTTACTTAACGATTGCAAATGAATCCGAGTACGTTAATTCCGAGTTGTGAAGCTCTGACCCCATGAACGGCAAACTTTAGTCACCCAAAACACATGCCTGGGAAAAAGAGCCATGAGCCGACTCCCGACGCTCGGGGACTAGACTAGTCGGGCAGAGTGCTTAAACAAAAAGAAGTCAAACCACTCGGATGAATTCAAAATCAATAAGGAAAAGAAATAAAAAACTCTAAAATTATATATAAACTAATCGGACATCACATCCGAGTGAATTGTTTTTATATTGCCTAAGTTCTGCATATACATGATTTCAGGACTAATAAATTTGGATGCGATGCGTGTGGACCAACGCTTCAACGACGACATCAGCAACTCCGGCAACGAATGAATTTAAAGGGAGCGGCGCTGAATTTCGCCTTGAGCGGGAAAAGTGTTTTGATTTCTGTATATCGTTTGGAATACGGTATGCCCCAAGATGAGCCGACTGCTAGTATTCCAATAATGGGGCTAGTCGGAAAGTTTAACGCGTGGAGCTCTATTGAGTCCTTCACGATCTCTTTGCCTACAACAAGGCACTCGGTTACCGGCTGGAAAGGAAAACCAGTTGGGATGCTGCATCAAGAACTGGAAGCACTTGGCATGAAGCATGACTTCGGTTGGCATGCGACTCAGAAGGAAAGCAACTCGATCGCAAAGCACTCGAGGCTCTTGTGGAGTATATGGACCCCGGGTATCTACATGGCGGGACGTGAGGACCACCCGAGAGGGGATGGGCCAAGCCGACTACATGAAGATGAGTATTGTTCAGGAGGCAGGCCGCCGTGCGCAACAAGGAAACCTCGAAGTTGGAAATCAACTCTGCTTAGGGAGGATATAATTGTAATCCTAACCGCTATCGTGTTTAGCAGATAAGGAAAGAGATACAATCTCCACTTTGTATCCGACCAGGACTCACTTTTATAACCGCCCTCCTCTGCTATATAAAGGGAGGGACGGGGGAACAACAACATACGATCTCATCAGCAAATAGCTAGCCACATATAATTCCAGAGCACAGGACTAGGGTATTATCTCCCCCGCGAGAGCCCGAACCTGTATAATTCCGGTGTCTTGTGCTACCATCAAGTTTGGATCCAGCGCCTAGCCCCCTTTTCATTATTGCCGACAACAAACGTCGACAACACCCTTAACGTGCTTCTGTTTAACGCATCATAACACAGTCAAAGCAGCAAAAGTCCGACGCAATTTACTATTTAGGCCCTGTTTATTTGTTTCGTCTTTTTTAGTTTAAAAGCTAAAGTTTAAATAAATAAGTGGCATTTTACTATTTTTTTAAAAAAAATCGTGAACCTTTGTACAACTAAAACCCAGAAACCACCCGATATTTTTTTTTTTTGCTTAGAAATTTTATACTATCCTGGACGAACCAAATTTTTTACTGAGATAGTACAAAATTTTTGTACCCTACCTTTTAAATTTTTTTATACCGCTTGGTATCGCGTTAATGTAAATTTTGGTATTTGTCAGTGATAATAAAAATTTTGGATTCAGACACCTTCTGAGTCTTAGGAGAAATTTTTTTTTTTAACAAACTTGCAGGAACACTGCTGTCTTGCATTTAAAAAGAACAGAAAAAAAACTGATTTTTAAACTGTAAACCAAAAGGCTTAAAAACAGACTTTTAGGATTCCCTCAATGGAGAGCGAGCACTAATACTCAGTGCGTGTTTGGCAGGAATTCAGTTTTTTCAAATTCATGAATCTAGTGAAGCTGAAAATTCTAGTTTCATTAGATTCGTGAAGCTGAAGCTGTGAGTACATTAAGGCTGAGTTTGTTTAGGCTGGAGCTTGAGCTTATTTGGCTGGAGCTGGAAGAAGCTGCTGGAGCTGGATAAGGATGACAATTTTTCGTAAATAATAATTAAGTTGTAAGGGTACCAGGGAAGTGGGATTTTTAGAAGCTTCAGCCACCTCGAGAAGCATCGTTTTCCTTGCTTCTCTCGCGTAGTGTAAATTGGGTTAGAAGCTTCTTCTTTCCATCTAGCTGGAAAAATACTGTTTGTTTTGGCTTGTGGCTTATAGAGGTGTAGAAGCCAAATAAGCTCAAGCCCAAGCCTAAACAAACTGAGCCTAAAAGTGTTTAGATAGATCATCTTGTTTACATTTTAGACCAAAATATAAATTTAATTCATTTTATTTTAACCTACAAGTTTTGAGATTTCAGATGAAGTTCAAATATGAACTCTATCAAATAGACCTCAATGGACACATAAGTGACAGAGTAGTCAGGGACCTTCTGGAGTCTCCTGAGGAAGCTATCCGCCGCCTGCTTGGCGCTCGCGTCGCCCTTGTGGAAGCGTTCCCTACTTCCCCAACGCGGTGGGCACTGGGCAGCATCCATGCACCAGGAACTTCTCCATCATGCAGAAGCACTTCTGACACGGCACGTTCTCCCTGTGCCGCCTCAGCGTCCCAGGTCGCCGCGTCGAGCTCCGCGAGAGCGGCCACGCTCTTCTCGACGTCCACCCTCTCGTCAAGGAAAGTGCACAGCGCCCGAGTGCGCCCTCGACAACCCGCGCGTTGTGAGCCAACCGCTAGTATTCCAATAATGGGGCTAGTCGGAAGATTTAACAGCAGTGGAGCTTTATTGAGTCCTACGATCTCTTTTGGGATCTTGCATCAAGCGGAAGCATTTGGCATGAAGCATGACTTCGGTTGAAACTGCGACGGAAGCGGCAACTTCGATCGCAAAACACTTTCGAGACTCTTGTAGATATATGGACCCGGATATCTGCATGGCGGGACGTGAGGACCACCAGGAGGGATGGGCCAAGCCGACTACATGAAGATGAGTATTGTTCAGGAGGCAGGCCGCCATGCGCAACAAGGAAACCCCGAAGTTGGAAACCAACCCTGCTTAGGGAGGATACAATTGTAATCCTAACCGCTATCATGTTTAGCGGATAAGGAAAGAGATACAATCTCCACTTTGTATCCGTCGGGACTCTCTTTTATGCAGCCCTTCTCTTGCTATATAAAGGGAGGGACGGGGAAACAACAACATACGATCTCATCAGCAAATAGCTAGCCACATATAATTCCAGAGCACAGGACTAGGGTATTATCTCCTCCGCGAGAGCCTGAACCTGTATAATTCCGATATCTTATGCTACCATCGAGTTTGGATCCAGCGCCTAGCCCCATTTTCATTATTACCGACAACAAACGTCGACAACACCCTTAATGTGCTTCTGTTTAACGCATCATAACACAGTCAAAGCAGCAAAGGTCCGACGCAATTTACTATTTAGGCCTTGTTTATTTGTTTCGTCTTTTTTAGTTTAAAAGCTAAAGTTTAAATAAATAAGCTGCATTTTACTATTTTTAAAAAAAAAATCGTGAACCTTTGTATAACTAAAACCCAGAAACCACCCGATAGATTTTTTTTAGCTTAGAAATTTTATATTATCCGGGACGTACCAAATTTTTTATTAAGATAGTACAAAAAATTTTTACCCTACCTTTTAAAATTTTTTATACCGCTTGGTATCGTGTTAATGTAAATTTTGGTATTTCTTAGTGATAATAAAAATTTTGGATTCAGACACCTTCTGAGTCTGAGGAGAAAAAAAAATAATTTTTTAACAAACTTGCAGGAACACTGCTGTCTTGCATTTAAAAAGAACAAAAAAACTAATTTTTAAACTGTAAACCAAAAGGCTTAAAAACAGACTTTTAGGATTCCCTCAATGGAGAGCGAGCACTAATACTCAGTGCATGTTTGGCAGGGATTCAGTTTTTTCAAATTCATGAATTTGGTGAAGCTGAAAATTCTAGTTTCACCAGATTCGTGAAGCTGAAGCTGTGAGTACATTAAGAGTGTTTAGATAGATCATCTTGTTTATATTTTAGACCAAAAATATAAACTTAATTCATTTTATTTTAGCATATAAGTTTCAGATTTCAGACAAAACTGAAATGCTCTATCAAATAGACCTCAATGGACACATAGGTGACAGAGTAGTCAGGGACCTTCTGGAGTCTCCTGAGGAAGCTATCCGCCGCCTGCTTGGCGCTCGCGTCGCCCTTGTGGAAGCGTTCCCTACTTCCCCAACGCGGTGGGCACTGGGCAGCATCCATGCACCAGGAACTTCTCCACCATGCAGAAGCACTTCTGACACGGCACGTTCTCCCTGTGCCGCCTCAGCGCCCCAGGTCGCCGCCGCGTCGAACTCCGCGAGAGCGGCCACGCTCTTCTCGACGTCCACCCTCTCGTCAAGGAAAGTGCACAGCGCTCCGAGTGCGCCCTCGACAACCCGCGCGTTGTCGTTCTCGACGCAGCCGAGAGGCCCTCCACGTACGTCGCCGGCCTCGAGGAGGCAGGTAGTCGTTGCCGGGGAGCAGACTCCCCGGTGCACCGGGCACTCGGGTAGACGTGGAGGTGGAGCTGTGGGTTCTTGCTGATGTGCACCCTTGCGTCCTTGAGGCGCTTCAATATGGTCTTCTTTGGCCGCGGTTCCTCCTCCGGCAGCGGGTGGGACAGTTTGATGGACTGGTAGCTGAGGTTTTCGAGCCCCACCTCGCTGCTTCTGGCGGCTCCGTCATGGAGTTCGGTGAGCACCGAGGCGAAGCTGTGGTCCATGGCTGCCTTGAGCACGTCCGGGTTGTGCAGAGTCGTCGTGAGCCGCACGAGCACGCCCACGATCCTCCATGTAGGCCGACGCATGACGGCTCGATCTTGTCGTGCCGTTCTGCATCTCTTCTGTCTTGCTCAGTCACGAGGTCGAGGTTGAGAGCGAGACGTTTCGGTACGGTAGCCTCGCGATGAGCGTCACCGACGCGGCGTGCCGCTCGCTTGGTGACGCGTCCGGCGTGGCCGATGCTTTTGACCAGCGTGCCCGGCTGCCCCTGCGTCTTGCAGAGCCTCTCGGCGATATTGTGGCCCATGTGCGCGGAGAGGGTGATGAGCAGCCTCGTCGCGGCGATTCTGAGCGCCTCGGTTGGTGTCACTCATGAGCTCGACGATGGCATGGCCGCGGTGGTTCTCCCTAATGATCGAGACCACGGTAGCGCAGGGGCGGACCTACAGTTGTGTCGCCGGGGTTCGGTGACACCGACGCCCCCGTATTAACCTCTTATACCCCATGCTAAACTCTGTTGATGACCCTGGTGGTAGATTAGCACGGACCTGGCGAGTCTTTCGGGTCGACTAGTCGTCAAAAGCAAGCCGCATGTTGACGATGTCTCCGACAACCAAATTTTTTAGATCCGCCCCTGCGGTAGCGAGCGGCTTGGCGAGCGCGGTGAGCGCGAGCAGGACACGGATGTTGCTGAGGTTGAGCTCGTCAGGCAAGAAGCACTTGAGCATGTGCACGAAGTTGTAGATGGAGTACTTGGACGTGAGGACATGGCCTTCCTTGTTCACCACGGTGGTGTCTGGATCAACGCCGAACTCGACGATGTTGGCGAGGACGGCGGCAGCCTTGGCTTTGTAGCTCAGGGGCTCCTCAACCATGACCAGGACAGCGCCTGCCTCGACGAGCATCTTGCTGTTGGGGTGGTGCGACGCGAAAGCTAGACCAGAACATCGAGCGCCCCCTTACGGACCACGGTGTTGCAGCTAGACCTGGACATTGGTTCGGGCATTTTTAGACCGATCCGTGACATGGTAGACACGGTATTTTTAGATCAATCCGTGGCATGGTAGACACGGTACAGTACGATTGAAGCATGGCATGCCATGTATGCACATGGGCCAGATCGCGCGCGGTAAAGATGACAGGGACATGCCGGGCCTCGTGGTCGAGCATGATGGGCCGTGCTTGGGTTGGCACGGCATAAACCAAGCCCGAAGCAGGCACGGCACGTGGCAGGACGCTCTGCTACAATATCATGTTGTGGTTCGTCCTATGATCAGCGCTTTTTGCAGTCCTCGCATACGGAGAAAGGGAAGAACAGATATACTAAAATGTGGAGAATGGAGAGGAGACTGGAGAGTACATACTCACTGACATCGAGCCGTTCTGCACTGGGTACCCCACATTAGGTGTAGGGTTTTAAATGAGGTATGAACTATGTATCTATTCGAGAATGAATAAAATTTGGTTCTTTTTCTTTCAATATTTGTGTCCACCACCTCGCCTCGGTGTGTCTCAGGCTTCTTTTCTCTGGTCACAATAGTGTAAATGAGCTGGATCTAAACCAACACGGCATGAAGCTAGCATGAATCATAAATGCATGGATTATGCTTGGGCTTACCGAAAATGAGTCGGCCGGTACGGCACGACGCTCACCTCCTTGCAACTGTGCACCATCTTGATGAGGATCCCCGACGTGCTCCCGGTGATGTCAATGGTGAGCTAAGTCGAGACAGTGCTAACATGTGCAAGTGATAGCGATAGCAAGCTATTTTGAACGGCTCCATGGGGACTAAAACGTAAGCATGTTGAAAAACAGGCATCATAAGCACATCTAATCGTCATAACATAGTAGTTTTGGGCAGGTTGATTCAACCACCTCTGGCATTCAACCCAACGTATGTCTTCAAAATTCTCCTGGCCTGAGCTCAACGCAAGTTCAACTGCACAAGCTACCTATTCATAGTTCAACTCGAATGTAATGTAGACTTCAAGTGGATGCAAGAAAATTCATGCTAGAGCCATGAAAAGCATCACAAAAGAGAGTAAGAAAAGAGAAGACACCACGCACGTTGATGGTTGAACTGAACAACCATATATAAGGACGGGATCACGGGAATGGTATGACAAAAAGACAGATTATTTGGTTAGGGTGTATGCGTGGATGATTGTATCTATGTATGCATATAACAATGAGTCAAGTCAATGGCGTGCATTAGTTTTAAGACACCTACCAAATACAATATGCATGGCGCGGTCATGATGCTCTTCGGCGGCCGGCTGCCGCTATTGCTGTAATGCGTCGCGGGATCTCGGCGTGTGTTGTGTGGACCGTGCCTCTAAGGCGGCGCCATTTGTGTCGCTTGCAACGGCGTGTTAGGAGCGGGCGGCATAGGGAGATCAAGGAGAAGTACCGTACCAGAGGCTGCCGAGGGAGGTGCACCCCGGCGTGGCCGCCGGCGAGGGCGGCGTGGAGGATTTCATCCGGCTTGAACTGAAGAGTTCTCGTCACTGGAAGCTAAGCGCTGCAATTGGGTCCCCTTGGTGCAGCGAGCCGCTCCGCGGCGGGTGCCGGCGTCTCCTCCGCCGCCGCCGCGGCGTCCCCTTGGCGCAGCGAGCCGGAGGCCTAGGCGAATCGGGGCAGATCCTCTGATCCATCCATTGGCACTCGTTCGCCGTGCGATCCAACGTACACGACCCAGATTGAGCGACGCTCTAGCGGTGGGGGGATATTTTTGTCGTGGACACATTTCTAGCCCTAAACCAAGTTTTCCAGCCATCCTTGCATGTGACACGCACAGAAGGCAGCCGTTGGCACTGCGTCCGCCGCGCGGCGCGGTGGTGTGCCGTGGTGGCGCTTGCAAGCGCGCAGTGGAAGAGGTGAGCGCAAGACGGGCGATATGTACAGCGATGCGGCCGTGCCGGCGCAAGAAATATCATGCATCGGCGCGTCGCCGACGTGGACGCAGATTCGGCACGAAGGGGAGAGCCGGCCGGCCAGGCCCCCCGTCTCTCGTCTCCGTGGAATTCTTCGTCGCAACAGCCTCGGAAATGGAATGATCCAAGTGCCCAACACTTGGTGATTAACAAGCGGTTGCTAAATCAGGAGGCGCTCTAATTATAGAACGCCTCGTCTCCTCCGATCAAAGGAAAACTTCACGTACGCTTGCTCCACCCCCTCCATTGTTCGTCGCCTCGTGCTCTGTTCCCATCGCGTGGTGATTGGTGAAAGGGGGGAGACAGGAAAAGTTAGGACAGAGAAACTCCATCTCCTCGTCAATTCTCCGCACAAATTCCAATCTTTTGCGCTATTTTGATCCATGCCGCTTGAGGAAATCTTACTTTTTCGTGCAATAAGGGGTCAGTCTAACACAGATCACAAGCAGCTACTTAAAACTGGAATTCCGTCCGCGCAAATCGCACCATCCTACGAAAGAAGCGCCCTTTGGCAGCACCGTCGCGCGCAGCTCGGCAAGGATGGTGATGCCGATGGCGAGCGCCTGTGACCACGACGCGGAGGGCAGCGAGGCTCTCCTCCCCGGGAAGCGCAAGGATGGGGACGAATTCGACGGCGCCTCCTTCGCCGGCGCGGTGTTCAACCTGTCCACCACCATCGTGGGGGCCGGCATCATGGCCCTCCCGGCCACCATGAAGGTGCTCGGCCTCGTGCCGGGCCTCGCCCTGGTTGTGCTCGCCGCGCTGCTCACGGACGCCTCCATCGAGCTCCTCGTGCGGTTCAGCCGAGCCGTGGGAGCCGCCTCGTACGGCGAGGCCATGGGCGACTCCTTCGGGGCACTCGGCAAGGGGTTTCTCCAGGTCTGCGTCATCGTCAACAACGTCGGCGTCATGGTCGTCTACATGATCATCATCGGTACGGTGTTCTTGGAACATCACCTCTCTTTTTCTTTCTTGATTGGTTGCTTGATTTAGAATTCGAAAGCTCGTGTTAAGAACTGTTCTGAATGTATGAACGAATCCTCCTTACACAAGGTGATGTGCTATCTGGAACAAACTCGAGCGGCGCGCACCATCACGGCGTGCTAGAAGGATGGTTCGGCGCGTGCCGTTGGAACGGGCGCTTCTCCATCCTCCTCATCGCCACTCTCGGTGTGTTCACTCCACTGGCATGTTTCAAGCGCGTCGGTGCGTGCGTGATTTCCCAGCTTTAATTAGTATCGAAAGAGAGGCTATCTTTTCTTGAACATTTTGCTGTCTGTCAAGCCTTGACGATGAGCTTTTTGCTTCAGATTCACTGAGATACACGTCTGCCGTATCGGTTGCCCTGGCGGTCGTGTTCGTCGTGATCACCGCCGGAATCGCTGTCATCAAGTTGATGAGGGGACAGCTCCCGATGCCTAGGTTGTTTCCTGACGTTCATGACTGGCCATCCATCTGGAGACTCTTCACAGCTGCTCCAGTTCTTGTCACTGCCTACATTTGCCATTACAATGGTACGAATTGACCTAGTTCTTTCTGCTTACATACGCCATAATCTACATAATCTGAGGAGATCGATTTGATCTGACATTTTGCAGTGCACCCTATTCACAACGAGCTTAAGGATTCTTGCCAAATCAAGCCGATCGTGCGCGCGTCGCTGCTGCTGTGCTCGGCCGTATACATCACCACCAGCTTCTTCGGCTTCCTCCTCTTCGGCGAATCGACGCTCGACGACGTCCTCGCCAACTTCGACTCGAACCTCGGCATCCCGTACAGCTCGGTGCTCAACGACGCCGTCAGAGTGAGCTACGTGCTCCACCTCATGCTCGTGTTTCCCATCGTATTCCACGCGCTGCGGCTCAACATGGATGGGCTTCTCTTCCCCTCGGCGAGGCCCTTGTCCTGTGACGACCGGAGATTTGGCGCTCTGACGGCGGTGCTCCTTGCGGTGATCTTCTTCGCTGCAAACTTCATTCCAAACATCTGGGACGCGTTCCAGTTCACAGGAGCAACCGCTGCCGTCTCCATTGCCTACATTTTCCCAGCCGCGATTGCGCTGAGGTGAGTTGGTACCGAAGCGATGCTCGATTGCTCATCTTTGCTTAGCACAGCAAGTATGTTACGTACAATTACAGAAAGAAAAGAAGCTTAATTTTTTCTCGTGCTCTCGTCAGAACTAATCTAACCGCATCTGTGAAATGTTTGGTCATGGCTTTAGCCGCTAATAGCTGACTGTTTGATCTCGTTTGTTTTGATCTATCAGGGATCGTCACAGCATAGCGAAGAAGGGGGACAAGTTCCTGGCGGTGTTCATGATTGTTCTTGCGGTGGTGTCAAATGCAGTGGCCGTGTACAGCGACGCTTGTTCGTGATTTTAGTGGCAGCTTGCCCAAGTGCCAAACGTTCAACTCCGTGGTGGTCTATATATTAGCTAGTGGTGTTTAAGTTCCGTATATGTTTGTGTGTCCGGAGTAGTAACCATCGCTTAATTAGTGGAGTGGGGGAGTAGATTCCATCGATCAGGATTTAAATTTCGGTGTCCACCTATTACACACATGAGTATGTTTCAATAGGTATTTGTTTTGTAAGGTCATGAATTTATTCCTACCCTCCGTTGGGTAGACGTGTGTTAAGGGCATACGTACTTATGTCTACGCATACGATATGTATGCGTGGTGGTGTGTGCGCGTCGCTCTGAGTCTTCTACAAGATGAGATCTGCTTGGTCTTGTGATAGGGGCTTGAGGAGGAAGAAGAGAGGATTTTTGGAAAAAAAAAAAGAATGAATCTCCTTATTTATAGGGAACAGGACGTGTCTTCCTTGTAATAAAAAGTATAAAAATTAGAATATAGTGGTGCAAAAATAATGAAAATATAGTTTTTTTTAACAGATGGTTGGTCTATAAATGTCCAAGCTGTATCGAACTGAAGCGAGGAGTGTAGATTTTGCAATACCATATGATATGATGAACAAGTGTTTTTATACGGTTCATACATATGGTTGGCATTTTCATATGGCTGAATCTCTCATTACTACTCACTAGAGATGCTATCCAGACTAGAAATTACTAGGTGGGAAAGCGGCTTCTGTACTTGTGGGTTGAATTCGATAGCATCGTGTGTTATGACCCGTTAGCAAATCCATAAGTTGATATAAACCTTCGATGAATCCGTGTTTTTTGTGGCGAAAACATTGTTTTCTTTTTTTTAGTCTTGAAAATTTTTTTTGGGTTTTTTGTTGCGTTTGCTAAAAAAATGGGTCGTTAGGACCTTTGGCGAATCCATGCGGCGAAACATTGTTTAGTTTTTTGGTGTCGAAAATATTTTTTCGGTTTTTTTAGTTGCGTTCGTTAAAAAAATGGGTCGTTAGGACCCGTGGCAATTCACTTCTCTATATCGTCTGGACGAATCTATATTTTTTAAAAAACCATGATCACGATCCGTTAGCAAATACATAAGTTAATGCGAATCTACATTTTTAAAAAACATGATTCTGATCCGTTGGCAAATACATAAGTTGCTATAAAACTTGATGAATCTGCGTTTTTGGTGGAAAACATTTTTTCGGTTTTGGATGGCGAAAAAAATTTTCGGGTTTTTCCGTGGCGAAAACATTTTTTAAGGAAAAGCGGAGAAAGGACTGAACGAGCGTAAGCGAGGACGGGATGTTATTTTTTGGACACGTTGGCTATCTGAAAAATTAGAAAAGGCTTGTTCGCGATTTGAAACTAACGGAGGCTTTTAAAGTAAAAATCTGCCGGGGACCTAAGCCTTGCAAAAAATATTCTTGTCTCACAAAAAATCGCATAGGGACCTATTCGTAATTTGAGAAATGGAAGGGCTTTTGCAAAATCGCATAAGGTGACGGTGGCTTCGGTTGCTCTCCAATTCTTGCGGGTATAGGTTATGTAATGATCTGCAGATGTTGGTTTTTTTTTTCTGATGTGTGTTCTGGTTTTGATTTGATCTACATTGTAGTGTCACCATAATCTGCGGTAGTTAAGGGGAAAAAACGTTAGTCGTCCGATTATATGATAAACGGTACAGACGAAGGCAACCATAACTAGAGAAAAAAAAGATCCACGGCTCGATGCCTAGAACGCACTAATCACTACTAAGAGTATCTCCAATAGTCAAGCCTTAAAATAGAGTCATATACATCAAAATAGGAAACAAGCTAAAAATTAGGAATAGAGATAGTATTGACTCATTTGGAGGCCGACCGACCCCAACCCCTGCGGATGGGAGGGCATCTCCTGCTCCTTCCCTGACCTCAGGGTCCAATCCATGTGCGTTCTTCTCCTCCTCGAGCTGCTCTTGCATTGCTTCCTCTCCTCCTACCTGTGCTTGTTTAGAGTTGGTAGGCACTCATCTTTTTCTTCTTTCAAAGCATCAAGATTTAAGTTCTCTTTACCGCCTTACCCCACCCCCAACCCCACCCCACATGTATTTGACGAAAATGTCTGATGGCTCTGTTCCCGATGTGTTCTTGGATTTCTTTTCCCTGAATAATCTGTGTGCCCTTTTCTTTTCTGTGCCAGAAATCTCCCCTACATGCAGCTTGGAGGCATCATTTCACCTAGCATTGGGAAGCTCGACAAGCTGCAGAGATTGTAAGATTTCCTTCACCATTCTTTGTGCACAAATCGTCCCTTATCGGCAGGATGCAACAAGCTCTAATACCGTCTGCATTGGCCTTTTTTTTTGCTCTGTGTGTATGTGTGTTTGCATTTCCCTCTTCAGAGCTCTACACCAGAACAGCTTGCGTGGTTGGATGAAGTGGATATTTGTTCTCTCTATTTGCAGTATTGTGTTGGATGAAGTGGATATTTTATTTGGTGAAGAAGGATTTGAACAAGTGCTTCATCAATTGATTACTGTTGCAGCAGTGACCACAAAATATCTTTTTGTCACAGCCACTCTTCCTGCTGATATCTATAACAAGGTTGTTGAAACATGTCCTGACTGTGAGGTGATCATGGGACCTCGTCTCCCTCGCGCCGCCGCCAGCGTTCTGCGAGGCAGGGCAGGGAGGTCCCAGTGACGACAGGCGCCGCTTTTGGAGGAGTCTTGGCTGTGGCGCCAATAATTTTGCCACCAAAAATTAAATGGTTGTTGAGTTTAGGGTTGTATTGTTGGAGTCAATAGTTATCTTGGACCCTAATTATTTTAGCTTAGGCTCTATTTTGAGGTATAGGACTCTATTTTAAGGCTTGCAATTAAAAACAAAACAAAACCCCCTCCTCCCATCCCCGAGTCCTGACCACCACCGTGGCCTCCATTGCCTCGCCGCCTCCCATGGCCGCGCCGCCGGGGCCGAAGGTGGAGGAGGCCGAGAAGGCAAGAGTGTCTATGGAGCTGGAGGAACCATGAGCCTAATGGAGACCCTAGCCCTTCTGCTTGTTATAATGTGTTCTTGTTTTTCTTTGGGTGGTTCTGTTGGGTTGTGCTTTACTGCTTAGTCAGCTTTGATCTAGCACTAGTCATACGTCCGTGCGTTGCAATGAAAACTCAATTTACGACAAAAAAATTATTTGCAAAGAACAATAACCCTATCTTTTTTTAAGATAATGGAAGAATATTAACTTTCCGCCCCTGCATCATGAGATGCACACAGCCTAATACTAACCATGTCTGAATAATGTTGTTCACTTTAAATGTGAAATGGTTGAATGTTTAAATCAATTCATCAAAGCATACAAATTCCAAACACCTATTTACAAACTTGAGCTTAAAATTATTTTTAATTTCACAATCTGAAGACTCTTATGTTACAAAATACTTTGCAAATTTTAGATGAACATAAGTAATGTTTATGTACAAACACAATGAATAGTAAATAAGGTTATCTAAAAAACTCATTTGAAATGCATGATTTTTTTCATATAAAACTATGTAATTCCCAAACTGTACAATGAATATATCATCAAACATAACCCAAAACCTTTTCATGAACATCAATTATTTTGGCACATTTAGTAATATGGCTAGTAAATAAACCAAATCTTAAGCATCGATTAGGTGGACATAACATGAAGCATGTGGAATCTAAAATTAAAAAACCTTTATGTCTCAATGTCGTCCTGTGTAGATAGCTTAACTGCTTATTTATAACATCAGCGTTGTTCTCTACAGTATCACCCTATGTAGCCTTGACACTAAGAATCAACTCATCATTCTCCATGAATATAGCACCAAGATATGTGTTCACAAGAATACCAACAAACAATATAACCACCGGAGATCTCTGATCCATAGGGACCTTATCTCCTCGCCTCTGACGCGAGCCCACCACCACTTGCGCCCGATCTTTGCAGCGATAACGACGCCGTCTTCTTCTGCGGCGGAGCAACATCTTGGTGAGAGTCAGAGGCGTCACTGCTATGGCGGCGAGGAAGCGTATTGCGAAAGAAGCTGCTGCGGCGGCTAACCCCACATCGTCGGCAGAGGAGCGTGTAGGGGACCCCACAGGTAGTACTGTGGCAGTGCCTGATAATACTTCGGCGGGGGACCTATAGCGTTGGGGCGTGCTGCCCGTTTATCGGCGACTGCGTGCGTCTCATCCCCGGTGAGGCGGTTGCAGCCACGAAACCCTAAAACCTAGGAGATAGGAGATGAGAGAGGGTTTGGGGTTTCAACAACTCGATAGATATGTAGGGACTGGAGAGAGAGTCGATGATGTTAAAAGTGGAACGGATTAAATCCCCTTCTATCTCAGACGTACATGTCAGATCCAACGGATCAGATACTCTGGAGGAGAATAGACCACCGCCACCAACTCGTAATCCACTGGCAGTACTATGGCAGTGCCTGGAATACTTCGGCGGGGGACCTGCAGCGTTGGGGCATGCTGCCCATTCATTGGAGACTGCATCGTGTCTCATCCCTGGTAAGGCGGTTGCAGCCACGAAACCCTAAACCTAGGAGAGAGGAGATGAGAGAGGGTTTGTGGTTTCAACAACTCGGTATATGGGGATTGGAGAAAGAGGCGATAACGTTAAAAGTGGAGCGGATTAAATCCCCTTCTATCTCAGCCGTACATGTTAGATCCAACGGATCAGATACTCTGGAGGAGAACGGACCACTGCCACCAACTCGTAATTAGAAGTAGTAGAGATATGGATTAGTTCCTCACGCGATTAGCTAGTTGTAGACTTATAGTGATTCGGCTATGCATGTTTTTACCAATTTAAGCCCAGATTTTTCACCCTAACTATGATTTATTTTGCGGCATGAACGATTAGTTCGTACTTAGTAATGCAAGGCTTGTGAGGCCTTTCTTACTGAAATGTGAAAGACATTTCAACTGCTGCAATGATGTGGAAAATCCCAAAGGAGACACAAATACCATCTAGTGTTTCAATCTTGCGTCTTCTATCTATTCTACTATTATACTATTAAAATAGAGAAAGAAAAAGCCACTACTCTTGCTCTCAAAGGGTAGAAGTTAACATGTTCGGAGAAAAAAAGAGAAAGATCTATAACGTTGATTGTGGTGGCAAATATATATGAGACTATTAAAGCAGTATAGGAAATACAATTTATTTTCCATATACAAGTATTCTTGTTGGATAACAAATATGACACTATTTTTAGAGATATTGTAATAGCTAGCCACGCAATTGCGGGGAGTTTGGCTATTTGGTATCATTATTGTGATTGTTACTAGCGCTCGCCGCTTCTGGGCAAGAAAAGCATTGGTAGAGTGGTGATCTTAACGGCCAGATGGAGGTTAAGGCTTGATATAAAAATGTTATTACGTTGATGATTTGCTTTGAGCATGTTAGTAACAAACTAACAACAGTAGAAAGGAAATGCCTGGACATTGCTATAATTAAGGGCAAGGGCATGCCTATAAAGAATGCAAGAGTTGAGTCTGACACATGAACTTTGAACCTGCTGTACTTTACTGGATTGAGCTACTCCATTAGTTTGGATTGGGGTTTGAGATCTTACAGTTTACCGCCTCGACTCCGCTCCGTATTCGTTTCGAATCAATAACCGATATTATCTATGCCGTATTCGTATCCAGCATTATCCGTATTCGACTTTGAGTTCGTAAAAAAATACGGTTTATGATATGAAAAGATATGGTTTATGATATGATATAAATTGATTCAACGAAAACAAGCATTCGCATGTTCTAGTGTTATATTTTGATAGCCATGCACTTGCTGATATAATCTGAGATAGCTTTAGAGGAAAGGGGAGAATAAGCATTGATCTTAACTATTGCCTTCCTATTCTATCAAAAAATTGTGAACTAACAAGTTTCCTTGGCATGTTGGTCCACAATTATGCTAAATTTTGCAAAAGTCGTCAGATCCTGAATGTTACCTACTTTAATATGGAAGTTCAGTGAACAATTCTTCAGCATGTTATTACTTTTTTAGTTTCTTTATTATCTTCAGTATATGTAAACTGGGGGAGGTTTGTTTCTGGATGTAGGGAAATTGCATGCCTTTTAGCCCAATAGAAGCTGTTGTTTAGTTATTGTATAGCACTTAGTATGATGACAACAACAAGAACAAAGGAGTATCATTTTCATGGTTTGGCAAAAAGTGTTGTCGTTATACATTTTTTCTGATCTTGGTAGGGCCATGTTAATATGGAAACCGAAGAAGAAAAAAACACTGAAAACAATGCATCTTTGTTGTTGCTTGAGATACGTGGCTAATTTGCTGTTGCTTTCCTGCTACGAATGCAATGAGAAATAGTTCCTTTCTATCGGAGATTGGATAATTTCTATAAGGACCAAAATACCCTGACAGCTAGCTTTGGCCGACCATACATACTCTTGGATGATGTCCCCAAGGAGTACCCTCGGATAGTTTGGTTAGTGGGTCCGCCCCGACCATGCCCAAGCTCGTTCCTGAGCATGTGCTATAAATCCCCGAGCATGCTCGCTCGAGAGCCTGCAGTGGTCGGTTAGAGCTGAGGGGAATTCCCGAGCGTGACCAAAAGATCGTGCTCGGCTCATAACGACGACGTGGCGATAATTACGCCACGATCCGAGACCATTATGCTCACGACGAGACGTGGCAAAAATCAAGGATCTAGATTCTGACCACGGTTAATGCGATAATGACGCATTATTACGACCATGATTACCGATTATTTATAAAGACCCCTCCGGTAGATCGGTAAAGGGGGCATGACAACAAGCAAACAAAGAGCACCCACACAAGCCTAAAGCCTTTCTGTAAGAATTCAGAGCATATAGTAAGATCACTAGAGTAGGGTTATTATCTCTGCAACGAGAGGCCCAAACCAGTATAAACCCTGGGCCCATTCTCTGTTATTTCAAAAGCATTCTTCAGACGCAAACCGTTCACGGGAAAGGGGCTTTAGTTGATCCCTCATTCAACAAGTAAGCTCGGCGGGGGCCTGTTTCCCAAACGTCGACACTTTCTGATATTAGAGAGATGCTATATGTGGCTTGTTGGCCGTGATATATGTTTTATTAGTATTAAGAAACCAGCATTTGATTTTCAATTGTGCATCCAGTGAGGTTGACAAATTTAACATCATCCATTATTGGGATCAAATGCCATACTATTTACCAATGCTTAGTATTCCTGCTAGTGTATTGACACAGTAGATCAAAGGAAGATGCTGGGCACTGACACAATAGATCTTTTTTTCCTTTTGTGATTTTTAATACTTAGTTTGGTTGGTAGAAATATTTATTCAAATGCATCAGCACATGCTGTTACTGTCTCCATGTTCTTGATCCATGAGTATATGATAGCTTGTATGTATATAGATGGACAAAGATCTAGAGAAACTCAGTAAAGGCTTGGCTTGGACAGTGACTATCACCCAATGCTATGTTTGATTTACCTCAGTTTTTTCCCAAGTCTTTAGGTTATGGACTGTTAGCTATAAATTGTTGTGAGCATGTGATGTTTTCATGACTGCCTCTACTACATCTTTTCGGGATGTATAAAATACAATGTATAATTCTCGTCAACTTATTTTACTGTCAGTCATCCCTACCTTTCTAGTTTGATATGTGAACGGTATCATTTGATCATATAGCGTGATTGTCAATGATGCTAGGATCAAATGGAATTAGGACATCCCCTTTCAACATCCATTTTGTCTCTTTTTGAAGTGCTCTTTGGCTGTTATTTTCTCCTTATGACACAATATTTTTTGGTTAGTTTCAAATTTCAAAATTTAAATTCTCGTATTTAAAAATAGCCGTTCGAATTTTAAATTTCCGTTAGAATACATTTTAAATTTTAAATTCCCGTACTTAAAAATAGCCGTTCGAATTTCCCCGCAAAAAATAAGCGTAGCTCATACGGCGGTTATGAAATATCAATAGAATATAGGAGGGAGAGAGAAAATAGAGAGTAGGATTTGGGGAATGCTGCTGGAGAGGGAATAGATATAGAGAATAAATCTTTTTAGAGAATTCTGTATATAAGAAAATAGGGATTCAAATTTAGAACATGCTGTTGGAGATAGTCTAAGGTAGTCATTTGAATTTCCTGTGCTGCGACAAAACAATCGCTTGCCAGATAGCTCAGCTTCATTAGGAAGCTGCACTGCGGTCTGCACAGCACACTCGACTGTGACGTGCAAAATGGTCGTATTTACTTTTATGCTTGCTTGACCTTGACCAGAGAGTCCCCAAGCCAATCGAAAATACTTCACATGTGGCAACTTAATCAACGACTAATTCAGCGCACATCTCCGAAGGATATCTATAAAAGGGACAGGCAGGTAACAAGTGTAACCAAAGCACAGCAGTCGGGCAAATTGGGGTTACCCAGCCAATTTAGCTTTGTTTCCAGTCCTGCACAGATCAAATTAAGTGTTTCCGGATCTAAAATTCTGGGAGGTGATCGACCATGGAGTACGGACCACCGAACTTCTCCTGGACGGCCGCGCTGGCGTCGTGGTTGGCGCGCTTCTGCTCGGGTTCGAACGACGAACCGGCCGGCGGCGACGACGGCCCGACGAGACAGATGGCTGCAGCAGCCAAACACTTCTACAGCTCTCACAAGATAAAGTTTGCCTAGTTCTAACTGTTTTTTTCAATCTTTTTCATATTACGATAGCAGATCGCTTAACTATCTCTGGTGTATGTATCGTGTATGATGGGGGGAAACCGAATTAAATGTGACTTTGTGTGGTGAACTTAATTGGTGGCGATTACAATCCAAATGATGGGGCCAGGCTTTCCTGGTCTAACGTGCCGGCACCCATGGTCATGAAGGCGACAACTCACTCCCAAAGCCCCAAAATCCACATGCTTCTCCCCTAAAAAACAGATCCGTGTTCCATAATATAACCGAGAAGCAACCCCAAGTCCTGAACGCAACGCCGTCTCAGCTAGCTAGCCGTCCAGTTTATAAGTCGTATTCTTTTCGCACGTAAAACAAGAAATTATTAAAATAACTAGATCATCTCTAATTATTATCATTAAGTATTATATTTAATATATACATATTGATAATATAAAGTAAGATGTATACTCTTTTTCTAGATAGATATTATTATAGGTTCTTACACTTCTACTAAGATATAACTATAAAGCGATACATTATATATTTAAATGGTGTGTCTTATTCTAGTCTATAATAGTAAATGATATTGGAAATAGCTAGGGATAGTATGGAAGAAAAATTAATAAAAAGTCACATCAAAATTGTAGAATGACATATATTTATGAACAAAATTTGAAAGCTATAATGACATATATTCAGGAATGGAGAAAGTATTTAGACTAGTGTTTTCATGTTTTCCCTCTCAATACAAATTGCACAGATTTAAAAGCAAATGAAGGGATAATTAATCCCATCTAATTCATTAAATGCTTAAATATTTATTATCTTCTTTCGAAAAGAAAGTGTGAAAGCACTCTTTAGATATTCATTAGAGATGTCGAGGAACATCACATTGATTTTGTGTTGGAACATAAAATCGTCATATATTTCTAGATAAAAACATTAAAAAATATAGTTTATAAACTTAAAACAGACGAATACTTTGTTACTGCACAGCTAACTCAAGAAAGCGAAGGACTTCCACTAGTCCAAACGAACTTGGCGTAGCTCTCTCGATGGATCGATCGATGCGTTTGCCACGTGATATCCCATCCAAAACTCAGCACATATCTTAATCAGGAGCTTATTAGTTAATCAGTTGGATCTGAGTTGTTTCCTGATCGATAGTCTAAGGTAGTCATTTGAATTTCTGTCTGCGACAAAACAATCGTTTGCAGATAGCTCAGCTTCACTAGGAAGTCTGACTCATGTCTCTGACAAAGACACTCGACTGTGCCGTGCAAAATGGTCGATTTACTTTTATGCTTGCTTGACCTTGACCAGAGAGTCCCCAAGCCAATCGAAAATACTTCACATGTTGCAACTTAATCAACGACTAATTCAGCGCACATCTCCGAAGGATTTCTATAAAAGGGACAGGCAGGTAACAAGTGTAACCAAAGCACAGCAGTCGGGCAAATTGGGGTTACCCAGCCAATTTAGCTTTGTTTCCAGTCCTGCACAGATCAAATTAAGGGTGCGTTTGGTACGGTTCCAGATTCTAGTAGAAACGGAAACGGTTCCAGATTCTTGGTAGAAACGTTTCAGGTAGAATCAGAATCACCGTCTGGAAACCGTTTGGCTAAGTTTCTGGATTCAGATTGTGGAAAGAGGATAAAGTGGTGAAAATGACAAAAGTGCCCTTTGTATTTGTGATGGATTTGTAGTACATTTTAATGTTAAAATGACGATGAAATACATGCATCCATAATAATCTCATTACAGAATTTTTGTATTAATATTATAAAAATGATAAAGTGAACTACGATCTAGATTCCATAATTGCCTTTGCAAGATCATCACGAAATCTATCCATATTTATGTCATTTGCATCGGTTGTAGCCGTATTTGATGAATTTTGAGACGGCTGATGTCTTGCATATCTTTGTACAAAATCTCCGTCTCCTCATTGAATTTTTCAATCACTAGTTTATACCCAACATTGTTCAAATGGGTGCTAGAACGATTTCCGCACCTCACTTGTTCGCAAACAATCTACAAACAATCCTAGTGTGTTCTTGAGACCATTCAGCTTCAATCATCTACACAAGCAAACCAATATCACAAAAACTAAAATCATATTGCAGCAACCAAACTCTTAAGAGTAAATACAATTACATATGCATTCATCCAAGTGTTGTGCCTCTGCATTGCATTCATGACAGTGGAGCTTAACACGTTCTACCTTAAATTTTGTCTCTGGCATGGTCTTGGAGGAATCATATAGCATTCTGGAGAAAACTACTTTAAAAGCTCCATCATAGGGTGTTTGCTCCAGTTACCTTGTAGTTGCTTGTTTTCAAGATAACTGTACATATCTCATCTACCTTTTCTTAAATCTTAGGGTAACCAAATTTTACTCTACAATAGCTGTACCATTTCCAGAACCAGCAAAAGTACATCCACAAGAGTTTTGCAATCAAAGCAAATGGTCATTCAGTCCATAAACTACTACTACTACTTGAGCATTTTCAGTCCAGAACAGGGAACCAAGCATTTTTCAGTCCATAAACTACTACTACTACTTGAGCATTTTCAGTCCAGAACAGGGAACCAAGCATTTTTCAGTCCATAAACTACTGCTACTACTTGAGCATTTATCAATCCATAAACTACTACTACTACTTGAGCATTTTCAGTCCAGAACAGGGAACCAAGCATTTTTCAGTCCATAAACTACTGCTACTACTTGAGCATTTATCAATCCAGAAACTACTGCTACTACTTGAGCATTTGTCAATCCAGAAACTACAACGTCCAGCAACAAAACCGAAACTCTTTTTCTCTTGACTTGTGTTACTTCAGTCGTATTGAGGCAAATTTAGGTGCTTGTCAAAGGCAAACACCATGAGTTTGAGTAAGAGGAAAATGCCTTCAACTGCCAACGCATACAACACACTATGTTTATTTACCTTCTTCCCCTGTCACCGGCCTTTCGGTCGTCGTCCAGCCTCTTCTTGAGGTGGGTGTGTCAGACGTTCTTGATTTCGTTGTCGGTGCGCCCCGGCAACTGCGCGGCGATCGCGGACCACCTGTTGCCAATAAGAGACAACTCCATAAGCGTACTGAGAAGTATACGACGAGTCGACGATCCAGGTGCGGATAAGGAAAAATGTAACCCAGGCAATTACGAGTTATACATATATACACATACTACTAAGGAGTTATATGGTTTGGGCTTGTCATAGTTTTTACATGCTTGCTCTTGAATTCAGCAACTGGGGCAGTCATTCATGTGCAGTTAAACTAATAAATTATGGGATCAGGATGGCATTGGACACTGGAATTTCATTGCATTATATATGCACAATTTCATATGCACCGAATAGATTGTGGTCCAGCTAGTACCGCACATTTGAATTTGCTACGTGTGAATGAATTTGTTGCTAAAACTGAATGAGAAATGGATCTAGACCGATATCGCGAGGAATCAACATCAAAATTTGAAGGAAAAAGAAGGGAAAAGAGTCAAGGATTTGTACTTGTTGCCAAGGGTGTGGTGGAGGCGGATAATGAGGTCCTCCTCGTCGGAGGTGAAGTCGCCCGCTTGATGTCCGGCGGAGGTAGTTGATCCACCGCATGGCGGCAGCTCTTCCCAGACCGGAGCAGCCCTGCAAAGAAGAACCAACACACCGACGTGAGAATCAAACTAATCACCAATGGATTCGATCAATCGATCCAAAGCATGAAGAACCCAGAATCGCGACTTACCGGCTCGCTGGGAGGGCGCGCCATTGGGGTGGCGTCTTTGGCGATGTAGGCGACGAGCAGCTGGTCCTCCTCGGGCTCCACGCCCTTCTCGGCCCTCCTTCGCAGACCAATAGCGAACGCGGCGCCCGGAGGGCGTTGACGGGGCGAGGCGGCCGGGTAGCTCCGTAGGCGCCGACGGGAAGGAGGCGGTCGGTGCAGCTCCGGTGAGGCTTTTCGGGAGGCGCTTGGTTTCAGGGAGTTCACGAAGAGAGGGCGCGCCAATGATTTTATCGAAGCGGCATATGGAAATCGCCTCGAGAATCCGGAGGAACGCGTCAGAGTTTATTCGAGCACGCTGTGTAAAATCAGAAACGTTTCGATGAGAACCGTTCCGAGCTAATGTTCCGTTTGGTCTTAGATTCAAGGAGAAACGGAAAGGTTCTAAGTTGCCAAACGCACCCTAAGTGTTTCCGGATCTAAAATTCTGGGAGGTGATCGACCATGGAGTACGGACCACCGAACTTCTCCTGGACGGCCGCGCTGGCATCGTGGTTGGCGCACTTCTGCTCGGGTTCGAACGACGAACCGGCCGGCGGCGACGACGGCCCGACGAGACAGATGGCTGCAGCAGCCAAACACTTCTACAGCTCTCACAAGATAAAGTTTGCCTAGTTCTAACTGTTTTTTTTAATCTTTTTCATATTACGATTGCAGATTGCTTAACTATCTCTGGTGTATGTATTGTGTACGTACGTATGATAGGGGGAAACCGAATTAAATGTTACTCTTTGTGTGGTGAACTTAATTGGTGGCGATTACAATCCAAATGATGGGGCCAGGCTTTCCTGGTCTTAGGCGCCGGCACCCATGGTCATGAAGGCGACAACTCACTCCCAAAGCCCCAAAATCCACATGCTTCTCCCTAAAAACAGATCCGTGTTCCATAATCTAACCGAGAAGCAACCCAAGTCCCGAGCGCAAGGCCGTCTCAGCTAGCTAGCCGTCCAGTTTATAAGTCGTATTCTTTTCGCACGTAAAACAAGAAATTATTAAAAATAATCAGATCATCTCTAATTATTATCACTAAGTATTATACTTAATATATACATGCTGATAATATAAAGTAAGATGTATACTCTTTTTTTCCTGGATAGATATTATTATATGTTCTTACACTTCTACGAGATATAACTATAAAACGATACATTATATATTTGAATGGTGTGTCTTATTCTAACCTATAATAATAAATGACATTGGAAATAGCTAGGGTAGTATGGAAGAAAAATTAATAAAAAGTCACATCAAAATTGTAGAATGACATATTTTTATAAACAAAATTTGAAAGCTATAATGACATATATTCGGGAACGGGGGAAGTATTTAGACTAGTGTTTCCATGATTTCCCTCTCAATAGAAATTGCACAGATCTGAAAGCAAACGAAAGGATAATTAATCACCCTCTATCATTCATTCATGCTTTAATATTTATATTATTGTTGAAAAGAAAAGTATGGAAGCACATCTTAGATATTCATTAGGAGTATCGAGGGAACATCACATTGATTTTGTCTTGGAAAATAAAATACGTCATATATTTCTAGATAAGAACATTAAAAAAATATAGTTTATATACTTAAAACAGACGAATAATTTGTTACTGCACAGCTAACACAAGAAAGCAAAGGACTTCCACTAGTCCAAACGAACTTTGCCGTAGCTCTCTCGATGGATCGATCGATGCGTTTGCCACGTGATATCCCATCCAAAACTCAGCACATATCTTAATCGGGGAGCTTATTAGTTAATCAGTTGGATCTGAGTTGTTTCCTGATCCCTAAACGGATTCCTCAGCTTGGAGTTGCAGAGGGAATGTTCTGATCAGACTACCAGAGGCACGTTGATCGGTGACCTGTCAATGATGGGATCAAATCATTTTGCTGGATCTGAGAATAATCCGCCACAAGCTAGGGGGTAGCTAGCCATGTACGTACCCCCTCCGTTTTGGAATAATTGGCACTGTTAATTTAAACCTGTCAGACTTTACAATATTCAACCAATAATTATTTTTCTACATATTTAGATTGATTATATTAATATGATATTATTAAATTTATCATAAAAAACTTTTATATTATTATACTTTTATAATATTTTATAACTATACCCGTGTAAAATCACGAGTTCAACTTTAACCCCGAAGACCGTGAAAAATCGACGGTACCAACTATTGTGAAACCGCGAGATGCAGGTACGTTTTCTTATCTCATAAAAAGGAAACTGCCGCGAAGCTTCGCAGGTTATGCGGTACACATTCGCCTTGTCGTTTCTGGACGCAACGACTTTGAGCTTGAGCTAGCTCCAAAGTCCTGCATGACCTCACCTACTTGGGTTCGTGAACCCTAGCTTGATCGCGATCTAGCTACAAGGTCTTTCAACGATCACTTCTTCCAGATTTGCTAAACAGGAGATTTGATACTGGCCATACTGCCTATTTTTTTTAGAATTACTCGCCATTCTGCCTGGTTGCGAGGCACCCGTGATTTCACTTTCACGCGTCAACAAATTGTCGTGCAGAAGGAACATATATTGGAACCGTCTCCATGCTTGGTTCATGCATGCACGGTCCGATAGGTCGATCACACTGATGAGCCTATGAAAGTGTTGAGCCTTGCTGTCGGCATATGCACCATGGTACGCTCGAGCATTACTAACAATGACAGGGGACACACATGGAATACTTTGCACTTTTTTTTAAAAAAAAATTAGTTTCCTTTGGAATGAAATTGAAAATGTAGTCTACATTCTTCTACCATAGCTAGTGGTTGGCAGTTGGCATCATAGATACCTTTTTGTTGAGCTCGGTAGGTAGGAGGTATCGCGGTACTGAGCTTGATAGGAGAAGTACTATTGAGCACGTGCGGTGTGGCAGATCATGCTAAGTCTAATGTGCTTAGATAGATCGGCTAACATAGTGGTCATATCCTACCTGCCACGACGGATGTTGTTGTTGTTGTCCTGGCTACCTACGGAGTTAGGAGAGTGTAGTCCGTGCTTTCACAACAAGAACTTTTTTTCTATTTTTATAATTTTATTCAGACGATAATTAAATTTATTAAAAAAATACATGATTGAGCCCACATAAAGCAAAGCTTGGCGTGCAACGCAGATGCCGGTTACATGCGCGATCTCCCGCCCGGCCGCTTGAGGGCTTGCGCCCCCGGAAGGCAGGTTGAAACGTGCCATGTCGATGGATAGATCACGACGCGCTTCTCCCGTGCTACGTACATGCATCGTCGCGCGCCTTTTTCTCACCCTCTCGCGCGACGTTGTAAAGGCCACGCCAGACGCCACCCACGCCGAGCGCGACATCATGGCGACGCGCGCTGGCTGCGCGGCATGCACGGATCGTGCATGCGTGCGGTGCCGGCATATCACTGGCTCATGAGCGATCCGGCTGCCTGGCTGCCGGAAAGCCCGGGTGTCGCGCCCGCCTCCGCATGTGCGCGCAGCGGATGGGAGGCGGTGGAAACAGGGGAAAAGGCAGGGAGGGGGAGGCCCACCGGGGCGGAGCACGTGAGTTGGCGCCTTTTTCTTTCCTTTCTCCACGGCGCACCACCGTACAGGGCGGCACAGGGCTTCATCGGTTGATAATACCCGTTGAGCCGCGACTAGCGGTGGATCATATCCGCTGTCATCTCATCAAAGGCTGGCCGTCAGATGTCGAAACTACCGGACATAGTATTACTTTGCCGACATGTAACTTCTGTGTTTCTGCGGCTGACACGCTAACGTCTTCGCGTGTGCTTGCTGTTTATAACTTTATATGTTGCAAGGGAGACGTGGGGAGAGAGAGAGAGTGTATAAACTTTTGAAGATACATCCAGGCAGCGGCAGCTAACCTCCCCTTTAACAGTAGGAAATTGCTAAATGGTACTCAAATAATTTTTATTGTGAGTATTTAATTTTTTTGTCTATTAGATATTTGTGGTTTTTTATTTTTGCAGCACTTAATTTTTTTGTTTACTATATATTACTTTGTGATTCACATTGTGTTTTATTATTTTGACTTTGTCAATACTTATTTTGTGATCCATGTTTTTGTTTGTTGTGTTTGTTATAGTTTGTTTTGTTTTTTTACAAATTATCACATTATTTTTTACATAATTTAATTTGTGTAAAACTAGTATATAATTGATGTAAAAAATTCATACAGAAAATTATAATGTTCTTTTTTTACAAATTATCACATTATTTTGTACATAATTTAATTTGTGTAAAACTAGGATACAATTGATGCAAAAAGTCCATACCGAAAAGTATAACATTTCTCATGTAATACTAAAAAATTGAGAACTCTTTGATAAAATAGTACTCAAAATAGGATGAGAGAAAGCAAATTAATTTTATCTATTGGATCTAGATCTGAAGGCTCAAAATTTAAACACTATTTAGGAAAAAAAAACACTTAGATCGTCTGTAGATGCCCCTTAATTGTATATGTCATCAGTCTCCTTTCCACCCCGACTCTCTACTTGACTATAATAAGCTCTGGGACAGTCGAATTCGCTACATTCCGTCAGTACCAGGCTACCAGCTGCAAGATCCAGGCAACATCTTCTCTGCTGCAACGGCAAGCTTGGAAGTCGCTAGAGATCTCCTTAGTCCCGTGTGTCAATGCAGCTCTTCCAAGGTAACAAACATGTCAAGAGAACCTTCACCGTGTTCGTTCCACTTACCGCTCAACCTCTTCTCTTTTCATCTCTTCCGTCCATGCTCATGGCTGCGCTGTGCTGTGCCTGTCCGCAATTCGCAGGAGAGGAACCGACTCATGATTTCCTCTCGCTCCACACTGGAGGATCTTCGTCGCCGTTCCAGCGCGGGGACAATTCCCTGAATAACCCATGTACTTTAACTGCAGGTGCAGGATATGGTTTGGGGGTGCACAATTCCCTGAAGCTGGCCAAGCAGCGCAACGGCAATGGCGCTGCGGGGAATGCGGCCATGACGATCGACCTAGCATCATCAGGAATGGAGGCGAACTCGGAGGATCATGTGCTACCTGGTGGTGTCGGGGCGTTCAGCGTCAGGCAAGCGCCTGATGCCCCGTTAAAAGGAGCTGGTAGCCATGGGATCGTCAGGGGTGCATTCGCACCTGTTCTTCATGGCTCCGGGATAGAGAGTACACATGAAACAGGCCCTGGAAGCAGGCCTCATCGTGCACCGTCTATAATGTGGCAAGATTCTTGCATTGACCAAAGATCCATAGGTAAGACAATATATGCAAGTTTTACAGCAAGTAGCAAACTACAGTGGCATTGTTCCCTAGTGTTATTGACTCTGCTTGACTGATTGTTCTGCATGTTCAGCGCCGAGAGCAGAGGGAAGAAGCAGCACTAGCAGCGGTGATCAGGGGCCCAGCACTCCGAGATCAAAACATTCAGCTACTGAGCAGCGACGGAGGACCAAGATAAATGACAGGCAAGTTAGTTGAGGTCAAAATTTCATTGTGAATCACATTGTGCAGAACAGAGACTGACAGATTAACCATGACGATTGTGGACATATGCGTGTTAGCTCAACAAGTTATCATCGCGTCCAGACATAACCTGAAGACGCAAATGCTACATACCAGACATAACCTGAAGACACAAATGCTACATACTTTCTATTCCAGAACAATTCATACATAGAAATGTGTTTTAAAAAGGTATCTCTTCATGCTCTCCTTCAGGCTTGAAATACTTCGGGAACTCCTGCCACACTGTGACCAGAAGAGGGACAAAGCGTCTTTCCTTCTCGAGGTAAATAGAACATCAAAGCATCTTTCATTCTCGAGGTAAATAGAACATCAACATTGGCACGGCAGTTAGCAGGTTGCCGAGCAAATTTTCACCTTGCGAAACATGTTGTTTGCAGGTTATTGAATACATAAGGTTCTTGCAAGAGAAAGCCCAAAAATATGAGTCAGCCGATCCAGAAAGGAATCACGAAGATTCCAAATCCATGGCAGCATGGGTACTAACATAGCCATGTTACGATGTTCATAACAAATCGCTCAATAATCATGCGTTGTTTTTACCGGAAATGCAAACATGGTTACGTTCACGTTTTTAACTTTCCTTTACCTTCTTATTTTTTTTTCTTGGTAGGCAAAAGTGCACTACAGTTCATGTTGGAGAAACACACAGGTAATCCTTCTATAAAAAAAATACATGAAAACTTAACGCATAATACACTATAGCCATGATATATCAATGATAGGTACCTTTCTTTGTTCCTTTTTCATGGTCTTACAGAACATCAGTCAAGTCCAGGGAGGAGATTTATCAGCTTCCGCACAAGATATGAGCAGAGAACAGTGTGGTTCCAAACGCAGCACAGTGGCACCTGCTGCTCTCTTCAGCATACAAAGTGTAAGAGAAACCAGTACGACTGCCAGTTCCTCCCATACGGCGACAGGCACACCACAAAATTGGGCAAGTAAGCTACCTTTTCCCCCGTTTATTGCTTAATCAACATTCATCAGTCAAGAGTTCTTTGTAAGAACTAGATCCACCAAGTCTTATGTCTTTAAAATGCAGAGGATAGCATACCTAGAAATCAGCCACCATGGCTGAGCATGTCAACAACGCGCCAAGACTCTGATTCAGGCAACAGAATGCTAAGCAAGCATGAGAAACAAACCCTTCACGATGACACTCGTAGTCTTTCTAGTGTTTATTCTCAAGGGTCTGTTCCTGAACCGTTTTTTACTTCAAGGTTAAATTTAGCGATGTCTGTAACTAACAGGACACAACTTCAATTTGCAACAGGTTATTAAACAAACTGACAGAGGCTCTAAAAAAGTCGGGAGTAGACACGTCTCAAGCTAATATATCTGTAGAGATCAATATGGACAGAACAGCAAGAGAAAATACTAGTGACAATTCAAAGGTATAATGATTTATAGTTCATCAGCAATTTAAGCTTTAGAAATTCGACCTACTCATGATTTCCAAACATCATACTCCCTCCGTGCGAGTTTATGAGGGCATGTATAATAAGGCTATCTCAGTTTACTCTTAGTATGTCCACGTCAGATTTGTTCTATGTGGAAGAGTAAGAAAAGAAGAGAGAGAAAAGAGCTGACTCTTATTTAGTAGTAAGCATTGCACGGGAGTATAGGTAAATTAATTCTGTATAAGAGAGAAGAGATAGTTATTGCATGGCATCTAGAGCTAACATTTAGAGATAGCTATTGTACAAGCTGGCTTTAGTGTTTACTCTAGATGATATGGATGGGAGGTAGATGATATGGATGGAAGATAGAGTAAGCAGCCGGCTTTGTTATTATACTTGCCCTGAGGCGTATCTCATCTTGGCACATAGACCAAGAAATATTGAAAATGACTATATTACCTCTAATTATTATCACTAAGTACTGTATTTAATGTATGTATGTAGAGAATATAAAGTAAAGATGGATATTTATTATAAGTACATAGAGAACATCTAATTAATTTTGCATTGAAATATGAAATACGCCTTATATTCATGAGTAAGACCATTAAAAAAAAGCTTTATAAACTTGGACGGAGGGGTAGATCACCTGATTACCAATTCTTTTGCCCACACTTCACATCACAGGTCAATGAAGGTGAAGAGTGTATCCACAAAACCAAGAGGCTCCGGCGCGATAAAAGCTAGATCTCTATTCCAAACTAGAAAATTCAAACATCGCCAAGTTCAAACGAGGACTTCGCAGCAGCACGCCACAACTGATGCAATTCTTTTATTTATATTGCAATCACAATTTGCTAACCTAAGCTTCTGTTCGTATACGGAGGAAGTTACTTTGGGGGAGACAGTGAGAAACCTCCCAAATTTGCTCATCCGTCACTGGTAAATGCAGTTCAGATTCTAGAATGTATGTGTGTATTGCTCCCTCTAAAGCTCTGGATTCAATTCATTTGGCATACACTGGATTGTGATGTCGTTGCATCAGCCCTCCATAATTCCAACCGTTAAATTGACGACTAAAGCTGTAAACAACCACTGTACTACTATACTAAACATGTGAATTGTGATTCACAAACACCAATGATCCATCGAGATGTTTGCGTATATCAGATCCCTTTTCACTTTTCATGAGCAAGATTCGAGCAAGCTCACATCACCTGGCGCTCGGCTGCATCTGCGACGATGGGCAGCCGTGGAGTCTTCCCTAGCAGGCACGCGCCCCCGCCGTAGAACAGGCAGACGAGCAGGAAGAGGAAGACCGTGCTCTCCATGCTCTGGAAGAGTTCGAACCCAATTCCGCCGCCGGGAGGCGCAAATGACTGCGCGAGGAGGTCGGGGAAGATGAGCAGCACGTCGAGCGCAACGGCCTGCATGGCGTTGAAGCGGACGAAGCGGGAGAAGGCTTGCTGATTGCGCACGACGGCGAAGTAGAGGGTGAGGAAGAGGAGGAAGGGCGTGAACGGCGAGGAGTGGAAGAGGCGCGCGGCCGGCGCGAGCGGGCGGAGCAGGGCGCCGAAGACCGGGAACTGGGCGAGGATGAAGCGGCCGTGGTGCGCGCCGTCGAGGAACGGATAGAGGTAAGCGACCGCGGCCACCACGCGGTCGGGCGCCTCCACCGCGCCGCTGTTGTCGTTATTGTTGTTCGGGTTGGAGGCACGCGGCGGGGCGAGGAGGCGGAGGCGCGGGCGTGCGGTTTCGGTGAGGATACGAGCGTGGGAGGTCGGGGATTTGAGGAGGGCTGGGGCCGCGCGGAGGTGGGGCGGCGGGGACGAGAGGAGGAGCGAAACGGCGGAGGCCATGCGGCGCGGCGGGTGCGGTTTTGGCGGCCTCGGCGCGGGTGGGAAAGGAGATTTTTGTGTAGTTTGGAGGGGGCGCGGCCGAGGGGTGTTTGGCTTGGCCGGGGCAGGGAAGTGAAAGAGCGGCGCGCGTGCGGCGGCTGGTGCTGCCTCCGACCAGCGCGGGTGGGAGTGGAGATTTTTGCGTAGTCTGGGGATGTGGCCGAGTGGGAGACGAGGAGATTGGTTGGTTCGGCGATGCCGAGGACGATTTTTTTTAATAATACTTTTTTTTCAAAATTTCAAAAATATACCATAAAAAAAATTGCATAAATATACCTCTGTCATCCGTTGGTTGGGTGACATTTAAGGGTCTGTTTGGCAACAAGGTTTTGTAAAATCATGGTTTTGTAAAACCATGGTTTGAGAATTGTCTTAGCATAAAAAAACATAGTTTTACCAAATCCCATTGAAACCATGGTTTTTCTTGGAACTTCCAACTGTTTGGCTGCAAAGTTTTTGGGAACTCTCACACACCAACACTCAGAAAATTTTGCCCAAGACCAAAATTTCCAAAACAGAGAAAAAACCATGGTTTTGTGAAAACCATGATTTTTAAAACAAAGTTTTTTGAAGGGCTATCAAACACCTTTTGGTTTCTAAAACAGAGTTTTTCTCTAAAACCATGGTTTTGCCTCGAAACTATGAAAAAACCTTGTTGCCAAACAGACCCTAAATTGCCCGACCAATGGGCGATAGGAGGCCACGTGCCCACGTCGCACGATTAATGCGTTTAACAGTGTGGGGACAAAGTAGATGTGGCGCTTTGTCGCTCGTCGATCGTGCGATGTGGCCTCCTGTCGTCCGTTGGTTGGGCAATATTATATTTATGTAATTTTTTTTCGTGGTATATTTTTGAAATTTTGAAAAAAATTGTATTATTAAAAAAAAACCGCACGGCCTAATGAGCTACCACATGGCCCGCCGACGTTGCAGCGCTGTACTGTTGAGTGGGCCGGTGTAAAGGCTGGCTCTTTGGTAGGGAGCAGGGCAGACTTGACGTATGGACAGTGGACACGTCCTTCAAGGGCTGAAGAGTGGACAGCATTGTCATGGTTTCAGGGTGGGCCTGTATGGTGTATTTGTCTGGATGGGTTTTGTTTCGCTTGGGCTTTAACGTATGTGTGAGTGTGGTCTGTAAAAACAAGATAGGCTGCGGTTCCTCTCTAAGGAAAGATGGGCTCAAATGGACTCCAGAAAGCCTAACTGCAGCTATTAGTGAATGGCGGGCATTGTGGAACGGCCCAACGAGTCAATAGGGGCAGGGCCGAAATGTCCAAGAAAATGGTTGGGCGTTGGCACGTTGGCCGGTTCGGCGTTCCACCTGGGTTGTATTGTGTAGCCGGCAGCCGTTCGCGCCGCCGTGTTGCCAATCGTAGCATGGCAGCAGCACTGCCGCTGCCGACGCAACGCTCACCAGCAACGACGAGATGCAACGCAACAATGGTCCCGGTGCTCACAAGGATCTTGAACCGCACTACCAGAGCAGGGTGGGTCTCTTCCATTCCTTGCTTCAGAGCAAGTATAATAAGGTGAGGTAAGCAGGTTATAAAGATTGTCATATCAGATTTACGATGAGTTGGAGGAGAGAGAAGAGAAGCGGGCTGCAGATCTACAGCCGGCTGCAGCACGGGCTCCAAGAAACTTGGTGAGAGAATGAGTGGATGAATGTGGACCAAATATTAATAGCTTTGTATGTATGGCTAACTATTATATGCGTGGGCTGTTAGGTTGGCTGTATATAATATGACAATAAGATAAAGTCTGTAGTTGGCTCTCTTATTAGCCTTGTTCTCACTAGTGGCTCACCAAAACAAAAAAGGTGCACCTGTCTCATGCAGTCATGTGTGCTTACACATGGCAGCTTGCGAATCTACACGAACACCCATGTCTTGGCGGTTATGAAAATTCAGTATATAATGCATCCCATCCAAATAGGAAGATTGGGGAGTTTACCATCCCCAGACTGGATCTACCAACAATCTTGGCAGCTGAACATTCAGTAATATCATACTCGCACATCTCCCGTGGCAGCATAATGGGGTACTAGTAGTAGTAAACGCCCAAGGTTGCTCTTGCGTCAAGGCTAATCCTTATAGTAACTCCATCTAAATCATCACTGAAAACAAGGCACGTTCACGAAATCGCACGTTAGCGCGATTACTCCTAGCACGATGCATCTAGGGATCGGATGCACGTTGACGAATATCGTGCATTACGATTAGCCTGCGGAGTGGTGAAGACTAGCATCGCGATCGAGTATTTGCGAATTGCGACGTCTGTACGCACTGGGGCGGAGGCCATTGGGGGTCGGGTTAGGTTGCGTAGTGGAGCGGCTGCGGCTGCACGTCCCCGACTCCCCGTGCCTACATGTGTTGCAATATAAATTAGAGATCAAAGTTGACTTTTAAGGATCATGTCGATGTCTAAAATGATAACTATTTATGATCATAGTATTAAGTAAACCGCTGCTCACATTTTCCATGAGCAGTGCTACTAGCATATTTTTGCATGTTAACGAGTGGAAATACATGCAGTCATTCGATGCACCAGAGTCGTTAAAAAAGAAGCAGCAGCGTGCATTCTACTCGCACTCTCAGGACATACTACTGAAACAATGTACGAGTAAAACTTCCGGAGAAAATGTTAAGTCATGCGATTCTGGACGAGACATGTAAACCTGACACCTCTGTTCTTTTATCATGATTTCCTTCGTTTTAAAATAACGTTCCTCTGGGAATGAATGTAGCTTCTCGTAATCTCGTTCTCACCATCTATACAAGAATATCAGCTCTTTATTGGCGTAATTAACGAAACTACATCTCAATTCTATAACGTCTATGTACTAACTACATTCAAGTCAACAGCTCCGTCCGTTTCCGATTCCATCCACAGGCCTTCTCTGTAGCCCAAGCTGAACTCCTGACGATACCTCGCCATTTGACTCAGATCGGAAGAAACAATGAATCGTCCTAGTTCAGCCATGTCATGTTGCGCAAAGAATGGCATGAGCAAGCACCTGGAACTGACAAAAAATTTCAGGATGTCCGTAACAGGTTGGGATGTCGCAAGCACTCCTGAGGGTTAGCATAGAAGTAGTCCTCTTCCTTGGGTTTGTCAGGAATCACTGTCCTCTTTGTAGCTGCTCCCATCCGGTTTGCATGGACAGTCTTGATTAATGAAGAGAACTCATCCCACAGCAAAGAACCACTGTTGTACTGATCGACTAGCTCAACAATGAGTTTTCGATCCAATAGGATTGTTTTCTTGAAACCCATGAACCTGTATCAGCAAACGTCATATATATGTTACTACTTTTTATCTACAAGTCAGCAATCAGCTTTACCCCAAAAGAAAAGATTTTTAACAACACTGCATAAATTTCTCTATGAAATAGGCTGCGAAAATTCATTTTAAAAACGATGACAATGTTCAAATCTAGCATGCAGGTCATGCAGGATGGTAATAGATGTATGAAAATGTTCAGATCAACTAATGTATTGAGAAAATAGAAATATGAGTGTATAACCAAGTGGGATGTATACCTCCGATGTCCCTCAACAACTTTAGCCATATTACCATCATATGTTGGAACAAACATATCACTTTCCAGTGATACTAAGTAATCCAGTGCTGCCATCTGTGATGAATGATTCTGAAAGAACATGAGATCGGATGGTTCCAAAAGGGTCTCCTTTCTAACCTGTGCATCGTTGTCAACACATCAGCAAAAGGCAAAAGAGATATGGAGAGTAATGATAGTATAACACAGCAGTGATGTTATCTTAGATGCACATGCACCATTTGATCCATACCACGTTGGGATACGCTGAAGTAAGAGAAACCATTCTGCGTTTTCCACCAAATATTTCTCCAGCTGCAATGTATATTTGCATACTTCTGTCAATGCCCAATGCTCTGAGGACAAGAGTAATCTCCTCTGGCGTCAAAGGGCAAAGGCCATCTTTTCTTTTTGCATAAGAGTTCATTGTTTTCTCTTTCCACCATGGGTAAGCATACCTGAGGTCAGTGAGTAACTCAACTGTTAATATGTGATGAAACACAATGTACTTTTATAAGACCTCACTCAAAGCCAAAATAATCTGCATGAGTGAAGTGACTGGGATGAATGGTAAGAGAGGCAACAAATTTTACCTCATTCTTGTGAGCTCATCTGCCTCTTCAGGAGTGCAACCTTCAGTACAGCCAGAGAAAGCCAGCATATCCATTTCATATCGTAAATGAAGAACCAAGAAGGGACCATTTTGGCGGAGAATTCTAATTACCCGCCTGCCCAACTCTTCAATTTGGGAGGTGAATTTAAGTGAAGCATAATTCACTCGGCAACGCAACTTTTGGATCTCCAGAGGTAGGCCGTTATTTGCTAGCCTAGCATCAGTTCTATTCAGATGGAGAACCTTGTACTTCCGAATCAAAGGAAGAATCTGTGTTGAATGAATTAACAGTCAGCCTCTTCAGCAAATGTTAACATTCTAAGGAGTAAGGACACATAAGAAAATATACATCTGACCTGGTTATGGTAATAGGAGACGTCTGACCAGCTAATGGGTGGCATTGAGTGAAACATTCCTAGTTCCACCCTTCGCTTTACCCTTGGTGGCAGTTTTCTCAGTATACGAACCTCATCTCTTAGAGAAGTTACAAAATGTTCAACATCAAATATATCCTGAAACTCACTACAAGGCACAAGCGAAAGAGGAGGTTTGAATAAGTATATTGTCACATAGATGTGCATAAAAACCACCAAAAATGACAGAAAAATAATTTTAAAAAAAGCCAAAAATAAACAGGGAAAATCAGCAAATGCACCTTGGGTCATTCCAAAAGGATGTCTTATCCAACTCAGGCACTAATAAGGTCACATTCAAATATCTAGCAATGACAACCATATCACAAATCTGATTGAACAGGGAAAAGACACAGATGTGCAGTGTTAGATGTTACAAAGAATTATCTGACGGAAAATTAGTAAATGCCTAAGTGGAGGATTTTTCAAGTTGCTTACAGCTGCTCGCATTTGATTAAGCCCACCGTTGCATGAAACCATCAAATAACCATTGTTCCTGTAAATTCCTAACAGTAAATGGAAACAGCAAATATTAGCTAAAGCAAGGGCACCTAGAACATACAAACACAATTACTTTATATGAACCATCGGTTTTAATGGAGTTATGTTCATGAGTAGCACACTGGCAAATGGAAAAATAATTGACAGACCTAACCGATCATACTGAACATTCAATTACTATTAACAATCAAGTCAGGACTTGAAAAGCTACCCAAGAAAGTTCAATAAACAAATGTGTCAATTACGCTCCATGGTGTTCAAAGTAAAGACAGAATTAATCATTAGAATTGATATCGAATTGAAATAAAGCATATCTGTGAGAGCCTCCTACAGCACAGAAAATCGTCATCTCAACTCATTATTCGAGCTACATAGCATTTTCTGCACACACACACACACACAAAAATCCTATATCAAGCTCTTAAATGAGCAAACTAAGGTTGTGGCCACCCATGTGGGTTCCTAAATGCACTATACTTGGTACCAAAAAGGCAAAGGCTAACCCATAAATATTGTGTTTGAGCCACCAAATATTGTTACATGTCTCTTTCCATCCATTAACCAATTACGATTACAGCTGAAAGTTTTGTTAAAAGATCAAGTACCATTGAAAACCATGAATAGTTGCCACTCGTGAACCATCCCAATTGCACCAAAAAGGTACGATCCAAACATGTAAACAGCCCAAAGGCGTAGAGCATAGCCCATCAGCAATCGCAATCCCAAGAACAACACAACCATTCGGATTATTCAACCGAAATTAGCGGTTACACTTCCGTATCCGGCGCAATGCATTGGCAGAAACATCACCACCGGTATTGAGCAATTGGCATTCCAAGACTGAAACAACCGTATGCATTATGCAGTAATGTGCAAATCCATGCCTATGCCCAAGAGCGACCATGTGAAGCAGAGTAGTAGAACTCACTCTTCGGTGGCAGCGCGGCCTTCTCCACGACGGACTCCGGCATCGCAAGCCGCGCGGTAGCGACCGCGGCAGCCGCCTCCGGCGCCGTCCGGCACGACGGCCACCCCCTCAGGACGCGCGGACCCCACGTGTCTCCGACGGCCGTGAGCTGCACGACGCACGTCCACAGCAGCACCGTCGTCGTGGCGCGCAGCAACCACAGCTTCATCCGCGACCGCGCCAGCGCGGCCACCGACGGGCACCTAAGCTCGCCCGCCCCGCTGCCCCTGGCCACCTTAAGCCCCATCGCCGCCATGCGGCCCGTCGACCAAGGACCGGGCGAATGCAAGACCAGCCTACCCAAGAAGCATCCGAGCCCACGCACGTCGCAATACAACAAGAACTCCAAGGAATCGCCTCGCCTCCACTCCACGCAGCCAAAGTCGCCACCTTGGGCGGGCGCTCTATATAAACGCTCCCCGCGTCCAATGAGCTCTCCGAATCGGCAAGAAATGGCGAGGAATGAAGCGCCCCCAGCGCCAACCCAGCAGTTATTGCCAATTCTCGGGAGCCTCGCCTTATCTCCTTCCTAAAACGGCCGAATATATCCTGGCGAGGAAGGAAAACCACGGCAAGGCACCAACCAAAATACGCCGCCTCTGTTTACACCCCGCGCCCAAGGTGTTTCCCAAGGCGAGCAGAACACGCCGGGGACAGACGTTTGCGGCGTACCAGCGGGTGGATCCCGGCCGGGTTGGGGGCCTCGGAAGCACTGAAGCAGGGGAGGAGTGGGCTGGTGGTGGGGCGAGGAGCGAGCGATTCGTGGGGGGCGTGAAGTTATTTTCGGCCCTCGCCTCGCGTCGGTGGTGCGGGCGGCACTGTTATACGCGGCGGACGTGTCCAAGTAACCGGCGGGAGGCGGTAGGCGGCACCGGGGAGTGCACTCGGGAGTGCAGTAACACGTGGACGGTACGGATCGTGGGGAGCGGAAACTGAGGCGGATGGACGGTTGGGATGGGGTGGCGGGACCGGGAGTTAACGCGGCCGGGTCAGGGCGCTGTCTGGTGGGGCGCTTTCCGCGTGACCTATGGCTGCTGCCGCGGCGCGGACGCCGTTACTCCGTTAGATCACGGCCCCACAGGGCGGGAGGAAATTCCATAGATTTTGTCAAATCGGCCCCTTTACGGATTCTTTTATAATTAACTCTGTCCTAACGAAACCGCAAATCTGAGTCTTGCCGACCGTAGAAAGAGTAGAATGCAACACGTGTGACCTATTGTGGTTGGTGTCTATCACTGCTGCTGTGGTTAAAAATAGAGTAGATTTGTAATTTCATCAGACAGAAGTTAAACTTGTAAAAAAAAATCAGATCAAGCCGTAAAAAAAAGCCAAAGCTTCGAAACTCCGCAAGGAGTAATCTTAGATAATGAGCTGGCCAGCGTCGGTGCTAACCATAGCTTTAAGTAGAATCAAGCAATACAAAACTCACTAATCGTCAGCACAAGTTTATACGAGCATGCTTTGCCTTCTGCAGCTCTGCGCATCTTCACTACCCTTTGGTTGGTAAATTTTGACCCTACAGCTTGTTCGTGGTCAAGTTGTAGGATGCCAAGCCGCCGATAAGAATAGGACTGCACAAGTACGCGTAGGCGTAAAGCATACCTGGTCACATTATTTCTCCTCGGCTTATTATTAGTTTCTCCAAAGCAAATACAGATCGACCCCGTGCGACCTGCGCTCTAGGTTGGTTTCACATGCGCTACGACGTCCGGTTCTTTGAAGAGGAATGCAGCTAGCTCGGTGACAGATGATAGTGATGGCGACGGTGCCAATTGGGAATGCATCGTCTTTCTTAATAAATCTCTCTCTCTCTCGCTAAGAATCGTGTACATGATCGTTTTATCAGTTTATGGATGTACCCGGGTCAACCAACGAGGGCGGATGTGGATTGGATCTCAAGCCTCGTCTGCAGCTCCAAGGGTTGGAACGGCCAGCACAGTGCGCCATCGGACTTGGGGTTGATGCTGGCGTATACAGCAGTCCGGAGGAAACGATGGGGCAAGAGCCAATGACAAGAAGCAAACAAGGGACCCCGTCTCTTCTCCCAGTATTTGAATGCTCACGAGTTGTCCACACTTGCGCCCAGTTGGAGCCTTTGTCCAGAGGAGAGGACGCTAGGAGACAGGTAGGGCAGCTGTGTGTGCCAGTAGCCCGTGGGGATCCAATTTCAACCATTCCAAAGGGCACGTGACCGAGAGGTACACGGGCATGACACCAGCGTAGTTCCAGACTTCCATGCCGTGCTCTGTACTTTGGTAGTTTGTACCACTTACGTTTTCGCCGAATTATTTACACGAGTGTGTGGCCCTTTGCTTAAACGAAGTGGGCCGAGCGCTGCGACACGACCAGTCCATGAGTCGTAGAGTAGAAGGCCCAGCGAGCGGCTCGAGCGACGCCGGGAGCCTTGGAATCCTGAATAATCCCACATCGGGGAGGCGGGCGGAAGCGCGGGCACTGGGTGGGTTGAAATAGGAGCGGGATGGGATGGTTACGACTCAAAAAGGGTCGGTTGGCTATGTATGCCACGTCCATCCTTAGCTGATGGGTGCTGTATGGCTATCAAGACATATGGCCGACATAATTTGTGGAATTCAATAGGGTTGGCTAGACACGGCCGACCCTCCGTGAATCAAATTCCAAACAAAGGTACACGTCGGCAGTCGGAACTATGTGATTTGAGGGGTGGTGATGTACAGTGCAGTGTGTTTGATCTCTGTGCGGCATGTCTCCTGTTTTGGAATGTCTGCTGGTGCTGTGGTGTTTTTGGCGATCTGAATGGTGGAGGATTACAAAAGTTTCTAGCTGTAGCTGAGTGGGGCTATATTCAGTTTTCCTTTTGGTCATTATGTTTGTTTCAGTCTTGAGAGTTGGCCTGGATGTGTTCTGTTCTGAGGCTTGGAAATGTCTGGTGTTACTTTTGGTTTGCATGTTCTGTCTGAGCGTTAAACTGTACTCAATCCAGTTTCAAGTTAATGGAACTGGTTATCTCGTTTGAATGTCCTTTTAATCTAAAAAAAAATCACATGGTTTTTGTCAATTTTCGTGATAAAAAATAAAAAGGTTTCAAGATCAAATTGTTTTAAAAAATTTTAAATAAAAATCGATTGGTTTTCTGATTTTTAAAGCGATTTTCTTTGATTTTCACCGATTTATGTGAAAGATTTTTTGAATTTTTTTAATTTAAAAGTTTTATTATGATTTAGATTATTTCGAACCGACTCGATATGTCTTGTCGACTTTCGTCAACGATTATGAGCCCAAAATTTATATTATGGCCGTCGGTTCGTAAGCTCATTTGTAAGCGCAATAAAGCTCAAATGATGAAACAGGCTTGGATACACAAGCAATTTTGACATCGAAGAATACTAACATATGCAGAGCAGCCTAAATAGTAAAAAGGAAATCACGACAAGAGTACCAGTACCAGTTTAATAGGTTTTAGTCGAATTAAAAATCGCAACAAGAAAATTACAGCATTGCTTCATCGGGTAAGAACGAATGAATAGATGTAACCATCTAATGTACAACAGCAGCTGGACTTCTAAAAGGTCGCTTCGCGCTAGCGCCTCCGTTGTCGTTATCATTATCATCATGGCATTGCGTAGAATCGAACACCCCTGTAAGCTAGCTAGTCCTTTGCACTTTCCGCCTTGCCTGCTGCCGGATTCTTCTGGTCGTCATCACTCTCCAAACCCTGAAAAAGCAACAAGCTGTGCTGTCAGCACGAACCAAACAGCTGCGAAGAAAAAACAATTTAAGATCTCATCCGTCTTAACTCTTAAACATATCAAACTCTTTTTAAGTGTGCACTACAACATAGTGATGGTGACGCGGCATATTGGCAAAATTTGAACAACGAGGACTCCCAATTGTACAATGTCTTACTTACAGAATACACACACAAAGCTCTACATTCTAGAAGGTATGAAATACCAGAATGCAAATCATCTTATATATATTGTAGCCAACTAAATGCTGGTTGCCTAGCTCACGTAGGCAACGCCTAGGCACTAGGCTCCACCCTCCCGTCTAGCCGCCTAGGCGGCTGCGTAGCTTGCCTAATCGGCGATTAGGCACTAGGCACCGGTTTGCCGTCCGACTAACGCCTAGCGCCTTGGTGAACACTGCAGGTTGAATATTATACTTTAAAGGAACATGTGTACTTACTGAGGTACCATCTATCTTATCAAAGTCATCGTCTAGCCCTTCATCACCACCATCTGTAAATAATTAAACCAAAAAGGTCATAGACAAGAATTGCAGAAGCATACAGCAATTCGTAGGATGGATCAGGTGCAGGAAGTGATTAGCATACCGGGTCCTTCATCATCGCTGCCCAGATCTCCGAGAAGAAATACATCCAGATCGTGCTCTGGATTTGTTGAAGTCTTGCTTTGCACCTTAGTGTCTTTCAGTTCTGCAGTTGTAGCTCGTGAGGTCTGTGATGTTTCCTTCTGGGGATCCTTTTTTTCCTCCTCTGCTTTCACTTTCACCTCCTCAAAATATTTGCTCTCATAGCTAGTTGGGTTACACAATAGAGCATGAACAACATTATAACGTTTCCAAAACAAAAGTTTAATCTAACTAAAAACCATTCAGCCTGATACTTATGATTTCAATTGATTATTACACTCAAGACTAAAAGAACCACCCTTTCACCTATCATGAAGACATACACATGCGATTACTTGATTGAGCTTAAAACCAGAGCGACAAAGCCAGAGACACCATAAAATATGCCACCAACCAATGCTTCCAACACAATGCAGTTATATCGAAGTATTTGAATGGAAACCAGTGGAATCTTATCTTAAAAATTAGAGCGATCCAAATATGGATTCTGAATTCCTTCAACAAGTGTGACCTCCAAGAATACATGATAAACCATCCAAGTTATAAAGATTACAAGACAATTCCAATTCAAACCTGTAAGACTTTATGAATAGGATTAGGAACAAAATACTTTGAACACAGAATCTGTCCAAGCTATCTATAATATTCATGTAGTGATTTGGTTAAACATGTTCTTATGTAGAAATGCTAAAAGTCAGATGTAATAAGTGGGCTCCATTCTGTTAGACAAGTGTTGTACCATGCACCATCTTAAAGCATGTTGACCAAAAATAAGTACTTAGTTGGATTAGTCATTACACAACATGAGCTAATAAGGAACTAGGAAAAAAACTTACGGGGTTATGTAGTTGTTTACTAGTAAGAAATATATCCGCCAGAATTTACGCTCTTTCATGTATCGTGGGCACAGCTCATATCTGAACTTCGAAATTTCCTGGAAATACGAAAACACTATTCAATAGCATTTTAACAAAGTACAAAATTAGGTCCCCACAGAATAACATTAGAGATCTCTTTGATGGTTAGCAATGAAGGTTAACACAAACATTAGTATGAAGGTTAAGAGAGTAATGATTTACTAGCCCAATGGAAGTTCAGAAAACTGGACTGGCAATTAACTCATGCATGCAAGTTCACAGACATAGATCAAATTATCATCCTAACAAAGACAAGAGTGATCAACAAACCATATTGGCCTCGGAAGGTAATCCGATTTCACTAACTTTTCATATGTCAGCTCATTGATTATATAGGTAGATCAGTGTCTCCTTATTTCAACAATTATAGCAAATATAATTTTCAGTTGTATAACAGTGCTTCGCTGCACTCACTAGAAAATGGCACTCTTGGTAACAATCAGCTCTGCTCACAGATATATTGTCACTGCCACAATTCGAAACAAGTATAGTCATGCCTCTCCTAAGTCCTAACTCCTGGCAACATTTAATCACTTCCAAAATCAGTGTATCAATGTCGGGAATCACATTTAAGTATGAACACTGGTATACACAAACAACCTTCAGTGGAATCTACACGTGATTGTTATGACAATAACACAGAACATGCATTTCAATTTTCAAGTATCACTAATTTTTCAACGTTTGTTGGTGTCAATTTTCAAGTATCACTAATGTTGTCGTATAGCCTATAAATTGGTGCCAATTTTGCAACATATCAATTTGGCACTTTTGGGTTGTTAACAACCAGCTATGAATAGATGCATAGAGCAAAGTACTTAGCAAGCTTATCTTCACTGCATCTTCATTCATGGAAAATACTTAGCAAGCTTATCTTCATTAATGGAAAATACTTAGCGAGCTTATCTTTATTATATCTTCATTCATGGAAAGTACCACACCCAGATACTGTATTTGACATCTCCTAGGTTTCGATATTTTCCAGAACTACAAAGTCAGCAGACTCAGCACTCTAAGATCTCGATATACACATCTAATCAGATTTGCAAACCAAACAGACCTGTGTATACCGTGTGGTTGTTCATACGCGGATTCCTCACCAATCTATCAATCGTCACATAGAACCCCAATCCCCCACGGACAGACATTCATCAAACAATCAATGACGAAATGGTTAGTGAGGAGCCAAAACCTTGACGGCCGAGAGGACGAGTGTGGCGTGCCTGGCCTGCCATTCGTTCAGATCCTGACGCACGTTCGACACCGTAGGCACATCCGACATCTCCGGCTCATCTGCGCAATAAAAAAATCCGATCAGAAAAAGCCTCTCGAATTCCCTAAACCCAACCATGACTAAACCGCACCTTGCAAGGGGAAGTCGCGGAAGGTGCTTATGGTCATGCCCTTGACGAACTCGCGGAGGTCGTCGGTGATGCCGTATCGCTCGAGCTCGGTGGTGTCGGGCTCCGGCGCGACGGCGGAGGCTATGGGCGGGATCGCGGGGATGGGTGGGATGGAGGGGACGGACAGGTCGGAGGTGAGGTGCCTGATCTGGCCGGCGAGGAGGTCCGCCTGCTTGGTGGCCTCGGTGGCGATCTCACGGGATTTGGTGGCGGTCTCCGAGAAGATCTCCTTTGACTTCTTCGCCGTCTCTGACACCAGCGCTGACGACCGCTTGGCCGCCTCCATCGACAGCTCCTGCGAGCGCTTCGCCGCCTCGCCGGCGAAGGCCCGGGCCCTCTCCCAGAGATCCATTGCGTCAGGAAATTTCTAGAAGGATATGGGTCGTCTCACTGCCGGTGCCTCGTCGTAATCTTCGTTGACGTCGGTGCGGGACGACGGACGAGGGTGTATTAGCGTTCTTTTGGTAGGTTTGCTTGAGACATGGAAAGATAGGGAGTTTTTGTGAAGCTGACCTTCTTTGTTGCGTTATTTACGCAATGGGTTAACAATGTCTTCCCACAATTTTCAGATGTACGATGTTGTCCGTGTTATAAAACGTCGAAGAACGTCAACGATTGTCTACTCGAATCAACAGTACGTATGCATAAACACGTGAATCAAAAATCGAGAACACACAGAATATAGGGTGGAAATCTCTCTCTTTATTGATGCATCATTTACAATGAGAGACACCCGATATATATAGCGACGTGAGGAGAGAGTTCGGATTCAACCACACCATGAAGAGATAGAGTCCTAACCATATTTGGTTTAGGTTTCCTTATCTCATAACACTCCCATTTGGCCGAATACCGCGTAATGCATATATGTCGTTTAAAACCCAGTGGGAAAAAGGAGATGGAGAAAAGAGTACATCGCACTTGCATGCTATGTTGCACTAGTTGCCTCATTAAAAACCTTTATGTGAGAAAACTTCAGAAAACTCACAAAGGGAAAAAGAGTACAACTTATTACCTTCAGGGTTTTATTAGGATCTTCATGATCGCAATAAGGGTTATGGTTCAAGGGTTTTCTCCCCCTGAACTCTGCATCTCTCTAAGTCTTCTCATTCCAATGCCTTTAACATATCTTTGAAATGTGGATTTAGACAAGGACTTAGTGAATAAATCTGCAAGATTTTCACATGACTTAGTTTGTAAGATTTTTATCTCACCACTCTTCTGGAGTTCGTGAGGATAAAATAACTTAGGAGCAATATGCTTCGTGATGTTGCTCTTTACATAACCCAATTGCATTTGTACAACACAAGCAGAATTATCTTCATGGATAATTGTGGGGGTATCGACGGCGTTAAGGCCACATGACTTCTGGATATGGCCAATCACACGTCGCAGCCAAACACATTCACGTGAGGCTTCATACAGGGCTATAATATCTGAGTGGTTGGTAGAAGTAGCTACCGGCGTCTGTTTACAAGACCGCTAGGAAACAATTGCATTACCACCGCAGAGAAACACAAAACCACCGAGATTTGGCTTTGTGGGGATCAGACAGATAGCCGAGATCCAGTATATCCCACCATCGTCAAGTCTTGGTTCTTCGGAAAAACAACCCAAGATCTTGAGTACCTTGGAGATATCTGAATACAGATCTTTACACCACCCAATGTCTTCGGTTGGAGTGAACTATATCTTGCTAGCAAATTTATGCGAATGCAATATCGTGCCTTGTGCGATTCAAGAAGGTACATGAGTGCTCCAATAGCACTTAAATATGGGACTTCAGGTCCTAAGACTTCCTCATTTTCCATTCTCGGTCTAAATGGGTCTTTATCCACTTCAAGGGATCTTACGGCCATAGGGGTTTTCAAGGGATGTGATTTATTCATATTAAACCTTTCCAATACCTTTCGGGTATAGGACGACTGGTGAACAAGAATTCCTTCTGTGAGATGCTCTAGCTGCAGGCCTAAGCAAAATTTGGTTTTACCCAAATCTTTCATCTCAAACTCCGTCGTGAGGTAAGCACTCGTTTCCTTTATCTCCTCTGTGGTTCCGATAATATTCAGATCATCAACATACACTGAGATGATACAGAATCCATTCTAGGATTTTTTTATGAACACACAGGGACAATCATCATTATTGGAGTATCCTTTCTTAGGAGGAACTCACTAAGCCGGTTATACCACATTCTTCCCAACTGTTTTAATCCGTATAGCGATCTCTGCAGTTTGACGCTATACATGTTGCGATTATTAGGATCTGGGACTTTTACTCCTTCAGGGACTTTTATATAAATGTCCGAATCCAGTGACCCATATAAATATGCGGTCACCATATCCATCAACTGCATTTTTAAATTTAAGCCAGCTGCCATTGATATTAGATATCGAAACGTTATTCCACCCAACACAGGAGAATAGGTTTCATCGTAATTGATGCCGGGTCTCTGCGTGAACCCTTGTGCTACAAGCCTCGCTTTTTATATCTCATCACCTGGGTATTTTCATTTCTCTTCTGGATGAAAAACCCATTTGATCATGCAGGGAATCACTTTAGGAAATATTCAATCAACAGGACCAGAAACTTTCCTCCTATTAAGCGAGCGCTGCCTCAATTGCTTCTTTTGTTTGACCCTATCTGAGCGCTTCTGGCACTCTGCCATGGACTTTGTATCTGGATCCAGTTTTAAGCAATTTTAGAGGCAAATATATGTCGACAATTATAGTCTTTTCTTTTATTTATTTCTCCTGCATCACTTCGGGGATATATTTATATAAATTTCTTTCAGCTCCTTGTGATTTCCCACAACGACGGAGTCTGGGTGTTCCGACTTCCCATCGTGGAATTGTGCGCGCAAATATACGCTGGGTTATCATCTTCAGGATGGATCACTTCAGGAATGTTACCATCTCCAGGATGGCTCACTTCAGGGATTTTCTCAACATCAGGTTGAGCTTCTTCTACTGTTACAGGTAGTGTTCTCATTTATTCGGTTCTCTACTTCTGCGGACGTCTCCGCGGAATTGAATCTCATGCACCTGGAGGCCTCCCCCTCTGCTTATCATGAGGGTCAAGAGTAGGTTCAATATCCTTCTAGGGTATCTCCACTCTTTCAGGTGCATATACTTCAGGTATATGAGATCTTTCACTTCCTTATGACCAGTGAAGGTATTTGATAATTTATTAGCTTATTTATTGTAGACTTATTATCCTCTGAACTTCAAGTTCAGCTTCTTTAGTGCGTGGATCTAAGGACTAGGCATTCTGAAATGTGGTACTTATCTCTCCCTAATACCGAAAAATGTCCTTAGTATGATCAGCGTACCGAGCCGTGAAACAGTCCTCTGTCATAGGCTCTAGGTGTTTTAATACATGACGGAGATTCATAACCTACATAGATCCTCAACTTCTGGTGAGGTCCTATGGTTGTCTGTTGTGGTGGAGAGATTGACATGTATACAAAGACACCAGATTTTCGCAGATGGGAAATACTTAATTCTTTTCCACGCACTATCTCGCAACGGGAAATTTCATAATATGCGGTTGGTGCGAGTTGAATTATTACTGCAAGATATAAAGATCAAGCGTGGCCCCAACAACTGGTGGGAAGCCAATTATTCTGCAAGAGCGGCCAAGCAATAAGTTTTTATTCTCTTAATTAATGACTCTGTAAGGCCATTTTGGGTGTGGACATGGGGTACAGAATGCTCTATATTAATGCCTAGAGCCATACAATAATCATTGAATGCTTTTGAGGTAAACTCGCCAGTATTGTCCATTCGAATGGACTTAATACTTTCTTCTAGAAAAGAGGCTCTTAATCTAATGATTTGGGCGATTAATTTAGCAAAAAGCATGGTTCCTAGTAGATAAGAGATATACATGGGACCATCTAGTAGAAGCATCTATTAGTACCATGAAATATCTAAATGGGCCCGACAAGGGCTGAATTGGTCCACAGATATCACCTTGAATTCTCTTCAGGAAATTCAGTGATTCTTCCCTAATTTTAAGATGAGAGGGACGAGCTATCGCCTTTCCTTTAGCACATCTGAGGCACATAAAAGCTTCAGGTTTAGGAAAGGCTGTAGTTTTTATATTATGGCCAGCAGAATTATTTATTATTCTTCTCATCATATTCAACTAAAGATAACCCAGTCGATCTGCTAGATCTTAATATTCCTGGGTTTTTATTGCAACACAAACTTCAGGTTTTATATATGCATAATATAACCCGGAGGAGAATGAATAAAGCCTTTTAACCACACGTTAATTACACCCATTAAGCTTAGTTATGAGTAGGTATTCTGTACCATTCTCATTCTTTGTCTCCGTAAGGAAACGATTCAGACCAATGTTTTTTAAGCCTTAAAAGAGTACGACTGGACTCAGGGTATAATATGGCATTCTTCTAGTGCCAACTATGAGAGTATCGCTTCTGGCGATAGTCATAATAATTCCAATTCACTTAGTGTGGCATAACTGTCTTCTAGACAGATTTTCTCCTCTGTTATCGGATTATACTTTGTTCTATATTAGAAATATGATTTATCAATCAAACAATTGTTGCATCAGGAACAAATAATATAGAACAAACATAGCATAATTAAATTAATATCCTGGGAAAATCAAACTTTATTAGATTTGACTGATAATCGCTCAACAGGAGCGTAGACCATTGTTCATTCAGGAACACAAAGACTAAACTGATAAATGAGGCTCTTAGGGAGACTCTAAAGGATAATACGACATCGACTCAAAAAGAAAAACTGGGAGACTACTCTATGTCTCCATATAAATCATTTATATTGTCCTCATGGGACCTTTCTTTATTATTCTAGAATACTTTTAGCTCATCCCTAACGAAATCCTCCTCCTCCATGGGATATTCGGTCTTCAGGTCCGTATGGAGATGGTGCCTCCGGGAGAGTAGGAGCACTAGCTTCAGGCTGGGAAATTGTGGCTCCAAGGGATCGGGCTGTCAAGTTAATCTTGGCATCCATTGCCCAAGTGAGATAATTGCTGCCATTCAGGGCAAGCTCAGCAAATTCTTTCTTTGCGATGTCAGACATATCCTATATGCAAACAAACACGGATTTTACTTCAGGTAAAATATTCTTTTGCATGATTAATATTGAATCAGTAAAGTATGGTCTATATCTATTCAGTAGATAATTATCACAGATTTTTCAGGATTTTCCTAACATTTTTTTCTCTACTAATTATTAAGCAATTTTCAGAATTACTAATTAACAGAAGGATAATTTTCAATGTGAAATAATCCTTGCTTGATGTTAATTACATCTTATGCGGCTCTTATTGGTTGGGTATGAAATCATGTAATGAATGCCTCCGTCAACATAACTCTTGGCCAGGTCAACCCGCCCCAAGGGCTCACATGAGGGAGGGAGCACTTCCCGATTTCGGATGCCAATTAAGAAACCTAACCTCATGTGTGTTTTCCTTAGACACCAATTGTCATGTATTCGTTCCTTCAAAACTGAGATCAAAACCCAACCACCTAGGCCATCAAGCCTAAAAAACCGCTTTGATAGCTCGATTATTTCCATAATTTTTTCTAGCATTTTCTGTTAATTACTAAGCAATTTTCGGGGTTACTTAATAATAGAAGAATAGATGTTCTGCACATATTAGATCATGGAATAAAGATAGAAAATAAATCCAGAGCATGGGACTTCCAAAGATGTGCTAAAATTAATTTATCAAAATTTTACAGAAGTCCATAACCTAGAAGATATAATTCCTAGGATTTATTGCCAATTTTCATATTTTAATAATTATTTTCTCTAAAAGGAATGGGCCCTATGGCTATAGGGCCGTTTCTATTTTCTATCGTGTGTGCTGCAGGCTCATTGAAGCGATGCCCATTGAACATTTGCCAAATGCCAGCCGGCCGCATAAGCCCATCCGGCCGAACCAACATTGAAGCCCATCCGAGCAAAATAGAGGCCGAACAACCCAATGCTACAGGACTGGGTTATCCCCTCCGCTGCCGAGCGAAAGCTCTAAATCCCGCCGCCACTAAAACTTTGTGCGCTCGCCGGACAAGATGCGCGGACGCGAGAGATCACCACCGGTGAGCATCGATGCTTCGGCCACCACTACGGCTTCTGGTGAAGGCAGGCACCGCCGAGGCCTTCGTGCTTCGGGCGCGGTCGCCGACTGGGCGGGAGCCAAAGCGACGCGGCGCGGGCGGCAAGGTCGAGGTGCGCCGGAGGCGGTGCGGCCGATGCTTCCAAACGCCGAATCTCCAAACGTGGCGTGTGGGACGGTGCACAGCGGGATGCCCGAGGCGGCTCGAGTACAACCTCATGGCCTGGGCACCGGTGCAGCCGCCGAGCGCAGATACATGCGCGACCGTCGAGGCGCGGTTCGGTAGAGTCCATCGATGCGCATTGAAGCACCGCCTAGCCCTGTGCCCGTTCGTCTCCACGCGGCGCGATGCGCTGCTGGCGCGGTGCCTCGACTTCAGGCGGGCGCGGCGACTCGGGCTCCGGCGGCGCGGCGCCTCGGCTTTAGGCAGGCGCGGCGACTCGGCTTCAGGCGCAGCTGGCGGCACGTTCTCGCGCTTCGGGCGCGTCGGCGACCGGCTGGCTGGTGCGAGCGTGGCCCGGCCGCGCTTCGGGCGCGACGGCGGCGCTGTCCAGCACGGCGGCGATACGGCGAAGCGGCGTAGGCGCCGGATCAGGGACGGCGATGCGTGGCTTCAGGCCGACGGGCAACGGGACGACAGCACCGATTTTTTTTTTTGTTAATCGCTGATGAACAGTAACCGCAAGCATGATTGGGTATTGATCTTATCTGATTGATCGCGAGCGAGGACGGGGAGAAAATGATCTACTAGATCGATAGTATAAACCCTCAAATTTCTGATCTACTAAATTCAATTGCGATTCAATCGACCATACCAATCTGTTACTTTGATTTGCCCTGCAGGGGAAATTCTGTAGACTATCGCGTAGGATAGAGTCGCGTAGGACTTTTCGACAATCCGAGTGGATGCCGGCGTGATGGCGAGTTGACTGCAGATCGGAACAGGCGATCAATCGCCGGTAGTAGTCGTTCGTTTGTCGTCGACAATCCTCCTCCTTGTGGTAGAGACTCGTGCTGATAACGTGTTGTAAAACGTCGAAGAACGCCAACGATTGTCTACTCGAATCAACAGCACACATGCATAAACACGCGAATCAAGAATCGAGAACACACAGAATATAGGGTGGAAATCTCTCTCTTTATTGATGCATCATTTACAATGAGAGACACCCGATATATATAGCGGCGTGAGAAGAGAGTTCGGATTCGACTACACCATGAAGAGATAGAGTCATAACCATATTTGGTTTAGGTTTCCTTATCTCATAACAGTCCATGTTGTATTGATGTTAGGGGTGCTGTGCAACCGAGCCACTGAGGTCACCAAGACGATCAATCAAAAACACGTATACACGAGATAACAAAACAGAAAACACACGTAGATTTATAGCTCTCTCCTTATTTATATTTCTAATATGTGTACAAAATGCCTTATTTTCCACTTATATGGTGGAAAAGGAGGAGATTCTTTTTTGCGACTATAACTTTTAGTCCTCATTAAAAAAAATCTCAAGACTTCTTTTAAAGTATGTTCAATAGTAAAGACGACTGCTATCTATATATTCTTCTATGTTATCTATGACAAAACTAAAGACAACTTCTACAATAGATGCTATATTAAAGTCATCACTATGAGATTCTATAATCTTTTAATTATGATACAAAAAATATTTATTATAGACAATAATTCACATAATAGTGCTTTATGTTGTTTATATGATTGTCTCTAACGAAAAAACAGCTATACTCTCTCTCCTTCTCTCTTTTCTATATCAACAAAAATCTGACGTGACAAAGCATATAGATAGCTGACATCATACCATTATATATGCCCTTAGAAAACTAACATGTGCTTATTTTAAAAAAATATTCAGGCATATATCGAGAAATATTCAGACTAAAACCTATACATCATAGAAATTTCTAATAAAATTTTGATAAAAAATAGCAATTAGATTTGTGTATAAATTCTAAAATAAAAATCATATGCAAAATTAAATAAAAATAACAATAAAAATTAACATAAATTAGGAATAAAAATAAAAGTATATTAGCCATTTAATTTCCATATGAACTCTAAATTAAAATCTTACATAGCTAAAATTCAAAATAAAAATTAGATGAAAATTATTGCTAACACAAAACTGAAATTAAATAAAATATAATAAAAATAACAAGAGAATAAAAAAGAAATTAGGGATTGTTTTTAATTCCACACTAAATGAAAACATGAATTTTGGCTTTATTCATTATTAAAATTCTAGAGATTTGCTAATTCAAGAAAAAAATAAGGTACAAAATTTGATTTTTACACACATACATATGTGTACATGTGTGAAATAAAATTCGATGAAATGCTTTTATAGTTATTAAGAAAATATATAATATGCTAAAAAAATTTAAAAAGAAAATATTCTCATTCTTTATTTGGTGGACCCCTACGGAATGAAAAGATTAAGAAGGTAATACATCGACAGCTATTCACTTAATTGTAACGGTATAAGCAATATCATGTGCTTTACAAGAAGTACCGAAAGAAAGAGATAAGCATTGCAATAATGAAATTAAGAAATGATGATATAAACGAACAGTGTTATGTTATACTAAGTTTACTATTTTGCTATAGGAGTATCTGAGGAAGAAAGTTTCAGTTACATGTAACAAGTATTGGAAAAATAAGAGAGTATATTCTCCGCTAAAATATATAATATTGAAATATCACAAAGAGAGTCTTGTAAGATCTATTTTTCAAAAAAAAGCAAAACCACGTATGTTTTACAAAGTCATTTAAACATGATTTAAGGCTGATGCACACGCAAGTGTGCGGTCATCTTACTAGTTAGTCTAATTGTTAAAATTACAAATACTGATCAAATAATTGAAAGTTCAACCTCCATTAAGCTGGTTTGGGTGTTAATGATAAATCTAATATTGAGACTAACTCTTTTGATAATTATACTATTGATTAGTCTCAATTGTTTATTAATGATAAATCTTTTTATAAGACTAACTGAAAGGATAGGGGATGTCGCCTAGAGGGGTGAATAGGCGAATTAAAAATTTAAAACTAAATCGCAGCGGAATACAGAAACTTCGGAATGTCCGAATAATGCTTCGGACTGTCCGAGTGGTTTGGATAGTCCGGGGTTATATCCGGATAGTCCGAGTTATCCGGGGTATCCGGGGTTCTATTCGGATATTCCGAATGCTCCAGAGCACACAGCTCGCAAAAGAGATCTAGGCTATTTGGGGAATATTAAATACACCAAATTAAACTAGTTAGCCTAGAATACTTGAAGCAAATATAGATCTAGCTGAAAACTCACAAGAAAAGTAGATCGGGCAATTTCAAGATTCAAAATCAAATACTAAAGCAAGAGTAAGAAGCAAACTTGGAGACGATGATTTTTCACCCGAAGTTCAGATCCTTGAAGGGATCCTACGTCTCCGTTGAGACGGCTCGGTCTCACTTGAGGCGGGGTCTCTTTCAACCCTCTTCCTCCCGGTGTTGCACAAATGCACTCGCCGGTCTTCACTCCTTTGATTCCTTCCCTTACGGAGGCGGAATCGGCCTTCACAAACTTCCCACGACCAACCACACAAAGCACCGGTGGCTCGTAGGTGACCTCCTAGCCATCTTGGAGTCCTCAACCTCCAAGAGTAACAAATGCTCACGAAGAACAAACTTGGAGATGAAATCAAGTGCTCAATCAACTCAAATCTTGCTCAACCTAGCACCTCATTCCTCAAACTCTTCCCAACCCTTCTCACCAAGGGGATTACTTAGATCTAAGGGTAAAGAGGTGTTTTGGGGGCTCAAGAACAAGATGATAGCACCTCAAATCAGTGGAGTAACGACCTCTTTAAAGTGAGGAGGAAGGGGAGTTTAAATAGAGGTCCCAAAAAACTAGCCGTTTTGCTCATTCCCGAGTCAGTTCGTACAGTCCGAACTCAAGTTCGGATAGTCCGAACGGGTTATATATAGCTAACAGAGAGACTCAGCTCAGATAGTCCAAAAATATGTTCAGATAGCTCGAACAGTACTGAGCAGCCCGACGAAAACGAGCATAACTTTTGACTCCGGACGCCGATTTCAGTGATTTTGGACTCTACGGAAAGCTAAGAACGAGGGCTACACAACTAACAAGGTCTCACAACCCAAATCTCAAAGGATAAATTTATATTTCACAAAGAATCTAAGAGAGACCTACAATTCTCACTTTCGGCACCACCAACACCACTCTCTATCTAAGTTTCACTAGGATGGATCACTTGAGCACTTGACACATCTAAAAGTTATTCGACGTCGCATCCCTCTTAATAGTACGACAATCCTTAGACTCAAATTAAATCAAAAATAATACAAGTCTAGAAATAGTCACTTGCCGTCTTCTTTCTTAATACCGGTGCATGAAGACCTTCACCATATAATTGATGACATCTTCGCCTTGTCCAACTTGACTCGATTCACCTCATGAGACTCTCGTCCTATCAACCTTGACTTTATCATCCTCTCCGATGATCTCCACGCCAAGTCGATCTTGACTTAGTCCTCAACTCTTGGTGGCACTGCCGTCTTGTTGACCTCGGCTTAATGATCATCCTCCCACATACCTTGGTCGTCATACACACACGGGATCTAATTCTTTCCAAAGCACTCATAAAAAGCATTAGTCCCAAAAACTCAATAGATATGAAGAAATTAATATTTGTGAGTAGTTGATTACCACAAGTGTTTCATACAAAGAAGCACAACATAAATGGAAACACTTGACATAAGAAATGTTCTCTACTAAGTACATCATGATGAATATGTAATTGATCTATATGCACTAGAGAGATAATTGCCAATATGATGAATCAATTAAATCATGGAAAGGATCACAATCTTTACTTAAATGAAGCACATGATAGAATATACATGAATTGTACATGTGCAAATAATATTTGGAATAAGGGTAACTATGTGATCCAACTCTAGATTAAACTTCACTAAGAGAAGTGCATAAGAAGATACACAACTAAGACATGCATGCACCAAGTCAATCTATAGTAATGTGAAGTTTAACTCTAGTTAATACATGCATACTAAAGACAAAGCACATAATGAACTCAAATGAATATATATATACAAATAAATATGACATAAACCAATGTGCATATATATAATCAACATGCTACTTGGAGTTCACTATGCATTTGCACAAAAGGAATGCAATAACAAATATAGAAGAGATACCAAAATTTCATACCTTATCTTTGCTTAACCATCCCACTTGATTTTCCTCTAAATAGATGAGACTGATACTCAACTAGACAATAACATGTTAGTCTCATAGCAATATAATCATATTAGAGATTTGTCATTTGTTAAGCACTAAGTTAAGCATTTACTCAATTACATAGATTGTCATTATATGCGTTTGTCATTAATCACCAAAATAACATAAGTGGTTAGATGCACTTTCACTAACTCTTTTGTTGATTTTAACTCTTATTAAGTCTCTTTTGGATTAAAAAGATGAAAATATCAAAGGTACGCATTCAAGTTTATATTATCATATCTTGTTGCATTCCTTGGATACAATAGTCATGATCATATTGATAAGCCAAATATGAGATTAATTCTTTTATTGAGTATATTATTGATTAGTCATATCTCATTGAAAAAGGAAAACTTGAGGTATGCACTCGTATTAATTTTGTGATATCTTTATGCATATTCTGGATTCAAGTTAAAAAATGAAATCTACCAATATTTAGACCTCAAGATGTGCATTAATGTTTCAATTCTATATATGTATGAATGCACACATTTAGAGGGAGTTCATACTTTACTTTGATGTCTCAATAATATTGATCTAATTCATCTTTCTATATCAAGGATCATTACTTTGAAACAATCCATTAAGTATATTTAACTTGTGTAATTGTAGTATACTCATGGCAATATTGGATAAACTCTAAAGCAATCAAAAATTGAATATGTGCATATTGATTCAAGTTCAATTATTTGTATGCACACATTTAACGAAGTTTATTCTATAATTAATGGTCTTAAGAGTATTGATCCTTTTCGACCTCTCCATATAAATTGGATCCTTACTTTTAGATTCCATCAAATTGAGTTTATGAAACCTGTGTAGTTAATATATACTCACAATAATTTAAAGTATGTTCGGTTGCCATTCAATCAACAAAGGACTAATCATGTGTTGATAATTCGTGTTGTCGATCCTAGGGTAATAAAAAATTCTTGAGTGTATGAAAACATTAGTTGCATCAGTATACTCAAGACACAATTAATCTTTCAATTAATTGTATTTGGGTTGTAGTCAATCATTAAAAGAAAAGATCAAAGGATCTTGATAACATCTATTATGTGTTAATGGAGTGCATTGATGATTGAGACAACTATATGTTTTGGACTAACACTTTCAATGAGTTTGAAATAGATTAAGTCCAAGGTTGAGATGGATAAACAGGACAAATACGTCATCATGTGTTGATGAGCGTCAAGAGAGGATCCCGAAGTGAAGATAAGGGGAGTTCATCATGTATTCATGAACAAGATAAAGATTTCGACTTAGGGAGAAGATGATTGGTTATCATGAAAGTTTCAAGTGGTTGTTAGAGACAAAGGTATAACTAACTACAGTTAAGGATGTGTTCCTAGTCTTTTACCGTCTTGGTGTTTGGATAGGAGACCAGATTGTTAGTATAGGTTAATATACTATTAAGAGGTATTGAGTTTTATAACCTGAGTCTTATCATATGTTGATAGCTCAATCCCGCTTGGTCTAGTTCACACTTTCTTAATTTGGTCTTTGCATAGAGCAAGTATTTATGAATGTATTTTGCAAATAGCTCATGCTTGCAATTTTATTGATGTGTTCTTTGCATGGAGATTTTTTTATTTGTAAATGTGTTTTGCAAATAGGAGAAGCTTATGTTTGATATTGATTTGCAAAAGTGTTTTGTAAACAAGTTGATATTTGTGCAATTCTTTGGAGCATGTGACTAGAGTTTGTAAATGTGTTTTGCAAATTGGTTTGATCATGTGTTAATCATCACATGGCTCAAAGATGTGATCTTAATTGCCCATGTTTGCAATTAGAATTTACAAATGTATTTTGTAAAATTGTTTTGATCATGAGTTGTTCACCACATTGCTCAATATTTGATCTTATTGATTCTTGCTAGCTTGTAATCACACTCTTGATCAAGTCTATGTGAAGAATTTTGAGAAAAATTATATTTTAGACTTGAGTGGCTACATTGAAGTTTTTGTGATATTTTAAAATATAAATGGTTGCTTAAATTATAAAAAGGGTAGAAATTATAGCTCTCTTGATAAACTTCACATAGAGTCTAAGATCACACACATAAATTGGAGTTCGGAGTAAAAAGTTATGACCTTTTTTCTGCAAAAAATGTGGTAGTGTCGCCCCTACATGGGCGGTAGTGCCTCTTGAGCGTCACTACCGCTCAATTTTGCGGTAGTTATTTGCTAGAGAAGGTATTTTTTAGTTTAAAGGCCAGTACTACCATTCCTACATAGGCAGTAGTGTCGGGGGTACTGTAGCAATGGCTAGTTTTAGTGCATTTAATGCCCATTTTACCCTCCATGCATCGGCTAGTTTTCTTTGGGAAGACTATAAAATGAGCCTTGGGTGTTGGCATTTAGTGTAGTTGTAGTTTTGGAGAGTTCATTACTCTTGTGGTTAAGTTGTTCATGTGTTGCACTCTCTAATTTGGTTTTTGAGCTAAAAGTGAGATCTAATTGCATGTGTTGCAATTAGAAGAAGATTGAGTCTCTTGTGCATATGTTACACTTGAGTAGATCTTTGTCCATATGTTGCACTCGGTGATCACTATTGTACATGTGATGTACTTGGTGGTGCTCAAGTTAGAGGGCTTAACTTATTACTCTTGGTGTTTGTCAACACCTTTAGTTTTAGTGTTAATGAAAAATCTAATATTGAGACTAAGTCTTTTTAATAATCATAATTTTGATTAATCTCAATTGTTAATTAATGACAAATCTTTTTATGAGACTAACTCTTTTGTTGAGCTTAACTCTTATTAGTCTCTTTTAGATGAAAATATCAAAGGTATGCATTCAAGTTTATATTATCATATCTTGTTGCATTTCTTGGATATAATATTCATGATCATATTGAATATGAAACTAACTCTTTTATTGAGTATACTTTTGTTTAGTCTTATCTCATTGAAAAATAGAAATCTCATAGGTATCCAAGTGCTCTTCTTAGCATGTGACTAGAGTTTGCAAATGTATTTTGCAAATTACTAGAGATCATGTGTTGATCATCACATGGCTATGTTTGAGTTCATATGTGTCTTTTGTGCCTTTATTTGCATTGATTTTTTATTTGCAAATAAGATGATATTTATGAATTTGGTTTTCAAGCATGTGACTAGGATTTGTAAATTATTTTGATCATGAGTTGATCATCACATTAGTCAAAATTTAAGCTTGTTGACTCTTGCTAGCTTGTAGTCACGCTCCTAATCAAGTCTATGTGAGAGATTTTAAGAAAAATCATATTTTAGACTTGAGTGGCTACATTAGAGTTTTTGTAATATTTAGAAATATATATGATTGCTTAAATCTTGAAAAAGGGTGAAAATTGTAGTTCTCTTGATAAGCTTTTTAGAAAGTCTAAGATCACCTAAATCGGACTTGGGAGTAAAAAATTATGATCATTTTAGTTACTGAAATAGTGGTAGTACCACCCCTACATAGCCGATTGTACCGTTCAAATGGCACTACCGATTCCACATACGCGATAATACCACTCCAAACGGTTGTAGTTATTTCCATAGATGTATTTTTGGGTTGAAATGGCCGGTGCTACTGATTTTAGATGGACAATAGCACCAGGGGGTACTATAGCAATAGTTAATTTTAATGTATTTAATGCACTAAACTAACCATTGAACCTAGGGCCGGTGTAACCAATCCTTGATGGGTGGTAGCACCGGGTTTTGCATGATTTTTTATTTCCCCCCAAAACGGCTAGTTTCTTTGAGGGACTATATAAGAAGCCGAATGGGAAGGGTTTTGTTGTTGCTCTAGCACCCATTTGAGGTATTTTTGTGAGAGCAAAATCTCAGGAGCTCTTAAAGCAATATTTAAGTTATTTGAGAAGTTTTTGAGCTAGAGTTTCTTATGTAGAATCTCTTTCGTGTTCCTTTGCATTCATATGAGATTGTGCAAGCATCGTCTCTCAATTGTGCATGTGTCGCACGTTGTGAGCAAGGAGAGAAGGTCTCTAGTTGCATGTGTTGCATCTAGAGAAGGATTGAGTATCCTTATGCATGTGTTGTATTTAATGAGGATCAAGCAAGAGACTTCACCTGTTACTCTTGGTGTTTGCCGACACCTAGATGGCATGGAAGCGTCGTGGTCCAGTGATCTTTTCAAGAAGGTTGTGAGAAGGTCCAACAAGTTGTGAAGGTTGGAGCTCACCTACCCGAAGAGAGAAAGAGCTACCGCTAATGGATTCAAGGTGATTCGCTTAATTCATGGAGCCAGTCCAATTCGTTTGGGCTTACCTCAACGTGGATTACGGGAGGCCGGTAAGTCTCCTAACACCATGGTAAAAATTGTGTGTCAATTGTGATTTGCTCTCTATTGCTTATTTACAATCTTATAATTTATATTCGTAGAATTAAATTGCTTACTAGTCAACTGTAGGATCATAAACTTTGATTTAGTCTTAGATTGTTAGTGCACATAGTGAGTCTAGAGGATTTAGACCTTAATTGTCAAAATCATTCGATTTACGCTTCCGCATTAATTCTAGGTTGTTGCCATAGTGATCTTTAGAGAAGAATTTTTAAAACCGCCTATTCACCTTCCTCTAGTCGGTATTCTCCATCTTACAACCATGCACAAGCTTGTCTCTAAACTGCATTTTTGTAATAAAAAGTTACATCTATTAAAATGATAGATAAGATATTGTGTACCTTCCATCCCAATGTGAGATATTGCAGCAATAGTACAGACATGCCAAGTACTAGAAGTACTCTGAGTTTACCTATATTTTGTTAGAAGTAGAGAAGCATGATAAACTCTCAATGAAGAACCATCACATTTTTTCCAATGGGACGCAGGTAATGCCCAAAGTGCATGCCGATGCTCAGCAGGCTAGCAATAGCCATGGCCATGGAAAAGTCCAAAGGCATCAAGAGGAAAAATGGAAGAATGAAGGAATACAGAAGGAAAGAGGAAAGCCTCAGTGGAGAAGTAAATGTAAAGGGCCAAGGAGTTTTAGAAGCAAAACTCAGCCAATAATGCTGCTCATCCTCCACAACCATACTTTAGGTGTGGCTATAGCAGTCATTAGTTGCGCAACTACCACATCCCAAAGCATTTAATGGACCTTTAAATGCAATCCACTAGGAGAGTCAAGAAGGCTTAGGGAAACAATGTTGGTACACTTCACCGCTCAACCTATTATGACACGAACACTGAGAAGTACAATGATATGGTCCTTGATCCTACGAAAAAGTTCCAAAAGGACCTTCTCTTATGGAAATACTCCCATGAAAGAAAATGACCTTCTTGGAACCGAGCTCGAGAAATCCTAGAAGGACACCCATGACTTATATGAAGACCTGAACTAGTCTCCTAAATATCCCTTCACTTTGGTATTCGATGGCACATATTCCTTACGAGTCTTCTTAAGAGTCTCCTTATCAGTTTAGTTTTAATTACTAAATGAATATTGGTCTACGTTTCTATTGAGTGATTATCATTCAAAGTTGAATAAATTGTTTTTTAGGAAATTTTATTCATTAATTTTATTGTGTTATATTTGTTCTATATTTTGTAATATATTTCTGATGCAAAAATTGCTTGATTCATAAATCATCCTTCTAATAAAGAACTATGTATAATCCAATGGGGGGAGGGAATATGTCTCGTAGATAGTTGCACCACATATACAATCCATAGGGAAAATAAATATTTCCAAACTTTGATGAAGTAAATTAAAAATATTATGTCCATCGCGAGAAGTGATGGACTCAATGCTGGCACTGGAAGAGCCATCACAACTCTCTTTATGGGTACTTGTATAATAATAGAGGATGCTCTCTTATACTCTAAGCCCAATCATACTCTATTAAATTTCAAGAACAACCATCTGAATGGTTTCCATATGTAGATAGAAAATGATGATACTACAGAATACCTACACATAACTAAGTTTAACGGGTCCAAGAAACGTGTGGTTGAAAAACTGCCTTTCTTCTCCTCGGGATTATATTATACATATAAATTTATGTTGCGATGAAAAAATACATAAAAACCTAGAAAACTTTAAGATCTGGCATGATAGGCTAGGTCATCCTAGGTTGAATATGATGAGAAAAATTAATAATAATTCTACTATCATAGTATAAAAATAACGAACTTTCCTAGACTTGAAGATTTATTATACCCTACTTGTACTGAAGGGAAGCTTATATTTAGACCATCTACTTGTACTGAAGGGAAGTTTATATTTAAACCATCTCATTTGAAAATGAGGAAAGAATCATTGAGTTTTCTAAAAAATTCAATATGATATTTGTAGACCTATTCAGCCCCTCTCGAACCCCTTTAGATACTTTATGGTGCTGATAGTTGATTCTACTATATGGTCTGATGTATGTCTATTGTCTACTCAAAATCATACTTTTGCTAAATTAATTGTCTAAATTATTAAATTAAGAACCTCCTTTTTAGATGAGAGGATCAAGACCATCCAAATGGATAGTGCTAGCGAGTTTACCCCAAAGATATTTGATGACTATTGTATGGCTCTGGGCATTAATATAGAGCATTAAGTACCTCATATCCACACACAAAGTAGACTTGTAGAATCATTAATTAAAAGAATAAAACTTATTGCTAGACCACTCTTGCAGAATTGTAAGCTACCCACCAATTGTTGGGGCCATGCATAGCTCCACGCTGTTATAATAATTCAACTCAGACTAACTATATATCATGAAATTTCCTTTTTGTAGATAGTGTGTGTGGAAAAAACCAAATATTTCCCATCTGTAAAAATGTGGCTATGCTGTATACGTGACAATCTCATCGCCAATTATTAAATACCTTGAGCTTATGACAATGGAAATGTATACGGCTTGGTACGCTGATTGTATCTTTGATGAGGACAATTTCCTGGCATGAGGGGGAGCAGAGTACCACATTAAAGAATACTGAGATATAGATTGGAATGTCACAAGCATTTTACTCCTTAAATCCACGCACTGAAGAATCGGAACTTGAAGTTCGAAGAATAATAAATTTGCAACAAATAACTAATAATCTGTTAGATGTCTTCACTAATTATTAGGGAGTGGCAAAATTTCAAACACCTGCAGTAAACATATTGAAAAGAGTGAAAATACCCAAAAAGATATTGAATCCACTCTTGCCACTCATGATAAGAAGAGGGGGAGACCTCCGGGCGTATGGGACTCAATCCCACACAGAGACATCCGCAAAAAGAGTGAACCAAACAAGTAGGAACACTCCCCAAGATAATGTAAAAAGCTCAACCTAATGTTGAGAAAATTTCTGAAGCGAGCCATCGTGAAAATAGTAACCAAAGTGAATATTACTACGCATAATCTAACCCAAGGAGATCGAACACCTAGACTCCATCATTGTGGAAAATCATGAGAAGATTGAGTGTCAGGTGTGCTCAGATTTGGTTAAATGGAAAGAAGCAATTGAGGTAGAATTGTACTCTCTTAACAAAAGAAAAGTATTTGATCATGCTGATACAACACTCCTAGAGTGTTTCCTATAGGAGCCAAATGAGTTTTCATCCAAAAGAGAAATGAAAACAATCAGGTAGTGAGATACAAAGTGAGGCTAGTATCACAAGGGTTCACTTAAAGATCCGGCATCGATTACAATAAAACTTACTCTCCTGTAATGAGTGAAATAATATTCTGATATTTAGGCAGCTAGCATGTACTTATCAATGCAGTTAATGAATATATTGACCACCTATTTATGTGGGTCACTATATATGGATATTTATATGAGAGTCCCTGAAGAAGTTAAAATTTCATATCCTAATAAAAGTAATTGCAACATTTATAGCATCAAATTGCAGAGGTCATTATATGGATTAAAACACCCAGGGAAAATGGGGTGCCACCAACTTAGCGAGTTCCTACTTAAAAAGGGTTATTCCAACAATGATGATTGTCCCTATGTATTCATAAAGAAATCCTAAAATACATTTCGTATCATCTCAGTCTATATCGATGATCTAAATATCATCGGAACCACAGAAAACATAAAGGAAGCAAGTTCTTATCTTATGACAAAGTTTGAGATAAAAATATTTGAGTAAAACCAAATATTTCTTACAGTTGTAGCTAGACCATTTCCCAAAGAATTTTTTTGTGCACTAGTGTACTTATACCGATAATTTATGGGAAAAATACAATATAGATAAATCTCATCCTTTAAAGACCCCTATGGTAGTAAGATCTCTTGAAGTAGATAAAGACCTATTCAAACCAAGGATAGAAAATGAGAAAGTCTTTGGACCTGAAGTGGCATATTTAAATGCCATAGGAGCACTTATGTATATTGTGAATTGTACCAGATTCGATATTGTATTTGCTGTAAATTCACTAGCTTGATACAGTGTAGCCGAACCAGAAGGCATTGGGCTGTTGTCAAGACTTTACTTAGATACCTCTAAGGCACACAAGATCTTAACTTATTTTACCGAAAGGACCAAGACTCAAACATAATAGGGTATATGGAGTTTGTGTTTCTCTATGGTGGTACAGTCATTTCTTAGTGGTTTTTTAAGCAGATCTTGGTAGCTACCTTTACCAACCATTCAAAGATAATAGCTTTGTATGATGCCTCATGTGAATGTGCTTGACTAAGGCGTGTGATTAACTATGTCCAGAAGTCAAGTGGCATTAATACTGTCGATACTCCTATAATTATCTATGAAGATAATACCACTTATGTTGCACATATGCGAATGGGTTATGTAAAGAGCAATGTAATAAAGCATATTGCCCCCAAACTTCTCTATCCTCATGAACTCCAGAAGAATAGTGAGGTAAAGGTTTTGCAAACTAAGTCATATAAAAATCTAGTTAATTTATTCACTAAGTTTTTGCCAACATCTAATTTATAAAGATTTGTTAATGGCATTGGAAAGGGACTTAGAGGTATGCAGAGTTCAGGGAAATTAAATCCCTAAACCATAACATATAGTATGATCATTAAGATACCATAATCCTCATTGTTCGAAAAGCATATGTAAAAATATTGAATCATGATTTTTAACAATATCAAAGCATATATATTCATCATTGAGTATTTAAGCATGTGCATAATAATGAACAGTAATAATTGCTCAAGTTGATATATAAAGTGTTCTCAAATGTCGAGCTGTCTTAATTAAAATACCTCCTCGCCACTAGGGACAAAATCATAGACTAATTTATGATAACCTTACTACAGATTTACAATTAACAATTTCAAGACTTGACAGTTAATAGAAACCTAATCAATTGATTATCTTTGAACAATATTGTCGGGGACTGAGGAATCTTTGACAGGTCAACGCGCAGTCAACAGGGTCCCTAGCTCGAGGCTGAGCAGCATGGGACTTCGACCACGACCTAAGCCGCGCGATCCCCGCACGACCTCGAGCTTGGGGAGTGGGGATTCTACTCCCGCACGACCTCGACTTTGGCTTGGAGGTGTGCGCTTATTCGATAGTTACCAAGACCAGGAATTCCGGAGTTAAGGCGGACGTGGGTGTCAGATCTGGAAAGGTTGCAGCACGTCCTCAATGCGCACCATGCACTACTCCGTGGATTTCTCCCGGCCATTTCTGGTAACGGCAGGGAGAGGTATAAAATCCCCTGAAGCGGATCAGCAAAGGACACGACATCAATACACAAGCAATAGGACAGTAACCATAGCCAGAGCGCTCAAGCTCGAGCTGTAAACCACCTCTGTACTCAAAGATAGTGAGTTCCTCCGCCTCAGGAGAAGTCTGGAGTAGAGCTGTTACCCTCATGAGGGCTCGAACCAGTATAATCCGCTGTGTCTCGCTCGTTGTCATCTCGCCCCAACCAACATCCGTTCCTCCGTTGAGCGTAGCTCGTTTTGGGTCCCTCATTCACACTAACCCCATTTCACATTTGCGCTCAGGCGATCCCGATCGTCGACAGCTGGCGCCCACCGTGGGGTCCAAAAGCTTCGTTCATTCGGAAGAAGTTCAAGACTTTCGAGGTATGGCGTCCTTCGCAGCAAGACATTCCGCGAGCTCGGGTTCGAATGCAGTCCCCGAGCATGGAAGCTCCACATCCCTGTTCTCCCCCTGTCCGCAGTCCGAAGATGCTCGCCGGATGGCCCAAGTCGCCATCAACCAGGCCATAACCGCCCTCCGGCGAGAGGAGCGTGAGAAGATTGGAACATCATCAGGACGCTCCAAGCTCCCTCAATCAGGCGAGCGCCTCCATGCGATCGCCCGAGTCATGACCGACCCCGCCTGTTCGAGGCTGGGCCTTTTCGGCTGAGCTCTCGCAGACGAGCTCGATAGGGCCGCTACCGAAGCTGTACCGTTGCAGCACCAAGGCCGCCCTTGTGGGTCCCGTTCCCTGAGGAGTGACGGCAGCTCCTCGCGCAGGCGCCGGCTTCCCGCTGGTCTCCTGTGCCCAGGCAATCCTGGGATTTGTCCCGTACTCCGCCGCGCCATCGCTCCCCGAGTGCAACTCCGGATGGTGTACGACGACGGCCGGCCTACAGTGACTCCCAATCTAGTAGCGACATGTCGAGCCTTTCTCCTCACTTTCCCCCAAGGCATCGCCGGGTCCACGAGTGCTTGCAGTACCTCACGGGCGATGCTCGGGCCCATCGCCACGGCCAACGTGGTCGTAGGTCGGGTTGCTGAGGCGATCGTGAATCAGACTCCAGCAGCAGCGATCACCTTTCCAGGCGTGCCCCTGTTCCGGTTTATGGCTGCACGGCGTACTCCGACGACCTTCGACGGGTCTTGTTGGCCGGCTCGTTTAAGCCCATACGATCGGCGTTCGACGGGACAAAGAACCCCGATGAGTTTTTTCGATCTACACCACCGCGATCTTGGCGGGGAGACGAGGACGAATGGCCAACTACCTCCCAACCGTCTTGGACGGTCTTTGCGACTGGCTCTTCAATCGAAGCTCGCTCCTTTCTTCGTGGCACCAAATCCAGAATGCCCTCTGCTCCAACTTTCAGAGTTGTTATGAGCGACCCGGTCGGGAGAAGGACCTGGACCGAGTAATCCAGGGGAAGAATGAACCCCTCCGCGACTTCGTGCGGCGGTTCATCCACACGAGGAACGTGATTCCGAGTGTCTCCGACAAGGCTATGATCAAGGCCTTTAAGTTCGGCCTCCGCGATCGGTGCCTCACCGAAGATCTGGAGATTACAACAAAGCTTACCGTCGGCAAGTTGTTTCGCATGGCGGAGCGCTACGCGGACGCGGATGAAGCAGTTCGCTGGAAGCGTGACTACGACCAAGGCAAGCTCTGCATCAACTCGGGCGAGGCTGGTCCCTCCAATGCCAAGAGCGCCGACCCGGACTTGACCGCCAAAAAGCGGAAGAGGGACCGTAAGCATGGCGATGGCCGACCGCGGGTAGTCGTTTCGGCAAACGGCCACCGCGAGGTCATGGAGGTGCGAGATCCAGCCCAAGAGGGGTCCCGTCAGTGAAATCGGCCATGACCTCAGCAGGCGCCACGCTGACCTCGGCACGGGGACCACCGATCTGGGTCTCGGCAGCCGACGGTTGCCCACAGGATCCTAAGGGGCGACCTCGGTTCGATGAAGAAAAAATTTGCTTATTCCACAGGGCCCCGGGCCACGACCTGCGGAGCTGCAGGGCTTGGCAGAACAAGCTGGAGGCCTTATACGATTGGCGCGGAGAGATGCCCACGCTCCCGAAAAGAGGGAGATTAGCCCGACAGGGTCAACACCAGAGCAGACCAGGCCGACCTCGACCTGGATTTTCAGCAGGGTGACCACCGGATCGACGTCATCTTCGGCGGCTCATCGGCGTACCAGTCCCGACGCGAAATCAAGGATGCCACGTGCACGATCTACCAGGCTACCATTGGGAAGCCTCGGACCAGCCCTGCAAGTGGGCCGAGGCTACGATAACCTTCACGCAGGAGGATGCCCCCCAAGGTATGTCCAAAGACCTCAAAACTGCCCTGGTTGTGACCTCGACCATCAGCAACACCATGGTCGAGCGTGTTATGATGATGGGGCAGCTCCCTCAACCTGCCCTTGGTTAGCGCACTCGACCGGATGCAGATTCCCTGGTCGAAGGTCAAGAATATCGCGATTCCGTTCTTCGGGATCGTTCCTGGAAGCTCGACCACTCCTCTGGGGCGGTGGTCTGCTGTCACCTTGGCGCCTCGGATAACTTCCAAGATCGGTGATCACCTTCGAGGTGGTCGAAGGCAATCTTCCCTACAATGCCATCCTCGGGCTTCCGGCTTTGGTCAAGTTCATGACAGCAAACCACTACGGCCACCGCTGCATGAAGCTCCTAGGCCCCAAGGGCATCATAACTGTGCGGGGCGACCTCAAGGCGGCGCACGGCTGCGAGACCCAAGCCTTGGCTCTCACCGACATACTGCCTCAGTAGGGCCCTAGGGCGACCACGAAGGTCACCCGCCAGAAGGCGATCATCTAGCCTAGCGGGGCAACGAAGGCTGTGCCGCTCAAGGAAGGCGACTCGTCCAAGTGCGTCCACGTCTCGGCCGAGCTGAGTTCCAAATAGGAACTTGAGCTCGTCACCTTCCTCCGCGCCAACAAGGACATATTCGCTTGGGAGCGGCGGACATGCCGAGTGTCCCGAGGGAGGTGGTCGAGCACAAACTGTAGGTGCGGCCCGGCTGACGGCCCGTGCACCAAAAGTTACGACGCTTCTCTCCCGAGATGGTCGCCATAATCAAGGAGAATCTCGACAAGCTGCTGAAGGCCGGCTTCATTCGTGAGATCGATTATTCCGAATGGCTGGCCAATCCCGTCATCATGCAGAAGAAAGGTGGGAAGTGGAGGATGTGTGTGGATCATACGGGGTTGAACTCGGCATGCCCGAAGGACAACTTGCCTCTCCCGCGCATCGACTAGATCTTCGACTCCACCGGATGCCAGGGTGCTAAGTTTCCTGGACGCCTACTCTGGGTATCACCAGATCAAGCTGGCGGTTGGCAACGAAAGCAAGACGTCGTTCATCACACCGTTCGGGACCTACTGCTACACGACCATGTCGTTCGGTCTCTACAATGCTGGTGCGACCTTCCAGCGCCTGATGACCAAGACATTCGATCCTCAGATCGACCGCAACCTCGAGGTCTACGTGGACGACATCATCGTCAAGAGCTCTTCTGAAGACAACCACGTTCAAGACCTTGAGGAGACTTTCGCCAACCTGAACAAGCACAAGATCAAGCTTAACCCGGAGAAATGTGTATTTGGCGCTGCTTCAGGAAAGGTGCTCGGCTACATGATCGGGGGCTCGGGGGTCGGCCCGAACCCGGAGAAGATCAAGGCGATAGAAAAGATGGCCCCCCAAGTTCGGTAAGGCAAGTGCAATGCCTCACCGGCCACATGGCTGCCCTCAGCCGGTTCATCTCGAGGCTCGGCGAGCGTGGATTGCCATTCTTTAAGGCCTTGCGTAAGCAAGGGAGTTTCGAGTAGACACCCGAGGCTCAGCGATCCTTCGATGAGTTAAAGGTATACCTCTCAAGTCCACCTTTGCTCACGACCCCGCAGCCGGGCGAAAAATTACTGCTCTACCTTGCGGCCACCGCCCAAGCTGTCAGCGCTGTCCTGGTGGCCGAGCGGGATGCACGATAACACCCGATCTACTACGTCAGCAAGGTTCTCCATGGGCCAAAGGAGCGCTACCCCAGTCCGTGGTTATCAGACGCCCTCCTCATGGCTTCGCGCAAGCTCCGGCATTATTTCCAGGCTCACTCCATGGTCGTCCTGAGCAACTTCCCGCTTGGGGAGATATTGAGGAACCCAGAGGCTGGAGGTCGCATCGCCAAGTGGGCCATGGAGCTGGCTGTGTTTGACGTCCAGTTCGTGGCGCGCACGTCCATCAAGTCGCAGGTGCTTGCCGACTTCGTGGTCGAGCAGACATCGCTGCCGGCTCCCGAGCTCGAGGTCGAGGAGGAGAAGCCCTGGGTCATGTACTTCGATGGTTCAAGATCCTTCAAACGCTCGGGGGCTGGGATCCTCATTCTGACCCCATAGGGCGACAGTGAGGTATGTGGTTTGTTTCGGATTCTCAGCGACAAATAATGCAACAGAATACGAAGCCCTCCTGGTGGGACTCCGAGCTTGCAAGGCGCTGGGTGTGCGCCGGTTGGTCGTCAAGGGCGATTCCCAGCTCGTCATCAACTAGTTCAACAAGGCTATCAATGCTCGGAAGATTCTATGGCCAAGTACCTCGCCAAAGCGCGTAAGATGGAGAAGTGGTTTCAGAACCTAGAAATCACGCACGTGCCAAGGAAGGACAATTCCAGCGCGGATTTCCTCTCCAAGCTCGGGTCATCCGACGACGAAATTCCTCCAGATGTAATCCTGGAGACCCTGGCATCGCCCTCAATTTCCGACCAAGGGGCCTCGGTTGCTTTCATCGAAGGTATTCCCTCGTGGGTCGAGCCAATCCACAGCTTTCTGGCACAGGGAGAACTTCCGATCGATCCCACAGAGAGGAGCAAGATCAAGCGCCGGGCAAGCTCGTGGACGGCAAACTTTACCGTCGGAATGCATCTGGAATCCTGACAAAGTGTGTTACCACGGAGGAGGGTAAGTGCCTGTTAAACGACATTCATTCAGGTCTCTGTGGGGCGCATTCTTCTTTCAGGACCATGGTCAGGAAGGCTTTCCGCATGGGGTTCTATTGGCCAACAGCGCTCCAAGATGCTCGCGACATCGTCTGCGCCTATCGAGCCTGCCAATTCTATGCTCGGAAGTCGCACCAACTCGCCTATGCACTCCAGACCATTCCACTCGCTTGGCCCTTCTCGACCTGGGGGCTAGATGTCCTCGGCCCTTTCCCGTGGGCGGTGGGGGGGAGGAAGTTCTTGTTCGTCACCATTAACACCTTTACCAAGTGGATCGAAGCCGAACCTGTTTCGACCATCACAGCTCGTGCGGCGGTCAAGTTCTTCCGCCTGTTCGTGGTCACCAGGTATGGGGTTCCGTGCAGAATTATCACTAACAATGGAACATAATTTACCAGAGAACTGTTCCAAGAGTATTGCGAAGACATCGGCACCAAAGTGTTCTATGCTTCGGTGGTCCATCCGCAAAGCAATGGAGCAGTAGAACGCGCCAATGGACAGATTGTTCAAGGCGTCAAGAAGCGAGTATCAGATGAGCTCGAACGACATGGCCAGACCTGGGTGGATGAACTTCCCACCGTCTTATGGTCTATTCGTACCACGCCACGGTAGAACAACAGGTCCACACCCTTCGGCTTGTATTGATGCAACCGGCCGCCCCGCCTCCAGAGGTCACACTAGGCTTCGCTAGGGTCAGCTTAGTCAACCAGATCGACTTCGAGCAAGAACGGTCCCTTGACCTTACCCTGGCAGAAGAAGTAAGATGTCGTGCACTGCTACGATCAACAAGACTACCGCAAGCTCTTCGCAAACATGCGTCTCGATCGGTACGACCTAGGGAGCTCCTTGTTGGGGACCTAGCCCTAAGAGGAATTCAGGACTCGCCCAACACCAACAAGTTATTCAGCATGGGAGGCCCCTATAGAGTTGTTTCAACAGATCGCGACGGGCTTACTGGTGGCGATGCCCGAGCAGTGAGAGCTCTCTAGCTCGTGGAACATTGACCAGCTTTGAAAATTCTATGTGTAACACCTTTACCTCAAATTTCAATAAAGCTGTTGTTCAATTGTTATGTTGGTCTTTGCGCCTTTTCTTCATTCCACACTCTGTGCTGACTCGAGTTCGGGAACTCTTTCAATCCGACCTGCATTCAAGCGCGCTTGCTCTTGGTCCGAACGTTGTGTGCTTGAATTTCACCCCTAGTGGTCGAGCTACTTGTAAGCCGAATCTCTTTGCATCCCAGCTCCCCCTGTGCCAGGGTTCGAACCAAAGCTCGTAGTTGGGACACCGGGCAAGGCGCAAGTTGTGGTTGGGATTCGAAAGTCTAACGCTCTCGACCCTAAGTTTTTCCTCGTACGCCTGTGTGTGCCTCCTGTAAGTTTCTTCTCGATCTTGCAGGTCATGACTTCTCACAGGTTTTTAACCTTGCGCCCAAGGCCGGCGTTGCTCGACCTTGGTCACAACGGGGGCTGGACGAGGATACGCAACAGACAAAAAGGGCTAAGTGCACGATTAAAAAACTAGAATCTCTTGATCGAGAAATCTTGAGCAAACAAAGACACTAAATCCTTCTGCCAAAACGATGTTGTTCCATTAAACTTTTGTCTTACAAAAAGTAATGCATACAGGTAAGAAGGTCTAAAACTATCTACAGGTCGGTCATCTCACGCGTGAGTTTCTTTTGCTTGAGCTCTGCGACCTTGGCCCTTAAGGTCGATAGCTCGCCTTGGAGTCGAAGGGCTTCGGTGGCGGCATCGGCGGCGCGGCGTCGCTCTTCTTAAAGTTGGGCCAGGGCGCTTTTTGCCGCCTTGCTCGTTCGACCCAGCTTCTCCTCGAGCTCCTGGACTTTGGCTTCGAGCTCGAGGGAGGCCCTTGCGCAGGGCAGCTGCTTGGTCTGCAGCGGCCTTCTTCAGCTCCTCGGTCTTGGCTCGCTCGGCGTCGAGCGCCTTGGCCGACTGCACACGCTCTTTTTCAACGGCCTTGTACGCATGGTCGCGTTCGATGGTAATGGCCCGCTAGAGTTCGGACGTGTGGGAGGCCTCGAGCACCTTCATCGCTGGCGGGGCAGCGACCACCGAGTGGGTCTGCTTGCCTTTTGTGCGACCTCACCGCTCGACCTCCAAGGTTTCAATGAGCTTGAAGTGCTGCACCTCCCGTTGCTCCACCACGCTGAGGAAGACCATCAACGCGTCGGCATGCGTCTGGAGACCCTGCAGCCCTTGGGCCACGGAGCCGATCGCTTGCGGGGTTCAAAAGATTAACCCAGCCCTTGTCAGAGGAAAGAAGAAAGGGAGACTCGAGCTAAAGATCGACAATGGCGTAAGGAGACTTCGTACCTGGCTAAGCCGTCCCTCGAAGGTTGCGCGGGTGTACTCCACGGGTCTGCTCCCCGACGTCCCTGGCGCGGTGTTGTCCACTGCCGCCGCTGGGTTGTTTGGGCAAGGCCCTTCGGGCGCTCCGCCGGGGGCGACCTCGCTCCTAGCCGCTCCCTCAGGAGGGCTCAAACCGCCCTCGGGCTCCGTCCCGACGGCTGCATTGGTCTTGTCCTCCACGGTCGGGGCATCTTTGGTCCCCTCCCCTGCGGAGGTCCTGGCCTGGACCTCAGCACGACCCTCCGTGCTGGTCCTGGCCGAGACATGTTCGACCTCGACGGCCGGGGGCGTCCCGACCTCGACGGTTGGGGCGGCGCCGGCAGGAGCGGCTTGGGTGGCCTCGACTGCCGTGGCCGAGGCATCCCGAGCGTCATCTTCTGCAGCAACCTCAGGCGGGCCGCCGCTGGCCTCGGTGTCCATGGTGTCGGCCGCATCGCCTTCGCTGGCCGCGGTCGAGACCTCGTCCTCAACCGGGTCGTCGACCCCTTGGTCGAACTTGACGGTTGCGACCCAGCCTTGTGGGTCGGCAGGGGCGCGACCCTGCCTTGCTTGTTGGCGGGGGACCAGCCTGTAGGAGGCCTCCTCTTCCTCCTCCTCGGACTCGATCTCGCCCTGAACAATAGCCATGGTCAGGATGGGCAAGGGCTGAGTTTGGGTGTTCAGAGTCTGCGACAAGGAAGAAATACTAAGCTGAAAGCAGAGGGGAAGACTTGGTAAGCGAGGAGATAACAATGTACCTAAGTCCGCAGCCTTCGCCTCGCGGGGGGCTGGCGGGGGTCTTGGCATCTCAAGGGTGAAGAGGCGTCCCTTCCTCGGGAGCCTCGAGCTTGGGACCACAGAGCCCGCAATGGCTCTAGGTCCTCCGTCGAAGTCCTGGCGGCGGCCGCAACGCTCTGTTGCTACGGGGAGAAAGGTATGTTAGAAGGCGAAAAAGCACGAGCAAGGTACTTCGGGGCTCGACCATGGAAACTCACCATTGTGCGGTCGCCCCATTCGACGTGCTGTTTCTTCGGGCCTCTGCCGCTCACTCCGTCCGGGGCCGGCCTCTTACTCGTCTTCTTGCCCTTGTTCGCCCCGGGCAGAGGCGACATCCTCTTTGCCGTTTCGGACAACTCTTGATTGTCCTGTGAGTGCATCGGAGGATCAAGGAAGGCCCTAGGCGTATGTAAACCAAGAGACCTGGTCCAGGGCGGCTTACCTCGGCTTTTCAGCGTACCACGTTCCTCGGAACGGGGTCATCGACGGTGTAATCGTGCGTCGCCTTCCCAAACATCTCATTCATCCTGGCGGCGATCCAGGACTCTTTTGGCGCTGCTGGAAAGACAAGTTCGTCAAAGAAACCTAGGAATCAAAACTCGAACAAACTTCAGAGTAGAAAGACTTACCAGACGTCCCTTCACAGGTAAGGTCGTCGCGGCCTTTGATCTCGAAGAATGAATGCATCCTCTTCCGCAGAGGGAACACCCGGCTCCTCAGAAAGTCGTTGGCGATGGCCTGCCCGGTGAGGCCACACGAGGCGCAGATATGGATGGCGGCGATGGCCTCCTGGTCGATCTCCAGGTCGTCCGCCTCGGGGGTCTGCTTCTTCCGATGATGGGGTTCCACAGACGCCAGTGCAAATCTTCTTCCCCTCTTGAGTAGAACCACCGCTCGGTCCATGGGCCGAGGGAGTCCCGGGATCGGATTTGAGGGAAGGACCAAGGGAGCCCTCCCCACCCCACCCCCCGGCAGCCCCGTAAATAGGAAGTAGAAGCATCCGACCACGGGGTCCTTCCCGGTGCGGAATATGGAGAAGAAGCGAAAGAAAAGAGAGGGTGGGAAGAATCCCGAGGAACACCTCGCATAGATGAGAGAAGATGGAAAGGAGAAGGATGGAATTGGGCACCAGATTGATAAGCTCGATCTCGCATTGGGTGAGAACTGCTGCGAGGAAGTCGCTCTCCGGCGTCCGCAAACCGAAGAGCATGTAATGCTCTGTGCTGATGAGCTTGTCGTCCCGTGGCTGCGGCTTGGTCTCTCCGCCTGGCAGCCGCCACGTCGCTGGGTCCAGCAGTCCTAGGCTCTCGAGCTCTTTCATCCTCGCCGCCGACAGGGAACTCTTTCTGAGCTTGGCCATGGCGGTTGAGGGGGTATTTGGTCGACAGAGGAAGAAGGGCTCGAGTGAGGAGTTAGGAGGAAAAGATTGCAAGAAGGTCGAGAGTTCTTCGAAGTTGCAATAGGCTCGGGTTTTATAAGCCTAGAACGTTGCTGGAGGTTAGGGAACCTCAAAAGGCGCGCCGGCCAGGAGATTCGACAGGTGCAGTTAAGGGTTGAGCAGCGGGATCGAGGCGTTGCAGGCGGTTCCGCTGCTCGATCATGTCCGTACCAGAATTCTGAAGATCAAGGGGCGCCAGGTGTAACGACACCAAAACCCGTTCGTAGGTCTCCGTCCGACCTCGACTTTGAGTTCGGAGTTTCCAGAAAACCGTCCCCTCTGTCCGTATTGAGAGGCTCGAGGTCGACCCAAGTACTTTCCACGACCTTGAGCCTCGGGGGCTAGCTGTCGGGGACTGAGGAATCTCTGACTGGTCAACACGCAATCAACAGGGTCCCTAGCTCAGGGCTGAGCAGCATGGGACTTCGACCACGACCTAAGCCGCGCGATCCCCACACGATCTCGAGCTTGGGGAGTGGGGATTCTACTCCCGCACGACCTCGATCTTGGCTTGGAGGTGTGCGCTTATTCAATAGTTACTAAGACCGGGAATCCCGGAGTTAAGGCGAACATGGGCGTCAGATCCAGGACAGTTACAGCACGTCCTCAATGCGCAACATGCACTACTCCGTGGATTTCTCCCGGTCGTTTCTGGTAACGGCAGGGAGGGGTATAAAATCCCCTGAAGCGGATCGGCAAAGGACACGACATCAACACACAAGCAATAGGACAGTAGCCATAGCTAGAGCGCTCAAGCTCAAGCTGTAAACCACCTCTGTACTCAAAGATAGTGAGTTCCTCCGCCTCAGGAGAAGACTGGAGTAGAGCTGTTATCCTCACGGGGGCTCGAACCAGTATAATCCGCTGTGTCTCGCTCATTGTCATCTCGCCCCGACCAACATCCGTTCCTCCGTTGAGCGTAGCTCGTTTTGGGTCCCTCATTCACACTAACACCATTTCACATTTGCGGTCAGGCGATCCCGATCGTCGTTTGCAAGTAAGTGTGTGTGTGTGTGTGTGTGTGTGTGTGTGTGTGTGTGTGTGTGTATATATATATATATATATGAGAATAAAAACTCTAGATTGCTGACTAAACTACAACAAAACAGTCGACAATTGCAAGTAAGTAATGACGCCAGCCAAGAGATTGTATAAACAGTAAGCAATATGATCCAGCATGTATATATATAAGCACTTAACTGAAGATGACAATTGATCTAACCAAGTATTTGTGAAAGATGAAATTTGAAACGTTGTCATAAATTATCTCTCTATAACCCAATCTTTATCGAACCACAGCTTCCCCACATGAAAGGTCCAAGACAATAATGTCTAGCCCCTTTGCACAAAATAGAATGTAAAGATAGGAAGATGATAATACTCGCAAAGCCCCACAGAATGTCAATGTAGTAGGCTAGACTCGTCGATGATGATGTCCCAGAAAACAATATTACCATAGTACTGCAACAGACTCATTGGCAATTGTTTCGAAGATACAAAGCCACAGACCACCAAGTGAGATAGATCACCAAGCGGTCCCGAGACATAGCAAATGATGCTTAGAGCCAAAAAACCACATCCTTGACTGAGAAATGACTTTGTCGACCAACAACAAGTCACGAAGGACTTGCTGATCATTAGAGACACAACAGCGCCACACAAATCCACCACCACAAAGCCTCAAGAATCGGCCAGACAAGCAAAGTCGGTGAACAAGCATGACAACAATGAGTACCTCCACACCTTGCCTTCAACCAAGAAGCCTCAAATCGATGGCCTAGGTCTCTACCACAAATCACCTTGGGTTGCTTGTTATAGTGGCGTCCACAAGGTGAAATGAGAGAAGATCGAGACCAAGGATTACAAGAGGGTAATGGGAAAGAAAAATCCAAGTTAGAGCTCAACAAAAGATGGCGTGGATTCGAAAATAAGCTAAAAGGGGAAAGGTTGAAGAATTTTCACTGTAGCAACTGAGAGGAGCTCTCTACTCACTTTAAAGGGGCATGGGGGAGAGGAAGAGCAATGACCATCGGGAGAGCCGCTTCTCGTAGCTGCACGTGGGAGGTTGTGCCGGGCGAGGTGGCCGCAACTGCTAGGCCCCCCTTGGCCCGCTTGCCTTGTCGCCTTCTTGCTTGCTTGCTCAGGATAGGGCACCAGGAGGTGCCTTATCCTTAGCAGCCTAGGTTGACTTGGCCCAATAGGCCGTGTCGGCTCAGTTGGCATTTTTCGAAATTTGATAAAAATCAAATCCATCCAACAGATTATAAGTTGCATTCATTTTCCCTTAGTGAGTTTTCTCGAAGTTTTCTCACATAAAGGTTTTTAACAAGGCAACAAGTATAACACAATATGCAGATGAAATATAATATTTTTTCCATCCCTTTTTTCCCACTGAATTTTTGGGAGGAGTTTCTCATGAGGTATACGCATTACGCGGTATTTGCTCAATGGGGAGTGTTGAGATATAACTGGACTCTTGGCTATTGAGATATATCTAGACTCGTTGTTTTGATGGGCGAATTTTGAAACTACCCCTGAGGGGTTTGGGTATAAATATAGCGGCCTATTGTACAAGAGAATCAATCAATAAAGATGTAAAAGAGTTGATATCCTCTAAATCCTATGTTCATCTATTGGAATTATTCTTTAAATATTTATGATTGGAATTGGAATTAATCTATAGTGATCAGTTTATTATTTAACATTACCAGGGGCAAAGGGGGTGGGAATGGATTTTGGGAACAAGAGGTGGGCGAGCTGTAAATTATCGAAGAAACGAAGGTGAGTTAATTAGTCGTGGATGGGTCTTACTTGTTGCCGTGCCGTTTGAGTCCTGACCATTAGATGTAACTGCGAGGCCACAAAAGAGAAGCGGGCCGAGAGCTGGAGGCTACTGTGGCTTCTCACTGCAACCACTGGGCTTCAAGTTTCTGAAGCCACGTTTCTGAACGACTGAAAATCTCTGAATTACATACTTCACAGTTCTTTTAAAGCACTGTAGTTTGTAGTAGCATTTTGCCCGCTCAGGTTGGGTTATTGGAAGAACAAAAGAACAGCGAGTGATATTGATTACTTTTTTCGAGGGACAACTGATGGTACGCACACATGTTGTGTGTGTCATGTGGTTTTTGCACATCATCATTCATGTCTTTTCGTACGTATAACTTCGTTCTATTGCAGACTGAAGATAAGTAAGTTCAGGAAGATGGCTGATTCAGAGATGCACAAATCTCAATTAGACTGCATCCGACTGATGGAACTGACGAGCGTCGACTACAGGGGCTAACTCGGTCAGCCAAAGTCCCCGAAGATCAGGTCGGCACTGATTTTGTCTCAACTCCCACAAGAACCTACATTTCCCCCATTAATTCCGGATCAGAGGCAAAGAGAAAACTCGGGGAATCAAACGACAGTGTAAGACGACAAGACCAAAAGGCCACCGTCGAGCCTGTTTTTGTTCTGCGCACAACCGTGTGTTCCATCACAAGATTCATAAGAGTGCAAGTTGTTCTTGGCATTAGAACTCTCTGATAGACCCTATATATTGTTCTCACGTCCAGTCACAGGTCATGCGCGCGTGCACTAAGGCACTGTTTGCTTCAGATGGCAACATGGGCAGGATCGTAAGGATCTCTAGGCTACGAGAAAGCATCGGCTAACGTCAATTAGGGTCGTAAGTAGCCTCCAAGAACCGGTCATTTTGGCACCTGTCTTTATTCTTGCCATCCCTTTGACGCTACATCTCATGGCCTATGCCCTATTATGGTGGAGACGTGGAGTCACACTGGAGTGGACAGGGTGAGCCGAGCCGTGACAAACATATCCCTTGGCACCAGGGATATGCCAATTGTTGGTGGCTTGCAGCTGCAAGGTTCAGCTTTGCAATCCAATCTACAGGTCAGGTCACTCACTAGTCGCTGCCCTGTGGCTCAAGGCGTAATTGTGCTCTGATGAGGCCATGAGGGCACTGCGTGCGCATTACCTGAAATCTTATCCATACGTTCCCTGTCATGCCTCGCTTTGACGGTTTCTGAATCGGTGGGGGATCTCAGCCTGGGCCAATCCATGTGTAGAGGGGGGACAAAAAAAAATCACAGGAACCGCCCCGTAATCCCGCTGTTTTCGGCTCGACCAAACAAAGCCTTAAAGTCTCTGTTTTCTATGTTAGAGTGGATATCGATCAAACTTCGATTTGCCACCAGGTTGGATTCTGATAGCGCCTGTCGATCGAGTGTGTTAATCAGGCTTGTTCAGTTGGGAAGTGGACCTGCACTGCACGGTGTACATACACACTTGATCAGCTATCCAAGAGAACGCAACAGAATCAAGCAAGCAACGCAACTACGCAAGAGGACCATACGCATCGCCGTTGAATTCCATGGGGCCTTCGTCACCATCATCTCATGACCATCCCAATCGTTGAGACCTCACGCCTGCAGTGACCTGCCTGAACACAGACACACATTGGCCAGTGTTCCGTCCTCCTCGTCCGGATATTATGCACACAAACTGCAAGTGGCCATAGTTGGTTGGGGCTGGGGCTTAGTGCATGCGGCCGAAGAGACGAGCACATGGAATTATTACGCGTGTTTAGATGGGCAGGTATCTTCGAGCGTCCAACAGGAGGCACGAGAGTCCGGGAGCGCGCCGTCGCTGGGCATCCGATTCGTGGTGCCTTCCGAAGCCAAGCATTAAGGCGAGCCAACAATAGAAGTTTGTTAGGCTCGACAGCTAGGTTAGCACATGGGCAGGCATATTGCCGTTGTGGATTTGAGTAGTAACTAAGCTAGTGTAGCTAATCCTCTCGATCTCTCGTGCAAGATAGATGGGATCGGAGCCTAATTATCGAGCTACTCCCATCATGTATGTTGATAGATTCCTGTGTGTGTACGTGCGTACGCGCAAAACTTCAAATTAAGATTGTGAAAGTAACCGATCGATGGTGTAACTGGGTCTCTCTAAAAGGGAATTGCTGCGATCGGAGCCGTGGGTGACGGCTGGCCGTCTCCAGTGCCGGCCATGGCGTCGCATTCGGCTATCCCACTCCCACAGCAATCCATGTCTCGGGGATCACAGAAAGCTAGGGTGCAAACGGATCGGATATGGACGGATTATACTTATTCAATATCTTATTTCAAATTTTTTCTCGGATATAGAATCGGATACGGACAGTGCCGGATTCGAATACAAATACAGATTACTTCGGTTGTGAATACGGAGTGAATACAGATCGTTTCGGATACGGTTAGTATCGGTCACGAATATTTAGTCGGATAATGCGTGAAAGTAGAAATCATATATGTCATGCATATTAGGATCGATCAACCATACATAAAATTTTACTAGAACCTTTAAAACATATAAGTGTTTCAAATTCAATAATAGATGTCTTCCCTATATAAGAATAATATGCAGCCAAATATAATTTCAATCAACATATGAACTTATATGATGTATAATGTTTATGTTTATCGGATCTGATATCGGATATCTATTTCACTAATTTACACTGATATTTTTCGGATATCTCGGATATGCGGGTACAGATCGGATACAAATCGGATACTTCTTTTTCTATACCTTAACCTATATTTTTTTCGGATAGATAAATTTGAATTCGAATAGAATTCGAATACAACCTGATATCATTTTTTTTCGATTCAAATCGAGTTTTAAACGAACTCGAACTCAAATCAGTCAGAAATTGTACGCACCGTTTACACCCTACCGTAAGCAACGGGTGGAGACTGGAGATCCCCGCTGCGCCTTACCGCTGTCTCAGTTTCTTGTCGTGCTGTCTTGTTCACTTAGCTCGCCCTATGGCTAGTCTAAGCACCTACCGTTGCTATAGCAGCTAGCTAGGCGGATGCTGTCAGTGTAGTATTGCATCACTCTCTCTCTCTCGTCAGGTCTCCAGACCAGAGTCCAGTCTCTACCCCGTGACCTGCTATGCATGTACATCAGTACATGTAATGTACCGGCCTGCTCCAATCTTAACAGTAGTTAGCTTCACAAGTTTCAACCAAGTTGGAAATCAGAATTCAGAAGAAACACGACTCGGTCTTTGGTAGCTTGGGGCTCTAGCAGCTATAGCTTGTTAGGCATTCTGCTGCGCTGGCTGATCGAGTCGCCCGTCGCTGTCTCGCTGACATATGCATCATCAATCACAGATTTAGCTAACAGTACGTCGTTAAGCCTAGCTAGTGGCCTAGTTCTAGATGGACTGGTTGCTTAAGCGGCACTCGATCGATCTAACACGATGGATATCGATCGACGAGCCCCCGGTACGGTGTAGCTGTTTGACCTAACGAAACAAGAAGTACAGTGATCCTCTCTAATCTTTATGGATCGATCGACTTCAATGATTTTTCGTTGAGAAGAATCATTGTATCGATCGATTGTCCGTTCCATCGGTTTAAGCTAATTATAAATAAACTCGTTCCAGTTCATAACGTTTGGTCAGATCGGAGCCACGCAGGGAGAAGTTAAAGCTGGGTCTTAGACTATCTTCAGCGGTATCTTTTCAGCCTCTAAATCCCTTCGCAGATAGATCCTAAGCACTCCAATAAATTCTTCAGTTCCCTTCGGAAGGGATTTGAAGAGAGAATCTGTTCAGAAAGATATTTTCTCTCAATCTCTATACAAAACCTTTCGAAGGGATGCTGCTGAAGATGATAGGAATAAAAAGAATAAATATGGGGAAGAGAATAAGAGAAGAGAAGGGAATGAAGGAAAATTACTGAAGATAATCTTTGAAGTAAACGTGACCGAGACACGACAACAGTCGGGCACGTGCCGGCCTGATTTCCTGCTCCTCAGTCCTCACGCGATCACACCGGCCGAACAACTCTCAAAGATACATGTGTTTAACCACCGATGGACCGATCCAACTCGAAGTCATTGCCTAGCCCATATGAACTACAAGACAGAGCCTACTGTCGGATCAATGTGCGTATTGGTGTGTTTTTCGTGATCAATTTGCCAGTGCCACTGATGTCCAACACGTACGTATGCAGACCTGCTAAAACTTGAGGTTTGTGCTTTCTATGCTGACAACAAACTGACAAGCCACTAGGTCTTTGGATGATTGGATCTCGTGGCTCCTCTTAGCAGGGCACTGACCAACCGGACACGTAGTATACATATCACGTATGTATACTAGCAGTGCTAGCTAGCTGTAGCTATTTCATGAACCCACATCACGTGAGCCACGACTCGGAGGACAAATAGTTGAGGACATTAGGGTGACACAAGCATGTCCGTGCACTCCTAGCACGGATTCGGTTTATTTTTTATTTTGCTACTCGAACTGATCTACAAACCAAACCGGTTAATTCGGTTTTTGATTTAATTGAATTTCCTTGAAGCACTGGTACTCTTCTATTTTCTAAGCATCTAATGCTCGTTTATTTTCTGCATGTGATGATCATTGGTACATGATAAAAAGCACACACAAAATTCACACAGGCAGGAGAAATCAGAAATGGAACAATTAGATTGGTAAGTAAGGGAAGGTAAGGCAGGGTTCGGTTGGGGCTGGACCTGGATGACATCGAGTAGGCGGATGATGTTGGGGTGGGTGATGGCGGCGAGGAAGCGGACCTCGCAGTCGAGGCTGTCGCGGAGGCGGTTTGGTAGGCCGACAAGCCGCACCTGCTTCACCGCCACAGGGGCGGTCGGCGGGCCACACCGTCGTGGACAGCGGATGGGCCCCCAGGTTCTCACGAAGCTCGTAGCTGCCCACCGTTGTCGGCGCCTCGCTCTTCGTGCTCGCCATTGCTAAAAGAATGACAGGAACAAAAAGGGTAACAAATCCAGACGATCCGCACGCGCCGAGGGAGGAGGCTGGAGGCGTCGAGCGGCGGTCGCGGTCGGAGGATTTGGGGATTCTAGATTGGACATCGATCCAATCGGGGATTCGGGGGAAATGGGGAATGGAGATTAGGTCTTCGCGACGCCGCCTAGGCTAATGGGCCGAAGCGCCAAACCGATAGAATCATATAACCGTACTCCGTGAGCTAGTGCTAGTCGAGTGGGCTGTGAGCTAATGGGATTCAGATTTTTGGTAAAAATCGGTTTTCGGAATTCAGAAAACGAACCAAAAACTAAACACACCAAAATAAAAACCGAATCGCAAACCGAAAAAACAGAATATCCAATCAAATCAGTTCAGTTTAGTTCGGTTTTTTAGTTTCAGTTTAAAAATGCCCACCTCTAGTGGCACGCATGCTGGGGACGGTCATGCACTTGATGAAAGCCCCCCATCAGTTGTGCATGTTAGCAAGGGGCAGCCCACTTACCATAGGGGCTGCCAGGCCAATCTGACCTGTCTGCGCACAAGCATCTATCTATCTATCCTATGTACTGATACATATTACAGAATGATTGTGAATTTTCTCATATTATTTCAACAGTATGGATTGACCCCTTATTTATATCGATTGAAGAGGCGATAGTTGTTCTCCATAGGGACGTCGTATAACAGAGAGGTATTTTCCTGCTAAACGATGTCTTCTCATCAAATTGTGCCTTTTTCTAAAGATAAATTCTTGGCATTTATGCATACCTGAAAGATAACTGTTCGCACAAAGACATGTGTGAGGATAACTGTTTATCCTTGATCAGTTCACTAGTCGGGGTGACTATTTCATTGATCGGGGAGGACCAATGTGAAGGAAAGTTATTGACAACATTCACTGGATGAATGAGGCTGAACATCATTTTGATTTCAATGTGAGGTATAGAAGGCAGTGGAGCCAGGAAAGTTTAGGAGCTCAGGCAAGCTTGTAGAGGATGTCGACGAACTTCTTGCCGGAATCGTTCGTTGCAGCGTGCCACTCTAGGGCCTCCAACAACATATCGCCGTGGACACGGCGTTAGCTGTCTGAGGCTGGCGACGCCGCCACCGCCGCAATTGGGGATGGCGCGAGCGGAGGGGCAGGGAGAGGAAACTTTAAGCTGAAGACATCACCAAATGCATTTGCAGTTTTTGTAATACTTTAACATTTGCGTCTAGCCGATTCCTTGATGACGTGCTAGACGACTTGGACTCTGGCGGCTTGGCTGACGATTGCGGGCTCTGCGAGCTCCCAGATGCATCTAAGCTCTTGCTGATGACCACGTCGTGCAGCTTCCTGACCCACAGATTGTCGAAGATCCTCCACGATCGCGATGATAGCGACAGCCTGCTGCTTTGGTTCGCGATGCTGCTCCTCGCCAACCGTCGACCATCATCCATGTCGGTGTTTCGTAAATCGGCAAGTAAATTTGTAAGTTAAGGGGCTGCGCGTTCCCGCTACTTGAATGGTTAGACTCAGGAAGCCCAAGATGTATACTGGTTCGGGCCGAATGTCCCTACCTCCAGTTTGTGGTGGTGGTTCTGTATTGCTCGGGGTATAGTAGATTACACAGTGTTATAAGCGAGGGCTAAGGGCTGACCTTGAGCGCCTCATCCGAGTAGGATGAGTGAGAGCTGTGTGCTCGTGAGAGTTTGGATGATTGGATGCTTAGACTGTGTGAGTTTGAGTCTGATCGGATTGGGTCGGCCCGAATCGAATGCCCTTCCCTGAGGGTCCTGCCTCCCTTTATATAGGCGGAGGGGGCAGGTTACACAGGACTTTGAAGATAAAAGGTAGGGGTACATTACGCCCGGAAGTCCCGGTCTTCGGTCCTGGTGACTGACAAGTTCCTGTTCATCCCACGCCTGGGTTGGTAGACTCAGCGAGCGTCGTTCCGTCGGGAAGGGGCGCACCTGCCCTCTGCGCGCCTGTGAGATGCTGACGCCGTTTACGCTGCGCTTTGGTGTCATTTCGGGAGGGAACGCGTCTCTCCACTGTGCATGACGGGGTGAAGGGACTGGCGCTTGACTTTGGCGGCCTCTTGGCCACCTTGGGAAGCAGCCACCTGCTCCAGTATGACCGTCGTGTCCACGGGGCAGCGACCAGCTTGAGGTCGACCGGCGACGTGGCGGAGGTCGCTGGATCGGAGCACGTTGGGGCTCCGACCTAAGGCTTGGTCGGGGCCTGCGGGTGCCCCCGACCTGAGCCTGCGGGGCGCCCGACCTGAGGCTAGGTCGGGGCCTACGGGGCGCCCGACCTGAGGCCAGGTCGGGGCCTGCGGGTGCCCCCGACCTGAGGCCAGGTCGGAGCCTGCGGGACGCCCGACCTGAGGCCAGGTCGGGGCCTGCGGGTGCCCCCGACCTGTGGCCAGGTCGGAGCCTGTGGGAGCACCCGATCTGTGGCCAGGTCGGAGCGCCCCTGGGGGGCCTGATCGAGACCGAGGACCCTTCGTGGCCCAACGAGGCCTTCGGCCAGAGCCGGGGCTAAGACGGCCCATTTGGCGTTCCGGTCAATATTAGTGATAATCCCATCTGTGAGGGTGGAGACTTTGGTAATACCCCCTCCAGTACTCTGCATCGCTGCCAATCTCGCCGCCATGTCCAAACGATTGAGAGAGAAACGATCTTGAAATAGATGTATACCTTGCTGTGGGGTACTTCCTTGTATGAGTATTCATCAATCCCAGGCAGGAGGTGGGCCGTGACGCGGGTGAGCCTCCCCTCTGCCCCTTTTCAGGATACATATGCATGAAGATATGGATGTAGGACGTATGTTGTCGGCAATTAATGCATGTATCCATGCATGCATGCATGCACCGACAGCAGCAACGAGCCAACGACGACGAACTAAATAGGTCACCTCCATATGTTTCCTCGAAGTACTAATTTTTCTGCAGTGACTTGCTCTCAAGCTCCTTCGTTTCGTCACCCTGACACTAATGAGCCCTCCCTGTCCAGGAGCTGGTTTCGCTGTTGATAGAAGGGGACATTTTTATCGCGATGAGTATGGGACATTCCCAGTCAGTTTTGAGATATGTTCCGTTTGTATGAACTGATAGCCATCGATATTTCTACTGTATGATCCTGGACGCTATTAGTATCGCACCATACTGCAAGAGCTTATGGCTTTTATAAGATATCGTATTATATTTTTTAACATTCAACACGAGTTGCAGGATAATAAGGTAGCGAGTCGTGACAGTTCAATATCTAGTTTGGTTCGTCGACCCCGAGCTTGTAATACTTAAACCGTATGTGAACTTAAACCATATGTGAACTTATTTCCTTATTTAATAAGCAACCATTAGGATTTACTCGTGCTCGCTCCGAGTGAAAACAAAGCCTACACTTTTAACTCGCTCAAGAAAAGACCGATGCCCTACTAATCTTACCTAATACTTTCTGAATTTAACTACGTTCTTTTTTTTACTCACTGACATCTCTCTAATGTATGTAGAGGTTTATCGTTTTATGTCGCTAAAGAAGGGTGACACGATGATCGACAAACCGAGCGACAAGCTAGAGTATAAGTGCTTAAAGGTACAAATGCCTAGCATATGTAGGATGAATTTTTTCTAACATCTATTTTTTGTATCTTAATTTCTTTTTCTTTCTTCACAGTGTCATCAATAGGGCAGCGACGACATGTGCGGCTTCTACATCATGTAATCAAATACTGCTCGTGGTTGGTGCGCAGACATTTTCCCTAAGGTATATATACATGCATAATAATACACTTAGCCTTTTACATACAAATTTTAAAACTTAAATTACTGCACTCATTTCTATTTTATAGAAGATCGATATCCCACTTAAGAGCTTACCAAGCAAAGAATTAAACAAATTACGAGACCACTTATATCAATGATACTTGATAGAAGTTATATCGGAGGACGGCATGTTTAGAGATCCTGAAGGCTCCTACTAGTCCATATATAACAATATTATATATGTGAATATGATATGCATATGTACTGACTGTTAAGTATGTTTAGTTCTATATTGTGAACAAATGTGATATGTGTGTTGTAATAAAGCGTTTGTGTTCTATATTGTGAACAAATGTGATATGTGTGTTATAATAAAGCGTTTGTGTTCTATATTGTGAACAAATGTGATATATGCGTTATAATAAAGCGTTTGTGTTCTGTGAATGTGATATGTGTATACTGTGTATAATCTGTGCTGTGAATATGATATGTGCATATTGTATGTAATATGTGCTGTTTTTGGGAGGGTGCACAAACTCTTCATCACAATCGGTTCCCTCTAAAAAAACGATAGTGACAAGGGTCTCATCACTATCGGTTCTAGCTAAGAATTGATAATGATGATAGCCTCATCACTGTCAGTTTCGAGCAAGTATCGATAATGATGATGGTCTTATCATCGTCAGTTACAAGTAAGAATTGATTGTGATGATGCCTTTATCATTATCGGGCGAAAATTGACTATGATAGTATCTCATCACTTTTTAATGATTTCGTATTGTTATTAGAATCGACTGTAATGACGAAAAAAATCGATAATAATGTATATTTTTATAGTAGTAGAAATTAGCCAGCCAAAATTCGGTTCTCGTTTTGGCTATGGTGCCGAATGTACGCAGGAACTGATATGCAAAACATCAGGCATGAATGCCATGCAGGGCAAAAGAAAAGTACTCCTACTCCATGTACTTGCGTTCTGGACAATGTCACACTTCTCGTCTCCTACTGGACCAGAAAAGGCAGAAACGCAGAGTCACAGACAGACGCGCAAGCTAGCCCGACAGCGCGGCCGGAGACGGGCCAGGAGGTCGGCGGGAGAAAATGACCGCGTCTTGAAGGAGCGATGCGACAGGCGGACGTGTGCGGATGGATGGCAAAACAAACAACAGCCCAGGTACCAGACGTAGCGGATCCCACCACCTTCCCGAATTGATTATTTTTCTATGTTTTTCAAATATAGTCTTTTTGCAAATATATTTATAGATTTAGTCCTTTTTCTCGCCACAGAAACCGTGACAGACAACACATATTCTCTGCCGGGCCTAGGAATTGCGGTAGCCGGTAAGTACAGGAGGAGCACTGCCTCAGCTGTTGAGCGCGGGAGGTGCTTTTGCGGTAAGGGAGCGCGTAAGATGTCTTTCACGGTGAGTACAAGGCTATGTGTACAATCTCATTTTAAAAGGGATCAAATCCGAAAAGAAAAGAAAAAGACTATGGGTCTGTTTGGATCTATTAGCTCTAATAGTTAACTGGCTAATGACTAATAGCTAATTATTAGGTTGGGGCTGTTTGGATCTACTAGCTAATAGGTAGTTAGAAATTTAGTTGTGAGTGCAAATGTTCATTATATCTTTGCATTAATTACCTGTTTGTATTCATTAACTGAAAGGGGCCTTCGGTGGAGGAGCTGAGGGCAAATTGATCTTTTGACCATCCATTAGCTAAAATTAGCAGGGAAAAATCAGCTAATGAGACAGCTATTAGCTGGGGTGTTGACTTACTATTAGCTAGACTATTAACTGAACTATTTAGATCCATTTCAATTAATTTTAGCAACCAGTTAGTGCTAATAGATTCAAACATAAACTATATAAGAGCAAGGCTAATAAAAAAACCAACTGCAGACTTTATCTCATTGCCATATCATATACAGCCAACTTAACAGCCTATCCATATAATAGTTAGCCATACATACATACAAAGTCATTAATACTTGGCCCATATTCATCCTCTTATTCTCTCACCAAGTTTCTTGGGAGCGTCAGTTGATAAATTTGTGAATCTATGACCGCTTCTCTTCTCTCTACTTCAACTCACTATAAATCTGATGTGACAATCTTTACAATCTACTTATCTCACCTTATTATACTTGCTCTAAAAGTGATCAATAAACCGGCCCGGCCGCGTCGTCGTAAATTACGAGGCTATCAGCGACGTTACTGCACCATCCTTAACGGACCCCACCGGGCGTACCCGTATGTATCTAGCCCACCCACACGATAGAGCCCGGGCGGATCGGGAAAAGTGTAACGCACGTTCTGATCACTACGAGCATGACGGGTTCGGTCCATTCGGCAATCGGCATAGCCGCGATTACTGATCCAGGCAGGATGTTTATCCGGGTTATCACGGCCATGTGTGCCAGCGCGATGCCTGCCAGCCCAGCGAGCTAGCTATCGCGCGCGCGACGTGCCGGATGCAACAACTTACCCAGCTGGTCGTTGCCATTACTGACCCTCGCTAGCTTGCCGCTCGCGTCGTCGTAGCTAGCGCAAGCCACATACCGGGCCGCGCGAGCCGCACGCCCGACGTGGCCGGGGGCAGGACGTCGCGCCATCGTTGATGTGAGCGCGCCCGAGCCGTGGTCCTCGCGACGCTGACCGCGGCTCGATCGGGCGACGGGCCGGGAGACGTACGACGTCTTCTGTTCGCCCAATTAATGGATCATGGACTCCGCTCTTGTTGCTACCCTCTGGAGTCTATGTCAGCACTGCCCAAGTCTTGGCGGCTTCTCCTATCTTCCCGTGCCCAGACGTTAATGGCGTACGGCGAAATTTGATTGGGGAAATATCTGAAGATAAGATAATCAAACCGCCATGCCGCTACAAAATTATGCACCGGAATGCAATGGCTTGCGAAATGATCTTCGGGGCAGGTCAGATTCGTTAGTTATGAATGTTTGCGACGATATCGCGACAGGCGTCATTCCAAAATGGAAGCCAAAGTGGTTGGTTGTACATGACCATCTTGAAAGAAAGCAGAAAACGTCAATGAAAATAAGAGGCGCTGCTTCATCCACGGCGCGCCAACCATCCTTTTGCCTCTTCCGGGCAGTATATCAAACCAACAGCTGCAAACTCTCATGGCCATATGCCTTTATCCTCCAAGCTCTCTAATAAGCTCATTGTGCAAATCACCATCAGTCTGTGTCGAACAAATGCTACAAATTAAAAGACCAGTAAACGTAACTGACCTTTTAAAAAAATTAGACCAGCAGCTACATGGTTTGAACGGTCGCTTGCTGTCTCTTCTCAACTCGGCGGACATAGTGTTGTTGCCTAAGAGACAGGATGCAATGCGCATAGCGCACTTCAGACCGATCAGTCTCATCCATAGCACGGGAAAGATCTTCTCTAAGGTGCTTGCCGCCAGGTTGACGCCTTTTCTTCAGAGTTTGGTTCCGCACTGCCAAAGCGCTTTCGTCAAGAAAAGATCCATTCAGGACAACTTCCTGTTCGCGAAAAATTTAGCCTCCGAACTTCACAGGAAAAAAATCGCCTCTCTCTTCCTCAAGCTGGATATTGCCAAAGCTTTTGACTCAGTCAGTTGGGAGTTCCTTCTCGACCTGCTAGAGCACCTCGGCTTCGGCCGGCGCTGGAGGGAGTGGATTTCTATGATTCTGGCTTCTTCCTCCTCAAGAATCCTCCTCAACGGCATCCCAGGTATCTTGATTCGGCACAGGAGGGGATTAAGACAGGGTGACCCCTTGTCCCCTATGCTCTTCATCCTAGTAATGGATCCTCTCCAAATGATTAATTGCTAAAGGCGCGGACGCATCTATCATTTCTTCCATCCCGGTAGGATGGGCCTCATCAAGGTCTCCCTTTATGCGACGCGTCGCTATATTCATGAGACCAATCGGTGAGGCGAAAGCAATCCACGAGATTCGATCTTCTTTGGAGGTGCCACGCCTTCATACAAACATTCAAAAAGTGAGGTCTACCCAATCAAAGCGGCTTAATCGACTTGACATCAATTTTGCAGGACTTCCCGCCACGTTGGGCTCCTTCCGTGCAAGTATCTTGGGCTTCCCTCCGTTCGACGAAGCTTAAAAGATCGGACTGCGACTTCTTATCGACAAAGCGCGTAGTCGCCTTGCGGAGTTGGAAAAGGAGGTCATTGTCGGGGCGGGCCGTTTGATTCTTATAAACTCGGTCCTCACTTCGCTCGCGGTCTACCACGACTATCTTCCGTTTGGCACTTGGGTCGCTAAGTGTTTCGACAAGCTTCGCCAGTAGTTTTACGTGGAAAGGTGACCACGATTGTAACGGGGACCTTTGTTTGGTTAATTGGAGAAAGATCATCGTCGAGAAACATTTAGGTGGTTTGGGCATAAAAGATATTGACAGATTTGGGCGGGCACTCGATTCTGTTGGTCCGTGGTTTGACTCGAATGGCCATCAAAAACCTTGGGGTGGCTCTTCTCTTCCTTGTGACGCCGCAGATCGTGCTTTCTTTTATGCAGGTACCACCCTTTCCATAGGGGATGGCGAGTCCGCTAACTTCTGGGAATCTAAGTGGCTCCATGGCCGATCTCCTGCGGACATCGCTCCGTCATGTTACAAACTAATCAGGAACAGGTCAGGGAAGGTCAAGGAGTTGTTGTTGCATGCTGCTTGGATTCGTCCTCTGCGTCGGATCACTACCGCGACGCAGCTCCAGGAATTCTTTTCGCTTTGGCAATGACTTGGCGGTGCAACTACAACCGCGACGTCCGAGATACCATCACTGGAAGTGGTCGTCAGCAGAGTTTACTCGGCGGGTTAAACTTATAAGGCACAATTTATTGGATCCACTACCGATCCATCATACTGAGATGATATGGCGAGCTTGGCGGAAGGAAGTCTGAGTTCTTTGCGTGGTTATTTGTGCAGATGTGCTATTGACATCGGCGAGCTTCTTTGCCGGTGGCGCATGTCGCCACGTCGTTCTTTGCGGCACGGACCTGAAACATCAACCATTTTCTTTGCTTTGCTGTTTGCTTGCAAAGCAGTCGGCGGGCGGTGCTAAATCGTCTTCACATCGGTCTCGGTGTGCAGCCACCGTCGGGGCAGCTTGATAATGCGTCTGGTGGTATGACTCACGGCGGCTTCCACCTTGCGGCGGAAGGATTTTGATGGGCGTCGCGTATACCCTCCGAGCGTTTGGAAAGAGAGAAACAACAGATTTTGACAACTCCTACGCGCGGTGCAACAAGTGCTCGGCGCTATCTCTCGGGACATCGGCAATCGCCAAGTTGCTTTCGGGTCTTTGTAGGGTTTTATAACCGGTTGTCTCTAGCTTTTTCTAGGTCGGCTCTCCGGCTTCAACCGGAGATCCTTTCCTTTCTTGTACGTTGTTGTTTCTTTTAGTGGTTCCTCTCCCTTCTCGTAAACCGATTGGTGTTCTTTCCTCTCTTAATGCATTTGGCAGAGCTCCTGCCTTTCGTTCAAAAAAAAAAAAATAGACCAGTAAGAAAATTTGGACGTACGCGAGGACACCCGATACCGTTGTTGAGCAGCACGATCGATCTGAGCACGTATCTACAGCATGTATCATCGCATGCGTGAGATTTCTACATGTGCGAGTACATTACACGTGCATAGTAAGGAGCACTGAGAAGAGGGAAATTTAACTATTTGCCATCGTTACGAGTGGCTACTCTTCAAACGCCCTTTTTAGAATGTCCATTACATATTTGCCACCGTATTTTGAAAGATGCTACATTTTTGCCACTTTGGCCGACGTGGCATGCCACGTCCCCTCGCCACCGTGGATGCTGCGAGGAAAAAGGGAGGAAAAGACCGTGCTGCCCCCTTCGTGTCAGCTGATGTCGTCCCCGCCATGCTCTGGCGACTGCGGTACAAAGCGGACACGAGGCAAATCATCAAGAAGCTGCCTGGCACGGGAGCGGGAGGACCTTGGTGTTGCTCGGCAAGTCGTCGCCGAGCTCAAGCGCAAGGGACTCGAGTTCGATCTGCTCAAGGAGGTGGGCCAGCGCGACAGGCCAAGAGCCTCCGCACAGAGGCAAAAGGGCGGCGAGAGGCACGCCAGCGGTGGCAGCCGAGGACCTCGCCGTCTTCGCACTCTTGGCGCCGCTGCGGCGTCCTCGTGCTCACGAGGTTCTTGCTCTGCGATAATTAACGGAGAGGAGAGGAGGGAATCGCATGGCCTTCTTTGGCTTTGTTCTTCTTTGGATAAAACGCGTTGTTTGTTTGTTCGAGCAGAACTATTTGTTCTGCGAATTTTGATCTTTGGTTTAGCTTGTAATAAGGGAAGGATTTGATGTGTTGGCTTCGTTTGTGTTTGATTGTACCAGAGAGCAAAAGTACTCTCCGTTTCATTGCCTCCGTGTCGCCTTGTACCGCGGCGTCGAGCATAGCCGGGGCGACATCGGCTGACGGCTGAAGAAAAGACTCGGTCTTTTCCTCCTCTTTTCCTCGCGGCATCCACGGTGGCGTAGGGCGGCATGCCACGTCGGCCAAAGTGGCAAAAATGTAGTATCTTTCAAAATCCGATGGCAAATGTGTAATGGACATTCTAAAAGGGGCGTTTGAAGAGTGGCCACTCGTAACGATGGCAAATAGTTAAATTTCCCCTGAGAAGAAAAGACATTTTGGTCAATCTGTCAGGATCGAGGGCAGATTTGTAACTTCAGCGCTGAGCAGGGTCGGACAAGGATGTGCAGATATTTACCTGCTATGCTTGTGTGATGCAGAGGCGAAGCTGAACTGAACGGGCGGAGCTCTAGCCTCTCCCAGCTCGACGACAAGCGCACACACCAAAGCCAGATGAACGAGCACGTAGAAGCACTCTTCTAGAACGTTCTAGACACCACACAAGCGCTAGATTGCGCCTCGCCTCATGCAGGATTTTCAGTCCATTCCGGGCCTCGCCGGGAGGCTGTTCGGCGGAGCGGCGGCGGCTGACCTCCGTCGCGCGCAGGCGCAGCAGGGCCCGGCGGGGCGGTGCCGCGGGCTTTCACCGGAGGCGGTGAAGTGCCCGCGGTGCGAGTCGACCAACACCAAGTTCTGCTACTACAACAACTACAACCTCTCGCAGCCGCGCCACTTCTGCAAGAGCTGCCGCCGGTACTGGACGAAGGGCGGCGTCCTCCGCAACGTCCCCGTCGGCGGAGGCTGCCGCAAGGCCAAGCGCAGCTCGTCGTCGTCTGCCTCCTCGGCGCCCTCCACCCCCACGGCAACCGACGCCAGGAACCAGCGGCGCGCCTCGGCGTCGTCCTCCCGCTCCAACGGCGGCAGCGGCAGCGGCAGCACGAGCCCGACGGCCGGCGCGGCGACGACGCCTACCACTCCGGCCACACCGTTGTCCAACACCTTCACCGTCACAAACCACAACACGAACCCCTTCGCGTCAGACGTGCCACCTCCGGCGCCGATATTCGCCGACCAGGCTGCCGCGCTGGCGTCCCTCTTCGCGCCTCCTCCGCCGCCTCTCCCGGTGTTCAGCTTCTCGGCGCAGCAGAAGACGGAGGAGGGAATCGCCACACTGCTGCTCGCAGGGCAGGCGCCGCCACCTGATGCGCCCACCTGCACCGCCACCGCCGCCGACATGACGCCGTTCACGTCTCTGGACACGGGGATCTTCGATCTTGGCGACACGTCGCCGGCCGCGTACTGGAACGCCGGGAGTTGCTGGACGGACGTCCCGGACCCGTCCGTCTACCAACCCTAGTTTGGTTTAGTTGCTTATCACGATCACTTTAATTAAGCTGTGGTTAAAAGCTTCTTAACGACGACCACTAGCTAGTCTACAGCTATGTAGTATGTACTGCCACCTCTCCGTTATTTTATTTTCTTTTTTCTCGTCTCTCTGGCTGCACAGCAGCACAGGTGCGTGTAAAAGCTAACTTTTGTGTGTCTACTACGAGTGGATCGATCATTGTCGCTACGACCGAATTGCAATACTTCTTTCTTCAGTAAACTTCTCAATTGCTCCCTTGCATGGTTGCACTTTTACAGTACGGTTATGTGTATTTTGGGCGTTGGAACTGTCCAAGCGCTAATGATTAGAGGTAATCAGCGGTGGCATTTTAGTTAGTAGTTGGTCTTGTTAATTTTAGGTGCCCGTACGTGCCTTTCGCTCTCCGGGGAGTTTGTGTCGATGGAGATGGCGCTGGCTAGCTAGCTGTCTTGCGTACTTTGCTTCTCTGTATACTGTGGAGGTAACAGCCTTGCGTGTCGTCTGTCAACAGATCTGTTGGCTCAGCCTCGATCAGCATGGCGTGAAATACTTCCGTGCTTCGCTATATTGCGTGTGCCCTCAAGCTAGCTTCGCTTCCGCCCCCTGCTGTAGTAATGTCTACCAAACTGAAACCAATTAATTGCAGGTCACCACGGATCGAGCTAGGTGCGGGACCGGCGGTGAAGAGGTGTTTTCTGAAGCAAACACCGTCCCCGCATGCGTCCTCAGAACTGCGCGAGGTGGCCGTCGGTCGCCGGCTGCACGCAGCGGCGAGGGATCCAGAGGGACGCGCGCCGCGCGAGGGCGATCGGAACGCGGCGTGGAGAGGGGGATGGCCATATATATCGGCTATCGCGATGGGGCGCCGTTCTTATGGTCGTGGAAGCTGACACGTGGGTCCCAAGACGAAGGAAACTGCGCCCCACTAGTCAGTGGGGTTCGTTGGTCGCTTCGTAGATGCATCATGGATTCATGGTTGGCCGCCGGAGGCCTCGGCTGCAGGGTTTTGTGTGTCGTCCTGCCCTTCGGTCGTGGCTAACCGTTCGATCTATGTTGTGTGGTTTAGATCGAGTCACGGAATAATCGCCTTCTCCCACGCATCGACCCATGCTGTATTGCTGCCGCAACTGTAGAAAGAGTAGACTATAAGAGCATCTCCAACAGTTCTTAATATTTAGACTTCTAATATTCTTAGATTGGGACCTTCCAAAAAATTTTGGGTCTACAAAATACCTTGTTCTCCAACAGATTCCTATATTTTCTCCCAAAACACCTTTGAATTGGTCCGGTGGGCCATCCCGATATGAAATAATGTTGATTGGGAGCACGGACAGAGCGCACAAAAATGAGAGTCGAGGGTGCTGTTTTTAGGCGTCAAAATTTGAGAAATTAGAAAGAGGAACTGTTGGAGTCTTTTTTTGCAATCGCCCCAAAATCGGTTTAGGAATGGATTTTAGGCACTGTTGGAGATGCTCTAACTATAGCATCATAGCTACACCAAAAGAGTCGCCACACAAATTGACTGCCTGGAATTTTGAGGTAGTACTAATTCCAAGATCTCGATCGAGCCTATCGCATCCACCGATTACTTTCGGCTGGGGTCATACGTTTAATTGTATTGCCGATCAAGTCTTGGCACTGGAAATTCTCATCAAGTCTACGAAGTCGACAGGGGACTGAAATCAGAAGAATGATATATAGCTGACTAGAAAAATTTTGTCTGATGCTGCTGCATATACCGGTGATGTATCGAGCTTACTTGGACCCTACCTAAGGACTACGTCATTTTTGGTACAATTAGATGCATGCATCGGTGTACCGAACGCACGACCGTCGCCCATGCCCTACCTATCATATGTTGCATCAGAGATGAACCGATTTGTCAGATACCTGCCTCTCTGCTTCTCCATGTTACGAAGAAATAGCCAAAAGAAATATAAGCGCGTATATGAGCCTATTTAGAACACGGGAACCGGAATTCCACATAAAACAGTTTAATTCGTACACAAAACCATGAAAAATTCTAGGTTTCAAATTCTATACTTTATAGAACATAGGGGAGGAAAGGAACACGAGAATTTTCAACAGCGAGTATTAATCTACATACACAGTTTTCGCTCGAGCTATTCAGGATGTCAATCACCGTAAAATGCCACTAGAGAATATCGTGGTTTAGGTGTGACCGTATGGGCACCGATGATGTTGTTAATTGTTGACTTTCTGGAGGTTGAAATGGCGTAGGTATCCATAGGTTTCTTTCCCGCAGAGACTTGTGTATTGCGCTGAACTGTTTGTTTTATTTCTCTCCTGATCTTTAATACATGGCAGAGCTCTGCCCTTTATTTAAAAAAAAACGGTCATGTACAGTGTATATGTACGAAGGTTGTCTAACATGGCTTGATCATATGCCTTTTTAATGGCAGGGCAGCATGTACAGTGTGATAACCGAGAAGTGAGAGGAAACACCACACGCAAGAAGAGAACGAAAGGTGGTGTCACACCCACTAATTTGTGCAAGAGTAGTTACAGATTGACTAAAGATAATCTCTCCATACTGGTAGCAAACTAGCATTGCTTTGCGCTAAAGAAATCTTTAGATTTAGAGTTTTCTACTGTCTATGGCCTACGAGATGGACAGCAAACAGCACGCCAGGGCAGAGCTCCAGCCCTGGAGAGAATTAAACTACCAGAGGCTGCCTGCTAGGACAAGAATTCTCACATCATTACTTTTAGCTGAACTGTTCCGCCGTGACCCACTCTGAAAGGCACAGGAGATGCGTCTGAACAAGGAACAAGGGCGTAAACTGTGCAGTAAGACTGTGCGCCACGCCCTAATCGACGTCGTGGTCGCGTCAGAGATGAAAATCATTCTGGTGACTGCTCGGCTACACTGACTCGACGACCATCCAACAACAAAAAGACAGTTGATCAAGATATGTATGACGTGTTGCTGTATGGAAGAAACAAAATGAACTTACTACTACCTCGTATTCTCATGGAAAAAACTTGAATTTTGTCGATGTGTTGCTGTATGGAAGAAAGAAAATGAACTACTACCTCGTATTCTCATGAAAAAAACCTGAATTTTGTCGACTGTTTGATAAAAAAATCCGACGTTCCAGATCGACTGAGGTTCTGCAGTAAAAGTACAACTCGTAGGATTATGCTTCTTTTGGAAAACGGGTTTTTTTTTGTCCACGTATCTATTTATCTATTATATCATTGAAATGATTGAGAAAGAAGCTATTATATTCGCTATTAAATGGAGAAATTCCTAGATCTGCACCATCATTTTTGTAGGGCTAAATTGTAATGATTGTTATTAACCAGATATAGATATGGGAGTTGTTATAGTTGTTTAAGGAATACAACCGTATTCAAATCCCATTGTGTACATTATAGTTGTACAACAAGTATAACTCTACCTTTTGATAAAGCATATGCATTGTAGCATTTGGCCGTGCAATTGCGTGAGAAATTTGACTAGATGTACTACTAAAACTATATAAAATAGAAGCTATTACATTCGGTTTTAAGAGCTAGAAATTTCTACATTAATTAGACAAAAAGAGATAGATCTATATTGTGATTACTGTAGATCTAGATTATAACAGTGGATATTAATCAGATATAGAAATGAGATGTGTTACTTCTTTTCCAAACAGGATTCACCCGGATCAGATTCCATTAGGGTGTGTTTGGTTGCTTACAGCTTTTCCGTGTTTAGGAGTTCTTTTGGGCCTTCCATAAACAAAATTTGACTTTAAACTTCCCAAACAGACCCTACGGGCATCTCCAATGGTACTAGCTATAAGAAATATCCATGTCATCTATAGATAGCATATAGACAACCTCTACAATAGATTAGCTATAACATTGTCTATAAAATTAAATATTGGCCCACATGTAATAGATAATAAGTGCTTTGGAATCAGTTATAGCTTGACTATACATTAGTAGCCGGTCTATATCTCTCTCCTCATTTTTTCTCTTCCATCTAAGTAAAATACTGAGATGATACGTCTATAACTAACTGAAATGGCACTATTGGAGATACCCTTACATTGCTGCTTTATCTATTGTCTGCAAATCTGCAACGACAATCTTTCCTGGCAGCAGACGGCTTGGATTGGGCTACGTGGGCCAATCCAAACTTTGTGATTCCAGTATGCCATTACTGCTGGGCTGGCCTGCATTGGAAGAAAAGAAGAATAAATTAAGGTGGTTCAAAAACATCATGAAATCACATGCACATGATCCCACGTTTGTTTGCTTTTAGAGGATCTGCATCTGCTATATTAATTACGCGGGGAATACTAGCGCTCGAATGTTCGATTACTGTTTATTCTATTGGACGTCTTTTAAAATATTTTTTTTAACACGTGTAACATTTTTTTCTGACACGTGTAACATTTGTTTCAACGCTTGCAACATTTGTTTACTGTTCCGCATTTCTACTGTTTGTCGAAGGAAAATGTTGCACGCAGTGTAAAAAAATATTGCACGCGGTGAGAAAAAATGTTGCAACACGTCTGAAAAATCGAACGTCCGAGCTGAAGTCATTCCATAATTACGCTGGCCATGGGGCATGTATTGTAGCAAGCCCTCGGGCAGGTTGGCCACGGCCCAGTGGTAACCAGGGAAAGGGCAGACGTGGGGAACTTTTTTTTTAATAATACATTTTTTTCAAAATTTCAAAAATATATCATTGAAAAAAACAATTACATAAATAAATCTTTGTCATTTTGGTTAGGCGATATTTAAATATCGCCCAACCAACAGGTGACAGGAGGCCACGTTGCACGATCAATGCGTTTTACAGCACGGGGACAAGTAGACATGGCACTTTATCGTCCGTTGATCGTGCGACGTGGTTTCCTGTCGCCCGTTGGTTGAACGATATTTAAATGTCGCTCAACCAACGAGCGACAGAGGTATATTTATGTAATTGTTTTTTCCGTGATATATTTTTGAAATTTTGAAAAAAACTATATTATTAAAAAAGTTCCGACGGTGGTGAACAAGCGGGACCAAGCCTTAGTAGCTGCGTTTGGCAGCAGCGTCATCTTGTATACCGCTTCTGTTGGCATGTGTCGATCGCTTTGGTGTGCTTACATGTGTCTGTCTGTGTGACCCAACCGCGTAGCTCTGCCTGCCTGGCTGGTGTTCTTGTTTTTCGATAATTGCCTTGCCGCTATTTGGTCGCGCACTCGCGCTCTAGCGTGACTGCACGGCCACGTGCGCGCCCTCAGCTGCCGCCAGGTGACGAGTAGGGTTACAAATATAAGATATCACCATTTTTTATGAACAGTGTTTTTTCGAATATAGAAAAAGCTGACTCAAAAATCGATACAACTCGGATGAGTTCGATGTCAAATTTTTTTAAATCGGTGGTCAAACATCGTAAAAAAAATCGACCGATTTCACTGATTTTATTCGATTTTCTGTACATTCACGGAAAATTTTTAAAAATGTAAAAAAATTCATAAAATCGTAATAGATCCCAATTAATCTATGAAACACCTTAGAGAAATTTAAATTTTTTTTGAACTATTTAGTGCTTCTGAAAAATAAAAAACAACAATGAATGAAAAGGAACAGAGACATTGTCTTTTTTTTATAAAATTTTACAAGCTTATCACGCTCTGAAATTTTTATGGAATTATAACTAGTGAACAAGGATCACATAGTAAAATTTTAAGAAATATTATACTTCATTTACTGCCCCTATAAAATAAAAAAATAGAAGAGTATATATTCTGACAGTAGCAATGTCAAATTTTTTAAAAATACATAGGACTAATCATTATCTAAAAATTTTGCATAATCATTACAATTTACTCAGGAAGTAAAAAAAATTATAAATATTAGACTTCATTTAGTGCTCATGTAAAATCAAAAACCGAAGAACATATACAAAGACAATAGCATTGTAAGATTTTTTTTAAAAAAATACAAAGGTGTAATTATCGATATTTGGATTTTGGAAGCCTTCAATCGAGCGTCTGTAGGGTCGAGGATGCGCCTAGAGGGGGGGTGAATAGGCGTTTTACAAAATTTGATCGCTCACTAAATAATTCGCTCTAATCAACCCCTATGTCAAAACCTAATCAAATGTATATGCGGAAGCGATAAATAGGTTTTGACAATTAAAGCCTAAATCAACTAGGCTCATTAGTGCACTAACTAAATTATGTCTCTAAACTAGAATTGCTAAATTGATCAATCAATTAATACTAAGCAATTCTATTACAATCAAGCAATTGAACAATATACTAGAAATGTAAATACTTGAAAGTAAAAGAGACAGAGGCAAGCGATGTTTTTCCGTGGTGTTAGGAGACTTGCGGTCTCCCTAGTCCACGTTGAGGCAAGCCCAACCACTTGGACCGGCTCCGCTCGAGCACCGCCTCTTTCCACTAGTCGTGGTTTTCACGCTTCGCGTAGGCTCAACCCGAACCTTCACAAACTTCGCGGGGCTTCTCACAACCTTGAGAGCTCCGCAAGACGACGCCTCGCCGTCTAGGAGTCGGCAACCTCCAAGAGTAACAAGCCGCTCCTTCACTTGAACTTCACCGAGCACAACGAATGCGCTCCCGGTGATCACCAAGTGCAACACATGCACAAGGACCTCCCTCAAGTGCACCACATGCACAAGAGGTCACTCAACCACTCCTAATTGCAACACATGCAATTAGTCTCACTCTTAGCTCAAGAATCAAATATGAGTATGCAACACATGCACCACCTCATGCAAAATACTCAATCAACCAAACAAATGCCCCCATGACCTCCTTTTATAGCCTCACAAAGAAAACTAGCCGTTGGGGGCAAAGCGGACATTAAAAGGTGAAAATAGCTGTTGCTTACTGATGCAGGCGGTACTACCGCCCTCTAAGGGCCAGTACTACCGTTTTTGCGGTACTACCGCAGATTCGGGGCAGTACTACCGCACCTGCTGTTTCAACCTGAGCGATACTCGAAAAAGCGGTCATAACTTTTGACTTCGAACTTCGATTTAGGTGATTCTGGACTCTATGCGAAGCTTATTACGAGGGCTACAATCTCCACCCATTTTCAAGATTTAAGCAATCATAGATATTTTCTAAAATCACAAAAACAAAGACTCTAATGTAGTCATTCAAGTCCAATTTTGATTTTCTCGAAATCCCTCACATAGACTTGATCAAAAACATGACTACAAGCTAGCAAGGGTCAACAAGATTAAAACTTGAACCATATGGTGATCAACTCATGATCAAAATAATTTGCAAAACATATTTGCAAATTCTATTCACATGCTTCGAAGAGCCATACGTAAATTCCAAATCCAACTTGCTTGAGCATCCTCGTTTTGCAACACATGCAAAACCTAGCTCCAAGCAAAACCAAACAAACTCAAATGCATGAGCTCACTATTTGCAACACATGCAAATCTTAACTCCATGCAACCACATTGAGATCAAATCAAATGTATGAGCTTTCTATTTGCAGCACATGCAAATCTTTAGTACATACAAACCACATAAACACCAAATCATACTTGAGCTCTCTCCTTTTGCAACATATGCGAAACTTAGCTCTAAGCAACCACTTGTTTTAGAAAGATTGTTTTGAAAACAAAACATGAAGCTTCAACAATTGCAACACATGCAAAATTGAACTTCACGCAAAAGCCAACGCGTATAGCTTATCCTATTTGCAACACATGCAAATCAAAGCATTATGCGAAAACCAAATGCATATACTCTTCCTCTTTGCAACACATGCAAATCAGAGCATAAACCAACAACAACCAAGCATAAGCTTAACCCATTCGCAACACATGCCAAATGGTTAGCACAATGCAAAAACCAAATCTAAATAAGATTTGAGCTCGAGTGAATACGGGATTGAGATCACCAACACATGATGAAGCTCAAGCTAGGAGACAACCCCTCTTAGTAGTACGGCGATAAAAACCTTAGACTCAAAGACTATAAAGTCCTTAGCCTATCTAATTATACCTTCAGCAAGACGCAAGCAATCCCTTTGGGGTCTTTATGATCATCACTTTGATACTCCCGGGATCATCCTCGATTCTTCTCTTTGTCTTGGGATCTTCTCTTGGCGCCCATCACCTCATGATGCCGTCTTTATCCCGTTCTCAATCATCTCATTCATCTTTGGACCTAACTCAATCACAACTCATAAAATAGTTAGTCCAAGATGCACGGTTGTCTCAATTATCTCTTGCACTCCATTAACACTAATGGATGCCTTTAGATCAATTGAGCACAACCTAAATCAATTGAATGATTTAATTGTGTCTTAAGTACAATAATGCAACTCATGTTTTATTATACTTAAGAGCTATTCATTGTCCTTAATTAATCAAGGAACACCATCAACACATGATGAAATGTTTTTTAATGATTATCAAGACAAATGAACTCAATTTAAATTATCATTTAAATTGATATGAGTATATATTAACTACACAAGTTTTCATATACTCATGTTGATGAAAAGTAATGATCCATTATATGTAAATTATATGGAAATGATCATTACTCTAAATCATCAACTATAGAATACACCCTATATGTATATGTGCATAGATATAATTGACTTGGACATAATATGCACATATCCAATTTGATCGTATTGGAGTATATCCTATATTACCATGAGTATACTTATAACTAGGCAATTCAAACATATACTCAAGGATTTAGTTTCTTTGTCATGATCCTTATATGTGTCAATAAGAATTAGATCAATACAAAGAGGCTTTCAAGTTAAACTACAAACTCCCCCTAAGTATATGCATCCATGTAATGTGTGGATTGGGAAACATGATGCACGTTTGTGGTTAATATAATGGGGACATTCATACTTTAACTTGAATCCAAAGTATGCAACTAATACTAGAATGAATACGCATACATACCTTGAGTTTTCCATTTTTCAATGCGATGAGACTAATCAAGGATATTCTAAATAAACAAGTTAGTCTCGATATAAGATTTGTCATTAATAACAAAATCACATTAATGGATAATCTCAATATTAGATTTGTCATTAACACCAAAACCATAACTAATGAAGGTTGAACTTACAGCGTCTGATTTGAGTTTCGTTTAAACTAATGTGATCTGACGTTGGCTTGTAAACAGCGAAACTCAAGTGAGCTTGGGCTCTTAGACTCGAGCTCAGGTTAGTTCAAGCTCGAGTAGGTTCAAGTAAGCTCGGTAATAATAAATAATTTAATATAGACTATTTTTTGATAATAAAAAATACTCGAGCTTGAGCTCGGCTCTGGTAGTAATATTTAATAAATAATTTGAAAAATTACCAGGCTTGCGAGCTATTCAAACTCAGCACGGTGAAATTCGCGAGCTTAGGATTAAGTTTGAGTTCAGCTCGTTTGGAGTTCGAAACGGCCCTAGACCAAGCCGAGTTTGAGCTTTTCTCACAGCCCTAATTTGACGAGCTTTATAAAATAAGATCCATATCGATATGTTTTGAAGGTATATTGATAATATTATTTTTCAGTTGGTAACTCTAAATATCCGCTAGGGCAACTCTAGATAACTGTTAACAGCATGTAACATGTAGAGCTGCTAGCCTGCTAGTAACTAATGTGACAAATAATACGTAGAGTTAGCATCTAACGTAGTAATTGACATGTGGAACTAGTAACTAATAATAAATATTAGCAACTAATGTAGTAAGTTACGTGTAGGACTAGTAATTAAGAGCAAGTTCAACACACCCCTAAACCTCCCCTATCCTAAATTATAAGGAAAATTAGAAAAATGTGAGCTCCAACCCAATCTTATAAGGAACCCCTATTCTAGGGAGACCCCTTCTCACCCCTACTATTTTCTTCAACATTTTTTTATTCATTCTTTCTATTTTTAGTAAATAATTCATGGGTGCAAAGTAATAATAATTAATGTTTAGAGTGCAAAGTAATAATAATAATTAATGTTTAGATAAATAATAAAGGTGAGTAATATGAAGTGTGGGTTGTAGACAAATTTGATATAGGGTACCCTTAATTTTTACACCACCCCTAAATAAGTGATTTAGGGGAAATATAGGGATTTGGGTTGGAGTTGCTCTAAGATTATTCTCAGTGCACAGTTTCATTGTAATGTTTCCAAGAGTGCCATATCATCTTTGTCTAGGTAAACGCGTATCTCAGGTTTCATCTAGATGAAACTCCTCTCATCTAAATGAAACTCTCCTCATCTCTCTCATCATTAATTTCTTACTATGTCATTATTTTTGCTTATGCGGTATAGCATTTAATGATATTGAAACTCAAATAAAACTAGCATCGGGAATAGCCCAATTTAGAGTTGATAGCAATTAATGTAGCGAACAACACGTAAAGTTATTAGTTGTGAGCATCAAGTAGGGAAACCTATATTACTAATAGCAGATAACTGCTAGTTGCTAAGGCTATTCCCAATGCATGGTAACATACCCATTTAATGCATGCCACATAAGCATTTTTGATGATGTGGCAAGAGAGTTAATAGGGGAAAGAAGAAAGCTGTATCTTGAGGAAGATACCACTTGGGCACGAAATCATAGACATTGAAACTTGAATCATCTAAGTGGCCCACAATTCATACTCTCATACACATCTAGCATTTAATTATCTTGTGGGGACTAAGGGCATGTACAACAGTAATTAATGAGCCATCTGTAAGTTGCTACGTAATCTTTATCATCCTATGTGGCATAGAATTAATAAGGAGAGAGGCGCTTGCCGTCTCTTCATGAGAGGACAGCGATGGCCCATGCTCCGATGCAAAAGCAACGGCTCAATCGCTTTGTTGTAGGAAAAAGCCGTCTATATACTCATGCTTGATCACGGTAATTTATGGGCCCATGTATAAATTAATTAGTTTATAGATGCTGACAGACAAGCCATTGTAGAAGTTATGCATTTTGTTGTCTTTATGCGACATGGTATACACTTACAGACAGCAGCTGTCTAAACTGTTGTACATGCCCTAAGAAACAATCCATGATATCATGTTTTGGGATAGTTGTATCTTCTATAATATTATATGACATGACAGTTTTGGATATTATGACAAGATACAATGCATTGTGAATAGGCTAATAGAAAGACCAAAGGATTAATCTTCGCACCAAAATGGAATCTCAAGCTTGGATGTCTAGTCCAGCTTTGTCCCGGTAAAAGTAAATCATGCTTGGCTGGTTACCTAGGACCGGACAAAAAGGCCTGGTAGTAGTTGGAAGGCAAAGCTGAAACTGGTGCGAAGATCTCGTCCTAACGTGCGTGTTCATCTTCGCGTGTACGCCCAATCCGATACATGTCCAGTCCAGCTTGGCTCGGCTATGGTATACATGCTCTGTCTTGAGTTCAGCTTTGCCGAATCGGTGCGTGCTTGCATGGTTGGAGACGATCAACATCAGCCTGGAACGGAAGACACGCATGTGCTCTTCCAAACCCAAAAGATGGTACAGATACAAGGGAGTGCAGTGGCCAGCGGCAAAGGTCGTTGAGCCTCATCCGGGCAAAATAGCAATTGAGGCATTGCACTGGCTTTGTTACACGGCGCTCATGCATGTGGGTATCTCGATTTAGAAACGCAGAGGCGTGCAGCTTTAGTTTGGAACTTGTTCGGTTTCTACGAACGCATAGGCATGCACTTCATTGGTAGGAAGGAAAGGATAGACCTAGCCATTGTCCGGTTGACTCGTTCTGTAGTCTCATTAAACTTCTCTCTTATTAGCTCCTGAACGGTTAGACTCAACGATCAGAAAACTCAAAAATCAAAACTGCAATGCACCGATCTCTCTCTCGGAAGCCTCTCTTACCGAGTCAAGCACCAATCACGGGCCGTCCAAATGGAAGCCTGAAAGGATCAACGGCTCTAGGAGTTGCAACGTCTCTTCTATCGGCAACCACCCCGCGATATGGCCTCGCTCGCACGTACGCAACCTAACTCACTCTGCCTCTTTCGCCGGCGCCACTTGCTTCCAAACGCTCTATATAAACCCCTACCGCAATGGCAACGGCTCACATGCCACATCACACCAGTCTAAGACTTCTACTACGTACTCTTGATTCGAGTTAATTCGGTCGCAGAGAGGTCCATCCACTGCACGCAAATGGCCGGCGTCCTCGCCTTCGCTGCTGCTTACTGCGTTCTCCTCGCCGCGTCGGTGTCGTCGTCGCCGTCTACGCCGGTGGTGTACAGCGTCGGCGACGAGAGGGGGTGGACGGTGCCGGCGGGCAATGGCACGGAGACGTACAACCACTGGGCCAAAAGGAACCGCTTCCTCGTGGGCGACGTCTTGGGTAAGTAGTACGCAAATGTTCACGAGGCAATGCGGCATTCTTGATTAATTCCTGCACGTATCCCTGTATTTGATTTGCGTAATCCGCGAGCGTGGCGTGCAGATTTCAAGTACGCGAACGATTCGGTGCTCCTGGTGAACCACGACGACTACAAGCAGTGCAGCACGGCGAGCCCGGTGAGCCGGTTCACGGACGGCGACACCAAGTTCAAGCTCGACCTGTACGGGCTCTTCTACTTCATCAGCGGCGTGCCGGGGCACTGCGAGGTGGGCCAGCGGATGATCGTGCACGTCATGGCGCGATCCGCGCTGGCCGCCGCTCCGGCGGCGGCGCCGGTTGTCCCGCCCTCTGTCAGCGGCGCCTCCAGCCCGGTCTCGGCCCCGGGCACTCCGTCATCGGGGTCCAGTTCTAGCCCGAGCCCGCAGGCCCAAGCCAGTGGCGCGTCTAGGCGTATGCTCGCTGGTTTATCCGTTGTAGTAGGGCTCCTTGCGTGTGTCACCACCGTGCTCGCGTTGGTTTGAGCCTAGAGGTTTAGTTTCTGGATTAATCGATAGTGCAATCGGTTTAATTAGGACTTCATATATGTTAGTTTTTTGAGACCTAGGAGGAGTGCCATGCATGTTAGTGCGTAATTGGTAGGAGGTCATCAGTTGAGGTGTCTTTAGATTCTTAGGGGAAAAGCTTGATATAATTCATTTCTGATTTCCTGAATAAATGGAGATTAGTTTCGTTGAGAAGATAGCGCATCACTTTGTGCTCTTTACTTACTACGATACAAAACATCATCCCTGTAAGGCACATCAGGCGCTCTTTCAACTTCACTCATGTAGGTTGCCAGAAGAACTTTGACATCCCTGTCCTGACGTTTCAAACAAGGCTGGATCAGTGGTGACTGTTCTATTTGAAACAGACATCCTGAAGCCTCCTGCAGTATGATTAATTGCTTATATCAAAAACCTTCTTGAAGAAAATAAGAAGGATTTAAATCAAACAAGCAAAACATTACCAGCCAAATTAAGACAGCACACAATAATGCCTGATTTTATAGATGCTGTTCTTAACATTTACTCCTTTGAGACAGGGAGTAAAAGGCTGCCAAGAATATTATCAAGAAAATAATATTATATTTTCTAATCCTAATCTTCCCCTTCCCTCCCCTCATTTCCATAACTTGTGACGTAGTACCAATGCAATGTCACATGTCAGTTCCAGAACCTTGAAGCCCTAAATCAACTTCTCCAATCGAAGCCCCATAAAATGGTTTCAAGAATGCATGCAACTTTGACCACTACTTTTTATATGAATATGTTTATTAAAATATAAAATTATTATATATGGAAATACTTTTCATAACTAATCTAATGGCACCATTTTCATTTGACAGATGTATATAGTTTTTTATATATAAGTAGTCAGTTGAAAAAGTTTGACTGCACACTTTCTAAAATATCGTATATTTCTAAACGGAGAGAGTATCAAACAAGAACCTACCTACATTCCTTCTCTCATGCAAACCCACAAATCCAACATGGTATCTAAGCCTTTTGTTGGATGCAAAAAAACTTCGATTCCATGTTGAATTTAGGATTTGGAAGAAAGAAACATCAAAAGGTGGCGCTAATGAACAGGGTCGTTTTTCTCATCAGATCAATGACTGGCACTAATGGTAACTCCTTAAATAACACTATTCGGCGGTGCCAATCTTTTTTTTTTTGAACGAGCAGCAAGAGAATTGCTGCAAATTGCATTAAGAGAAAGAAACATACAGATGGGTCCATTTTTTATGGAAAAAACAGACCGAAAAAAACCTCATAGACCCCACTAAGAATACAATCAGTATAGACAATCGCAACTAAGCCAAACTGGATGAAAAAGAACAGAACAGAAACAAGAGAGATCCCCACTGGGCCCACACTGGTCAGGCCAAAAAAAACATAGATGGCGAACATACCCAAATAAAGAAAGAAAACCAGAACCCCCCCACCATTAGTTCGAGTAGTTCGCATTGACGAGGCAAAGGCATGGGAGAGAACGGCGTCCTTGATTACTGTGGCCACTGATCATCATTCTTTCCATCCCTCGAAAGATGCGTTGATTTCTTTCTAACCATAGATTCCACAGTAAATGAGGAGACCATCGAATCTGTCGCCGTCGTTCTTTGTCCACTTGAGCTGAAGCCTTCGCCACCATTTGTAAGCGGAGCCATTCGACTCGATTTCATGCACCGCTCCGGCCTCCCCAGGTTAGCGTGGAGGTCCCAAACTTGTGTAGCTTAAAGGGCAATCTTTAACGAGGTGGCTTGGTGTTTCTGTGACGCGTTGTAAAGGATACATGATTGGTTGCATGGCCAACCCTTCTTGAGCATATTGTCTGCTGTTAGAATTTTATTGTGGGCGAGGGTCCATGCAAAGAACCGACATTTGGGTTCACTTTCGCCTTCCAAATCGGGAGATCTTCATCTTGGGATAAACGGTGTGAAATTGAGCTAGGTAGGCGCTTTTGTGTGTATTGCCCGTCCGTCCGTCCAGCGCCAGGTTATCTGATCGTCACTTTCTTCGTCTCTATTGATCCGACATATTGCTTCGAAAAGAGCCACGAACTCCCTGATTTCTTGTTCCGAGGTCACTGGAGTGCAAAAGCGGTCCGAGAGTTGTTTGTCGAGGCACGTGCACCGGAGATGGTCTTTCTTCTTGCTATTTGGAATAGATTCGGCGCAATATTTTTTGGCGCTTGTCCTTCTATCCAACTTGATCACCAAAAATCTGCTAGCTTATCGTTTCCCACCGTGACCACCGTTGAGGTATTGAATAGAGAAATGTCCGATTTGTCACATGGATGGTCTAACCCCGTCCGAGCCCTTTTCGCCTGTTTTTCCACCTAAACCAGAGCTAATCGGAGCCTAAGCGCTCTGGCGGCGCTCCAGTCCTTGATACCTAGACCTCCTTTGTTTTTGGCAGCGACGGTGATAGGCCAATTGATCAGCAATGCCCCCGCTACACATACGGTTCTTTTCTCTCTCAGAGAAAGCTTCGTCTCGCTTTGTCGATATTTGAATGAGCCATCTTTATACCGAAATACCGCCAATTGATATATTGGTTGAGTGTTAAAACCGACTTGACCAGCGTCTCCTTCCAAATGAGGACAGCATTTTCCTTTCCACCCCGCCACCTCATCGTTTATTTTATCAATCAATGGCTGGAATTCAATCCTTCTTAATTGCCTAAAGTGTAATGGGAGACCGAGGTACTTTCACGGGAAGGTTGAGAGCTTTCAGGAAGACCTCAACGATTCTTGCAATAGTTCTTCGTGACATCGATCGGGTAGATTGCTTTTGGAAATGTTGATTTTAGGCCCGAGCATCTTCCAAAATATCCAATATTTGGCTAAGGCGGACAGACTCTTCACCGTCGCATTTAAAAATATTCTGCATCATCTGCGTAAAGGGAGCACCTTATTCTAGCCTGCTTGGTGCACCGGTTTGAAAATACCTCGTCTTGCCGCCAGATTCGAAAGGTGTTTTGTAAGGATCAATCGCGAATGAAAAGAAGGGGATAAAGGGTCTCTCCGGACCCTACGCAGCAATGTTTTATTGATTCCGCTCGGTTGACCGTTGATCAGATCCGTGAAGATGAGGTCCTAAGAATTGCCGCCACCCATTCCCGCCATTTGCGGCCAAATCCCAAAGCTGAAGGACCTCAAGAAGATAAGCCCGTTTAACGAGTCGAAAGCTTTTGAAATATCCAGTTTGATGAAGAGGGCAGGCGTTCGGTCTCTGTGAAGCTGTCTGATTGTTCTTTGAACATATAAAAAGTTATCATGGATGCATCTCTTCTTTATAAAAGCGTTCTGTGAGACCGAGACCAGCTCATTTAGCTTTAGCGCAAGCCTATTTGCCATAATTTTGGTGATGATCTTCATGAAGCTATTAATAAGACTGATTGGCCTGAAACGCTCCAATCTATCCGCATTTTCAATTTTCGGGAGAAGGATAATATTTGCTTCATTTAGCCTGTGAAGGTTTTCGTGGCGGAGGTTGAAAAAGTATTTAATTGCTCCCACCAAATCGGGTTTGATGGTATTGAGGCATGCTTTGTAGAATAGACCTATGAAACCATCCGTCCAGTGATTTTTTGCGTTGGCGGCTCTGAATGGTGTTAGACACTTCAATGTCGATGATTTCGGTCTCTAGGTCGCTTAGGTCTCTTGCAAGGTAGCCCAAGCACTCCTAATCAGAGCGATTTGTCCTCACTCCTTGTTCGCCCAAAACTTTTTTGAAATATTGGTAAGCCTCATTTAGCTTTTCTGTTTGGTGTACATTACTCTATCTTCTCTTTGAAGGACCCTAATCAAATTTCTTTTTTCGTTTTGAGTGGCAATCGATGGAAGAAAGCGGGTGTTGGCGTCTCACCGATTTTCGTTAATCTTGCATGTTGTCTCGCTCTTGATTTCAGATGGCCGCAATAATCGAGGAGTTTGTGTTGAGAATTTTCGAAGCTCTACTTCATTATTAGCTAGCGGACGTCTTTCTTGAGTGCATTCAGGATCGTGATCGTGACTTGCACCAAGGCGCTTTGTAACCCCATGGTCGCGAAAATTTTCCTCCTCCAAATCTTTAATGCCTTAGCCGTTCGATCATTTTGACGTCATGTACCAAGCAACGAATCCAGAGTGAGGATTGGCTGTCCCCGAGGAATGGGCCACTGATTTCCATGAACCCCAAGAACGAGACCAGCGGGACTCAAACGAAATCCTTAAAGAAATCGAAGGATACGTGTCCTCGCATGAGGAGGGACAAGTGGTCCGAGGTCATCGACGATGAGAGCGATAGGTCCGCATTTGGGAAGGCGTCGTGCCATTCCGTGGATGCAGTGAACCGGTCGATTCTTGTCATCGTGCAATGGTCTTGTTCATTTGTCCAAGTGAAACGGCGCCTCTGCAGTCGAGCTCCAACTGCAGACTATTGATAACTTGATTGAATCTTTGCATCATTCTTCTATTTGTGGCGCCCTATTTTTCTCTCTCGCTTGTCCGATGAGGTTGAAGTCCCTAAGATCAACGGTGGGAAGGGTCGTTCCACGCAGGTTTCTAACTCCGTGAGAAAGCCTCTCTTGTCCTCATCAGTTGGGGTCCATATACTCGGTGATATCCCATGTCGATGCATCCGCCGCGTGATGTTATAGCTTGCGTGATCGTATTGGTTGTGGTTCTAGGATTTTGAAGATCATACAGATCGTCCGAGGCTGCGAGCAGGATACCACCTGAGGCTCCATTTGAAGCTATATAGGCGGTCTGGTTGGCAAGCCTCGCACCCAAGGTTTCCTTAAGCAAACAAGCGGTCCAATTGGATATTTTGGTCTCCTAGAGACATACAATAGTAGCACCCGTAGAGAGGATTAGTTGCTTGATGCTTTCTCTTTTTGCCGGGTTGTTTAGCCCTCTAACGTTCCATGAGAGGATAGAACAATTCACAGACATTAGAAGCAGGTAACTCCACTTGAAAGGGTACACAGTTTCCCATAGCAAGAGCGACAGGTACAATTAGCACAACAAACATGATACCTAATACCCTCTGGCTAGGGAGGCATGCACTACGGCATGCTGGCCCAGAGCCCCACAGGAGCCGATTTAGGAAGCCAGGACAACGATACAATGGCCTAGAGGCCGAAGCGTAAACAACAGAAGGAAGAGCTACGGTACAATGATCACCGGTGAAGCTACTATTGGAACTGAGATACTCCACTCTAACTACTCTTGCACTGCTAGAGACTTGCGCATTCTTCACTTGTAACATGAGAAGAAGGTACCAATCTCCACTTCTGGAAGCAAAACCGCTTGACTCATACCTCCAAAGTGGTGCCTTCCTTCATGACGGGTTTTCCTGGCTAGCCATCTTCTTACTTTTGCGCTTGGTATTGCTCTGGTTCACCAGCTCCAGGATCGCTTCAACCTTTTCCTTGCTTAATGGCTTTTCGAAGTAGCTTGCAAGTTGCTGAAATAAAACATCCTGAGATAAATCATTAGGAGTGGAGCTCTGTTGAGCTAATGGGGATAGTTGCTTAAGTTTTGACGCGAGAAGCTCTTGCGCTAATTGAATTGCTCCCTTGTTAACCCCTACTCTTGCTTTTGATTTTGCCGCTAATCTGGAACTTTTTCTTTGGGTAAAACCTCTGGAAGTTGCAGCTTGGTTCATCCCCTTAGGATGGTGGAGTTTACTGGGGGGTGTTTGGATGATAGGAGGTTCTGGGTTGAGTGAAACTGAGTTTATGAATTCCTCAATTCCCATCTGGCTATTTGGTAAGCTGTGCTCTGAACGCTGGGAGTCTTCCGGTGGCTCAGAAAGGGAGTGTGTTGTTGTTGGTGGCGCCACTCGCATTAGAGGTTCTGGCCCTAGAGCGTCAGGTGCTATGAGTAAACCCAATCTCATGCCAAAGCTTATGTGGCACTTCAATTCTTGCTGAAGCAGCCGACGATTCACACATTACTCACAGACGAACTATCTGTACACCAATGGATCCACATAAACCCTACCTACAGATATTTGCTCAGAAAAAAAAATCCAAAAATCCAACCAGCTGGCCCTAAACCTGCAGAGTTTTTCCTTGAAAACATGAGACTTTGAAGTTTCCTTCACACTTCAACCCGATTCAAACCCTCGAATTTCAGCCGAACAACACATCAACCAGCCAGAGTTCAGAGCGGCCATTCCACACATCAACGAAGCCTCCAGAGCACTGATCTCGTCAGAACGTAACCATTTACCACACAAATTTCGCACCCCCAAAAGCTAGCTTCCTTCGAGTATCCCAAAAGCTAGCTTCCATCGAGTATCGAACACACCCCACCATTCAATCCAAGCTCAAACATCTAAACCTAGCAACCTCGGAGCTTCGATTCCCACACGGAACATGCTGCCTCCATCCACCCACAATTCTAAACCCTACGCCCAAGCGAATCCCAGCCCCCACGACCACGGATCCATCATCCACACGCCGAGCACCCACCCCTCGAGCGAAACGACCAAACAGAGCACGGAATTTTGAAAGCTCTCACCTCGAGGAGCTTCATAATGGCGTCGGCGCGCGACGGCGGCACCACCTCGAGCTTCTCCCCGAGCTCCCTCAGCCGCTCCGCCGCCTCCGCCATCCCCCGCCGCGCCGTCTTCTCTGATCGGATGGAAATTCCCGATTCCAACTCCGTCGAGGTGCGGGAGCCTCTGTTCGAAGCGTCTCCTCGCGCTCCCTCTACCGCTCTCGCTGTCGCATTCGCTCGCCTATTGCCAGTTTGCGCTTCGGTTGTTTCGAAACTCATGCAGCTTGCGTGCTGTGCGCATGAGGGAGCCTCTGTTCGAAGCGTCTCCTCGCGCTCCCTCTACCGCTCTCGCTGTCGCAGTCGGCTTGCGTGCTGTTGTGTTGTGTAGCTTGTGTTTCCGCGTTTGGCCCATCCTCTGCACTCTTGTTTTGAATTTTATTTTCGCACTATATCTCGGATCCGATGATCAAAATAAGAAATTTAGGTAAGATTTTAAAATTTTAATAAAATTCAGAATAAATTCAAAAAGTAAAATTTAAATTTGGAATTTTTTGGACCGGGATTTTCGAGATTTCAGTCGAAATTACCAATTTCAGTCGAATGAAAAATGGTTCAAACCACGTTAGAAAATTTTGAACTTTTTTGTGGATGCTACTGACGTATCACCAATGTTCTCATAAAATTTTTATATGAAGCCTGAGGAATTTTCAAAATTCTAACAGTGCTACTATCCTGATAATGGCTGAGTACATATATTGTTTCTATAGATTTAATTAAGAAATTAAAACAAGTTTAAAATTTTTGAAACTTTTCTAGAAGGGCACTGAGGCAATGCTTAAGCTCTTCTAAAAATTTTGGATCATGATCACATTCGAGCAAATTTATAAAATTCTGACACGGTTACTATCTCATTTATGTTTCTTTTGTTTTTGATTTTTCAAACATAACAAATGAAGTTCAATTCTTTTGTAATTTTTTGGTATAATCCTAGACTATTAAAGATGGTATCATAAATTTTCCAAAGCATGATCAAACTTGTACATTTTTATAAAAATCTGAAAGTTATTTTTATCTGAAAGTTATTTTTATAAAATATCCTAAAAATTCAACTTTTTCAAAAAATTTCATGAAAGATGACATTTTTAAGAGGTATTATCCTAAATCCAGTCAAAATTTCAGAAATTTTGATGAAATTTGCAGCAATGTTTGATTTGGAAATTAGAATATTGTCATCGGTTGAAATCCAAGATCTCGGCGGAAATTTTGCTGGAATTTTGAACATTGTCACTGAGTCTTTATTGCTTAGCTCTTATATGGTACACAAAAGTAAATATAAATAGCTTTTTAATATAATAAATCAGATTGGTTAGTAATTATTTCCATTTCTTCTAATAGTACTCCCTCCGTCCCAGTATATAAGGCGTATAAGTTTTTTAGTACTGTCCTACAATACAAGGCGCTTCTTCAATATTCACTGTTGTCTCCCATGTTTACCCTCACCATCTGCATGCATGCGCGTACTTGACGCTTGGGAAGGTGCAACGATAAATACTTTGAGCCATGCATGAGTGCACGGCCGGGAGACGGCACACTTCCTGATAATCTTTGCATGCATGCATCGTGTGTTTAATTAAGGGTAAATTTGGAAGAAACTCCTTTGCGCGCCCCTGCATTGGTCTCGGTGAAAAAACTTATACGCCCTCTAAACTGGGACAGAGAGAGTATCATGGTAAGAATATTTGAAACAAATAAATGATTAGAACTAATTTCTACTATTTACTATGTATTATCAGCATAATCCGTAGAATGTATATATCAACCCTATTATAGCCGAAGGAATCCCTGGCCAACCGGAGCGCCACCTGTCGTCGGTGACATTTGCGAAAAAGCCCCTCCGTTTCTTCAAAATTACGGATAGGTCCCTGTGTAATTTTCTATGAGGCGAAGTATTTTTTTTCTTCGCGTTTGGGTCCCTGGCGCGGTATTTTACGGAAAAGCCTCCCGTTAGTTTCAGATCGCGAACAAGCCCTTTTCTAATTTTTCAGGATAGCGAACAGGTCCAAAAAATTAACAAACAGGTCCCTGCTTCTTACGTTTAGATCCTTTCTCCGTTTTTCCCGGAAAAAATGTTTTCATCACAAAAAAATCCCGAAAAAAATGTTTTCGACACCCAAAAAACCCGGAAAAAATGTTTTCGTCATAAAAAACAGATTAAAAAAGCTTATAGCAACTTATGTATTTGCAAGCGGGTCATAATCAGCGGGTCTTTTTTAAAAAATGTAGATTAAAATTTATAGCGACCAGTTTGGCTAACGACCCATTTTTTATCATGCAACAAAAAACTGAAAAAATGTTTGGCACCCAAAAACCGGAAACAATGTTTTGTAGATTCGATTCATCGAAATTTATAACAACTTATGGATTTGCCAGCGGGTCATAGCGGGTCTTTTTAAAAAAAAACGATGCGAAGATTTATAGCGACGAGTGGATTAGCAGCGCGTCCTAACGACCTTTTTTCTGAGCGCAACCAAAAAACCCGGAAAAAATGTTTCCGTCACAAAAAAAACACAGATTCATCGAAGATTTATAGCAACTTATGGATTTGCCAACGAGTTATAACCGCGGGGTTTTTTTAAAAAAATGTAGATTCATCCGAATATTTATAGCGACCCATAGATTCATCGACGAAACGGGTCATAACCGCGGGTTTTTTTTAGAAAAAATGTAGATTCGTCCGAAGATTTATAGCGACCCGTGGATTCGCCGGCGGGTCCTAACGACCTATTTTTTTTAACAAACGCAACAAAAAAACCGAAAAAAATGTTTTCGTCACCCAAAAAACCCGGAAAAATGTTCCCGTCACCAAAAAACACAGATTCATCGAAAGTTTATAGCAATTTATGAATTTACCAACGGGTCATAACCGCGTGTTTTTTTTTAAAAAAAATGTAGATTCGCTCGAAGATTTATAGCGACCTATAGATTCGCTAGTGCGTCCTAACGACCAATTTTTTTTAGTAAACGCAACAAAAAAACCCGAAAAAATATTTTCGTCACCCAAAAAACCCGGAAAAAATGTTTGCGCCACAGAAAAAACACGGATTCATCGAAGATCTTTCACCCTTTTTCCTCTAGGCTATTTTTCACCGGTGAGTGGTTTTGCGAACATGTATTATTACTCAGTGAACGCGTAGAGTATTAGACTCGACAAAAGAAGGCTGTCATCTCTAATAATTTTTTGCCCTTTTTCCTCTAGACTATTTTTGACCGTGGGTCGTTCCTTCGACCGCTGCGGCTCGCTTTTCCGTCGATGGTTCCTTGATTGTGCGGAGCTTTGGCGATCCATCGCCCTTCTGCGTGCTCCACCCGATCGCCCTTTCTTGGTGCTCGACCTTACGCACGGCCGCGTTTAAGCTCTACACATATCGTATCTTCGCACCCATACGGATATCGTAGCTCCATATCCGTGAGAAGCCGTGCCACGCATATCATTCGTCTCTTAGTGTATATAGACAAAACATAATGTTTATAGTAGGCGGACCCTCGCAAGCGAGTCTCCATAAAAAAACAAGCAAAAACAAAAGCGTAATGCCTATAAGAACCCATACATGCTTATAACAAACAAATCACGACTTCCCACAAGACCTAAGCGTAGTGTTTATAACAACAGGCATTATTTGAAGGGTCTTAATACAAAATAAATAAATATATATATATATATATATATTATATCCCTCCACGATTTTCTCCCAAAAACAAAAAACATATATTCAACAACAAATTACGGCATTACACAGGTTCATCGACAAATCCCAACGACCCTTTAAAAAAAACAAAAGCATTATGATTACGAAAAAAAACTAAAATACGCTTTTTCCCTCACAAAAACAAGAACCAAACGTTCACACACTGTTTATAAAAATCCGTAGATTCACCGATACGTTCTGCCGACCTATTTTTTTGAAAAAAAAACATTAAAAAACGGGAATACGCCAAAAAAACAAAACTATATTTATCTCCCTCTTCGTTTTCCTTAAAAAACACATATTCGCTAACACCTCCTAGAAAAACGAATATTCACCGATCACTTCTAGCAACACGTTTTTCCTAAAAGAAAACACAGAAAAGCCTAGATTACACAATTTTCCCCATAAATATCAAAAGATCAAAATTTGACATGGCACAGCAAACAAATTACATACGCCGCGGCGTAGCGCGGGTCATTATCTAGTCTTATATTATAGCGGGAGGGATTGGAGCCCTCTCGCTCGTGCCGCGTCAACAACCCTTGCGTTGAGGTCCTATGAAAAATCTAAAATTACAGGTAGGTCTTTCTACCTTTTTTGCAAAGAGGGTCGTGTTGTTCCACATATTCGCAAAGGGGTTTTCCACGGTAAACCAAAATTATAGATAGATCCTTCTGTCTTTTTTAGCAAGCAGTACTATGGTTCTGTGTATTTGCGAATGGGTCCTCCACCGGTTTTTTGGCAATTGCGGATAGGTCCTTTCACTGTTTTACCTCAGAAAGGACCTATGTTTCCACATATTTACGAGCAGATCCTCCACTGTTTTTTAACAAAGGACCCCATGATTATACAAATTCATTAACGACTCCTAGTGAACCGTTTTTTAAAAAAAACATGACAACTCCTAGCGAACCATTTTTTAAGGGAACATGAACAAAACCTCCACCATTTTTTTTTCCAAAAAAACCTTGTAGTTACATAATTTCGTCGATGACTTCTGACCAACCAATTTTTTAAAAACTGTCGACCAAATTTCGCAAGAATCGCTGCCTCTCTTGTGTGCAGGCGAGAGTGCGAGACCACCGTGTGCACCCGCACCCCAAGATATGTGGATCCCACCTTGTAGCCTGGAGTTATTGGGCCTGTCCACATGGCCCAGCCCGAGTAGCCCACCGTCACGCCCCCTGCCACGTCAGCGGACGCCCAGCTCGCCTTCGCTCATTGTTTTCTTCGCCTCTTGGTCCAAACCGACTCGAAACCAAAAGGGCTCCCAAAAAAAAAAGCAAAGTAATCGTTTTAAAATTGATTAATTATAGGCAGCATCCCATTCAAAGCATGCTATTAACAGGTATAAGTAGGTGTAGGCGACTGTTCTTGCATTTCGGTTCTTCTCCTCCTCCTGTCTTTGTTGCCTCCCTTAATTTCCTCTCATCTCGGGGGGAGATTTTGCCCCAAAAATCTTTTGCGCGATCGGATCAAAGCAAAGGGCAAAATCTTTTTTTGCGTCTCCGGCGGAAGGAAATCGCGATCCATGTCGGTGAGTGCTGATCTTTACAGTTTGTGTTTCAGTGCATTGTTGATGGATTCTTTCTGCTTTTTGTTCGATCTTGTACTGTTTGATCCTCACATATGTCTGCCTTTAGAATTAGGATCATGAATTTATGGTAAAGAAAACTATGTCTTTGCTTATCGTATTGGATGATCTATACAGTTTTGAGCAGTCAAGCAGAGATGAATCTCAACTGCAACAATATAGATTCATCAATTTCCCCAAATGGATTATTTCATTATTAGCTGAATAGCCTTACTTTGCTATGGATATAAAATTAAAAAAAATATGACCCAGTACGTCAATTTATTGTTGCTAGACTTAGATTGCGCTATGCTCTCATTTCTGCCATAGTACTTGGTCGAGCTCTATCTTGATTCACACCGTACCTCTGTTATCAAGCTTGGCTTACACAACATCCTGAACTTTGCCACCATTGTTTTGCACTGCATTTTCGTCACACAACATAAAGGAAGTGAAGGAAAGGGACTTTATTGGGATAAGTATTGCATTTTTTAGTAGTTGATTTGTTTGTTATGGGCCAATTCTATTGTATTTTGCTAGAGATTTTGTTGGGTTGAAGCAGGGATTTGATGAGAGATGGTTAAAGATCAGGAAGGTGAAGAACACATCATTAATCACCACTAGATTCTTTTAAAGGAGTAATTATAACATACTAGCCCAAATTTCACTTAAAGTCTAGCCTATCGTGGGGCGGATCTATGTATGTATAGTACCCTACTTATACTTTCATTTTTATTTCGTATAAAAGGGTTAATCCTAAATAAACAATATGGGACTAATCCTACCACCACTCTACATATGCTACAAAGCCTTCACATTAACAGGCTGTTGTATTACATTCACCCCCCTTTAAGGGGGACGCCCTCGGTAGCACGTTCCCGTACAACAAAGATTGATACTCTGACACTATTTGTAACACCCTGGTCCAAATTTTACTCAAAAACCCAATTTATCGTGAGGCGGGCCCACGTATGCATAATGCATCACTTACATTTTTATCCTTACTTCGTATAAAAGGGTTAACCCAAAAATATTATATTTGCATCTAACATGTATTATATATTACTATAACTCACCTTATGCAAGCAATGTAGGACTAATCCAATTACCATTCTACACGGGCATAAGGTCTTTTCTAGGCCAGGGTATCTATCTATATATATAACACCTGGTAATATTCAAGGTACCTCCTTCGTTTTATGAGCAAGAAAATCCAACAATTATCCTAAATTCTAGAAATTCTCACATTAATCGGAACAAAAAGAGAAGGATCTCCATCACTTATTTTGATGGGGCTAGATTTTAACAGTGCAGATTTATCATATATAACAAATACAATTATTTTTTAATCATTGAAAGTAGAGTTGTATATCAAAAACAACTGTATCATAATATCTAGACGTGTAGTTGCACGATTAAATATGCTAGTTACATTGATGATTGATGCTTGTTGATCATTCTGGTTCATCGCCCATCGAACATGAATAAATCAAATTGATTTGCATGTCATGGCAAACAAACAATAGCGGAGAAGCAATCAAGACGGGCACACGTTCCCTCAATTTTCTATTTGACCAATCCCACTGATAAACTATAGATCATTGAGGAATAGATCTTAACGTTGGAGCTGATTATCAGCAAACTACTCTTTTGCAAACTTTATCAGTGGTTGTAATCGGAGGCTATAGTGGCGAGTAGAGGTGGGCACTCGGGCCAGGTTTTTTTTTTGGCCGGTCCGAGGCATAGCGGCACGGCACGGTCCAAAGTTCGGTTCGGCACGATATTGTAGCACGGGCCATGCCGGATCCAAGAACAGAGCACGATGGGTTGTATGGACCAGTATGACACTATAGTACGGGCCGTATCTGGCCCGATGACCTAGGGTATGAGAAAGAGACCTAGCACAAAGGTCACCGACCCGTAAAGCATAAGCGCCATGGATGCACTCAGCAGCATAGACGCCACCCCCGCTGTCGATACCTGAGAGAGACTGGCAAGAGGGAGAGAGAGCTGAGAGAGATTGAGGCTCTTTCTCACCGGTCTCTCTCAATCTCCCTTTCTCGCATGTCTCTCTCAATCTCTCTCGCCTGTCTCTCTCACTCTCTTTCACACCCATTACCTCCTTTCTGCTCGTTAGCATATCCCCCTCGCTCTCTGTAAATGTTCAAGAATAAATAAGTTTTAGTTTTTTTCCTATAATATTTGTGTTCATTGCCTCAACTCCATGTGTTTTCGGCTCCTTTCCTCTCATTGCAATAGTGCAAATAACCCGGGCTTAGGCTGATAAGGCACGAAGCATGTACGAAGCACAAATAGGTTGTGTCTGGGCTCGCCAAAGGTGAGTCAGGCCGGCACGGTACGCACGTCGGGCACGATAGGGCATTGCGGCCTGGTATGGTTCAGACACGAAGCACGATAAACACATGCCAGGCCGGTCCAGTCCGGCATGATGCCCACCTAGCGCTATAATGGTTTTCACCATTACAACGCTAAGCTATAGCACGCTTAAGATGTTAAAATATGCATCAATTTACCATCTGTTACTATCGACACCTAGTGACCCTCTGCTGCTGTGAGATGTTTTTCAAGGACGAGGTTGGTCGCACTTTACCCAAGTTCGGCGAATGGGACGTCAACAACCCGGCTTCTGCCGACGGCTTCACGGTTATCTTCAGCAAGGCCAGGGACGAGAAGAAGGCCCCCATGAATGGGCACAACAGTAACAGATCGGCTGACAGCAAGGATCCCAGGACCGAGAAGATGAACTTCTACAACTCCAGGACAAACTCATCAGTATGCCTCCTGCTAATTTCACTTAGCATCAAGTTTTACACGTCATTCATAGCCCTAAAAAAGTTTTACAGATTCACTGGCTTGTTGCCTGAAGACTTAAGTTATCTGGTGTCGATCTCTCTATTTTGCAGAAGAAATGGTTTTGCTGTGTGTCGCCCAGCCCCACGCAACCTTGAGGAAGGGGAGTGTCGTTTGTGATGCAAGGGTATATCATGCTGCTGACTCGTTATGCACACTGAGGATGGCTTGATGTTATTCTGTGATGGTTATATGTAGCTCTTGTTGCTGGTAGGTTGGTCTTGAGAGCTATTCGAGCCTACTTGTCAGTGACACGAGTGCTATGTGTGACCTTTACATAAGAAACTTACTCCTATGGGTATCCGCTTAATTTTTTCTGAATTGTGTGTATACCCCCTCACGTCTTTTCAAGTAATTTTCTTTCGCTCTCTTTCTGCCGTGTAATCCTTCCTCAAGTTTATAATTAATACATCTAAAACTGTACAATCCAACCCTGATTTCTGCTTTCTGTTTTCTGCTGTAATTTTTTTTAGGGTAAATTGATGTGCCTTTTATCGAGCCTGACCTGCAGAATCATCAGCTTGTAAGCCAGAGGATATGGGAAAATAAGCTCCAAAGACGATGTTTCGGTAGTTGTTAAATTGTGTGTCTGGCACCCTTTTTTATGAGGACGTCCCCTTGGTTGTACACAAACAAACATGTATAACTACACTAGATAAGTGAACTAGTTACTTAATGCATTTTGTTTTGATAAGAATTATTAATGTTAGTTATAATGCATTTTGTTTTGATAAGAATTATTAATGTTAGTTATTATGACCAACGCACCTGTCTTGATTTAGCTACATGAATTGCTTTTCAAGCTTTCCAAACTTACCATATTATTTTAAAGGTTGAGCTTAATTACTATGTTTGTCACCTGTAAGACTCTGATCAAAGCACCAAAACTTTACCTGGACTATTGAATGTTGATCTCTGGAAGTTATCTTCTCATTCCACTGGGAGAAACCTCTGAGATTGCATTCTGGAACCTCAGGGATCTTGCCTGAATTTACTACTGAATTCACGGGATCAGTCAGATCTTCTTGCAAAACCGAATCCAATGCTTTGCAAACTCAGATGCCAAATATAGAACATAGAATGTTACAATGAAACCAGCATCATCAGACAGATGTTTAGCTTCTCAGGCAGGTAGCCATAAGCCCATAAGCCATAACAGATAAAACAGTGGAGATGACAAGCATCGGTGGTTCAACAGTCTGGTCCGCTGTACATACAAATTCCTCCACACTGGGAAGCTGGTCCTCACTGTAGCTGTTTAGAGTCAACGTTTTAGCAAGTCTTTTCACCAGGACATGGATAGTAGAGATTCATACTAATTTAGTTCTGCGATTTCGCCACGCATCATAGATAAAATTGTAGCAAAAACATGTAACAAGTCTTAAATGCACAGCATTAATAATTTGGTATCTCTTTTTTTTTCTTCTTTTGAAGGGATTAGTAATTTTCCCGTTTAAAGAAATGGATTGGAAATTTGGTCTAGTCACATGGCAAAAAATATTTGGTAGTAAAAATATTAGCTCACAAGTTGATATTGTTTTACATTTCTATATAAAGTAGTTTCTCAATTTGGCCGGCTTATTTCCCTTGGGTACAAAATATGGCCGGACTACAAAAAGTCAGATATCAGCGCACACTTCTTGACCACATGTGGTAAATATAACAGCAGCTGGCTACTGTGCTGCTGCACTGCAATATAAAGGTTTCTCTGTTGATGTACTCCATTATTAAGTTTTCATCCATAATATATGTTCACAAATCACAATTTCAAATTCTAAGTATAACAAGAAAGTACTAAAAAAACAAAAAAAAATCACAACTTCACACAACCCATAATGTACAAGTAGCTGCTCCAGAGTCGGTACCTTTGCGAGAACCGATTCCTTGCAGGTGCGGCGACAGATTGGGTTCCACCGCACGGACAGCGTCAGGACCCAGTAGATGTCGAACCAGAGCTCGGTTGCGAACAGTCGGAGCCACGCCCACCACCTCACGGTGCCACCGCTTCCACCTCTTGGTGGCATGTGATTGACTCTGTACAGCAATATCAGGAGGACTCCCGCGAAGATCGCGCCCGTGAACAGCTGTTCGTGGCGGGCCACCGCCGCCGAAGATGCTATTTAAAGCCATTGTAATATCACAGATCATTTTTTTATGGGTTATGAAAATCCCAGTCGGGGTGTGGACCCTTTAGGGGGGATTTTTCCTCAAACCCTAACCCCACCCTTTTATTTTTTTCCCTCATGCACACTCCCCACCCCATCTAGCCAGCAGCCCCCCTCACCTCCTCTTTCTTTTTCCCCTCTCCTGGCTCCTCCCCCAACCTGCAGCAAGCTTCTCCTCCCTCCCATGGCGCCTCCCCTGCAGCACCTCCTCCCTCCCATGGCGCCTCCCTTGCAGCAAGCTTCTCCTCCTTGCTCTTCCTTGCTGATTTGGAGCTTGGAGCTAAGGTAAAATTTGGGGATTTTTGTTGTGGAGGTTGTAGTGCTATTAGGGATAATGCTAGGGTAGTTCTTGTTGCTGTTATGTTGTGTTTGTGGTGGATTTGAGGAAGAACCCTAGACCTGGACAAATTTTTGGTTCGGGTAGCACCCAACCCTGACCTTAGATCATTGATTCGGGGGCTTTAGAGGCTTTTCCTGGAGGGTTGGCTGTTGAGAAAGTTATGGATTGTCATCTTACATTTAATTAGAGATCAAGAATGAGATTTTTCATTTAGCCATTTAGGAGATATGACCTTTTTTGTGCCGACTGTCCAGAGCTCGCTGCTGCTGTCAGTTGCCTCTGTTTCATGCTGTTTTGGGCGGTTTAGGGCCATTTTCTGGAGGTTAGCCGTAGAAGAAATTGCAGATAATTGTCTTACGGTTAATTAGAGCCTAAGAATGTGAGCTTTGGTTCAGCCGTTTGGGAGTTATGGTCGTTTTTGTGACTGATGTTCAAAGTCTTAATGTCTGTTGTTCAGAGCTAGTTATTGTTGTAACTGGTCTCTGTTTCGTGCTGTTTTGGGTAAATTAGAGGCATTTCCTGGAGGGTTGGTAGTATAAGAAATTGTAGATCTTGGTCTCACGTTTAATTAGAGTCTAAGAACTCTAATTTTCGTTCAGCCGTTTAAAAGTTATGCTTATTTTACTGTTGTCTGTACTGAATCAGTATACTTCTGCAACTGTTATATTAATCTGTTGTTTAAGTCTAGCTAATGGCCGAATCAAAATTTCTCATTGCTTGGAAAAGTTGGGAAATTTCCTGTATATGCTGAAAATGTCTTCATTTGCTCTAGCTACGAAGATGACATAAGATGGTAAAATATCCCCTGATATTTTTCTTACACAATCTCAAACGTAATGGTACTCTCGTCGGTAATTTGCAGCACATTAGTGAGATATGTTCAGATCAGAAACATCCATCCTTCAGTAGTTTGCCATACATCTTGTGCCGCAATGCGCATCTTCTAGCGGTTGTGAGCACAACTAGAGTACATTTGCATTCATCCATATAAAAATCCGCAACCACTTGTCATACAAGAAGCTACATAACCTGGTGTACGTCAACTACAACCTTCGGCATCGAATTCAAGCCACAGAAAATCAAAGGTACTTAGATAAAAGACGATCCATTCTAGCGGCTTATGGAGCTAACATTATTCAATGATGCAAACCCGATTCGAAAGTGGATGGACAAAGTAAGGTCCAACGGTGACCCATTACTTGATGAGGAGGATACAGAGAGTAATACCCCTCTTCCATCACAGCTTGTGACAGATCCGGTTTACCCTGCTGCGCTAAGAAAGGAAACTGAGGCTGAAAATATCCCCAAATGAGCAGACAAGACAGTCGGAGATACTTATACAGGGAAGAGGAAGCATTAGTCAATCTCGAGAAGGGATACAGCAAAAAGGATAGCATTCTCCAAGGGAAAGGGGAGGCAACCTGCAGATGAGCCTCATCATGCAGGGAGTAATGACTCCACTGAGAGTGGGGATCATCGGAGTCCGTCATACCAAGAATCCAATGATAGCAGCTCGAAAACAGACACAGATAGCGGTAGGGGTGAAAACGGATCGGATACGGACGGATAATAGCTCTACCATATTTGTTTTCATTTTTTTTCTCAAATACGAATACGAATAATGTCGAATACAGATACGGATCGAATACGAATCGAATTGGATACGTTTTCGAATATTTATCGGAACACGGTAACCCCTTAGATTGTACATAAAAAATTTATGAAAACACATAACTAGTTGATTTGATCAAAACATTATTGAAAATTGAACAAATATAAGCATTTTCATTCACTTAGACAATAGTTAGATACCATGTCGCAAATAAAATTAGATAAGATTTAGTTTATCACATACATATGATTATTTCATCATACATGTGAATTAAAACACAAAATGAAGGTAATTCTTGATCAGAGATACAATTAGAAGCAAACACATAACACACTAAAAGTTTGATAATATTTAAATATCATGTCTCTAGAAAAAGTATATAACACTTACATGTAATGACCCAAGATTTATATTCTTTATTGAATTATATTTAAAATAAAAAATTATGTATTTATGAGTTTTTATGCATTTTAGCTACTTATTTAAAATATTTTCCTATTAAGAATATGAGTGTTTGCATTTTTTAGAAATTTAAAATTTGATAAAATCTTGAAAATAATTTTTTAAATGTTATATTATTTCTGTAACTTTCTAAAAAAAATCATAATTTTTGGAGTTGGTTTAGTAATTTTAAGAATTGAAACTTACTTTATGGATTAATTAAATTAGAAAACAATTCTGAAATCAATAAACCTTTTTGATCCAAAAGAGTAGTCTTGGGCCAACCCACATGTATATCCGGATATCCAACCCATCAATATCCAGATTATCCGAATCCGTATCCGTATTCGACGAATAGTGAGCTACCGAATCCGTATCTGACAAAAAAAATATGTATCCGTATCCGATTCGATACTATCCGATAAATATCCGATCTGACAGAATCTGTATCCGAAAATATTCGGATCGGTCAGAACTATCCGATCCGTTTTCATCCCTAGATAGCGGTGACAATACCCCCATACTTGCCACGCACCAATCAGAAAAGCATCAACCCCTCACATTCACAGAGTAGTCGCAATACACTCAAACAATACAGGATAGAAACCATGGAGCTCCTCAATTACAAAGGATGACTACTAAGGGGAAGAGAATGATGCACCACAAGATAGCTGCACATCACAAGATAGCTCTAGCTCCTATGGCGTCGCTGAGACGCAATGGAGCTATGGCTCACATGACAGCTACAACCACGCCATCCCCGATACTCATGCACAACCTCCTACCCAATGGGTTTACAAGTGGTATAACTCTGAGTTTTATGCCATGTTATATCAACAATGATAAATGACAAACACGTGGACGAGGCAAAACTGGCACGATTACAAGACAGAGTTGCTAGCTACACATAGATTGACCTTGATGTCCACCGAAAAATACAACGTGGCCAACCAAGTGTACACGTAACAATACTATTCGTAGCCCCGAAGGTAATGTTTCATTTGCATGGTTCATTCCATTGCAACTTAATATTATACTAACATAGTGTCCATATAGATCCAATATAGTATTTGTGTGGAAAGGACGACAAATATATACTGACCTTACAACTTCAAATGAAATGTATCTAAATATGAATGGTATTAATATTTGAATATTATTGACGAGTGAATGGTAGTGAAATTACAAATGATATTGCTACGTGGTTATGTAAATACATATTTTTGCACTTATGTGATTATAGTATTACAATGAAAGATTATTTATTGACATATTATTACTAAATGCCTAATTTATAACTTCTAATTGTCTAAAATATAGCAAAAATCATGCTGAAATTTTTTCTCATTTAGGAGAGGCCATACTGGATTTTTTTCGTGTTTTCACATACCTTCTTTATATATTTATTACATTTTACTCAATTTTAGTTTCCCTGTATTTTTTCAAATTTTACAACATTTTTTTGGATTTTTTCCCACGTTTTTCAAATTTGGCTCGGTTTTCGCAAACCGCTCAGTTTTTCGCAAAAACCAAGTAGTTTTTGCTCAAAAACCGCGGTTTTCATGTGTGGGTTTGACCAGATTTCAAACTGATTTGACTTTCTAAACCGTTCGATTTTTTGCGGTTTTCATGTGTTTTTCGTAAAAACCGATACCACCGGGGTTGTGGTTTTGGCTCCGAAACGAAAATTTGAACCCTGCATGCGACACAGGATGCTACATTACATATATGTCAAGTTCTGGGGCTGCTCAATCACAATTCACAACTGTCCTTTATACGTCTGCAAGAATATTTTAGTGGATGAGATCGCATTCTGATTTGGTACACGAAACATCTGAGCTCATCAGCGACAAGGGCAAAGCACCTGAAACAGCAGCACATGTAGTTTCCAGTTAAAAATACAGCATTCAACAATTGGAAGAGGTTAAAACTGATGGTAATTTGAGAATTATAAAGTGACTTGATTAATCAGACATTGTGCTCCAAGATCCTACGGCAACAGAATGCAATCCATCCATTTATTTGAAGAGCTTTCTGAGTCCATTGAATAATGACAGAGCTCTAAGTTCACCGCCTCGCATGTCCCTTAATCTCCTACGCAATATCTGCAGCAGATCAACGGAGTAAATGTAAGAAGTTCAGAATAACCACATAACGTACACAGAAAAGCAAAGTTTTCTGACTTACATATTGTGTACGATACAGGATTCTCCGTTCGCTGATGCTCAGGTCTCTTGCTAGCTGTTTTAGCAGTAAGGTCCTGTTGGCTTGCTTCGAATTGGTCGAAACTTCTGGAGAGCCATCGCCCTGAAAAATTATTGGTTGACTTATACTGATGTTGTCAAAATATACAAATGACAAAACAAAATTTGTCACAAAAGCAAGTTTGTTCTGCAAATTACGTCATGGAAAGGACCTTACCTCTAGGTACTTAGTATATTTTGCTATATTAGATTCACAACAGTCCAAGATAAACTGAAGAGCTGGCTCCTCCAGTTCAGGATAACTAATTGTAGGCTTGGATGAACTTTTATTGGATGCAGCAATAGCCATCTGCAAGGGTAATTTGCCAGGGATCATTTGAATAAGTAACATAAGCTCATGGATAACACCCTCCTAGTTCTAGCTCTATTGACAATCGGTACAAAATAAGTAAATAAAATCACTAAACCTCCTCAAAGCGTTGACTCATGTCGGGAGGGCTGACCACAAGGAAGGCATATGCCATCAGCTCAACTGGCCACCCTGTGACCCGCAAGGGGAAACTTTCAGACCTGTTAATGGTGATCAGATCCACTTTTGTTAATACCAGGTATACAAATTTGATAATACCAGAAATATATAGTAAAATAATCACATGGGAGTTGAAGATAAGGAAAACAGTGCAGCACATCATGCTGAGTTGATGGTATGTTCCCAGGTGACATTAACAGTTCTCTCAAACAAAAAAGGTGCATTAACAGTAAACCATAGTTACCGAATTCACTGTAAACCCCGCGAATCGCGAACAAGATTCATCGAACCCAAACCAGTTTAGGGTACGGGGTTCGTGTAATTGTGTTCGTTGTGAAAATTGGAAGAAAAGGTGGAGAACAATAAACCTGAATCCCAACCAAACCGGGTTTCTAGTAACTATGCAGTGAACCATGCCAAAATCTATGATGAGATGTTGTTTAACTGCGAACTTATTTCTTTTGGAGAAAACTAGATAATTATTTTTTTCTCAATAAAATGCATTCCACACCCATTATGCAATCAAAATGCTGTGTTTTCCTATTTTGTTACTGATACCATTTTGGAAGTAATGACAAGAGATTATGCATGCCAAGAAATAATCTTAACACCCTGTTTGGTCCCTGAATTGGGTTTCGAAACCACAATTTCAATTCCACACCTGTTTGGATGCACATAGAATTGGATCTCCAAATTTGATCTCGATTCATCATTTCCACTTGAATCGATAACAACTAAAAACATGGGCTACCCAATTCAGATCCTTATACCTCTGATTTGAGTGAAATTGGGCATAGCCTTACCAACCCAAACCTGCACAGTGCACACTTGAGCAAGCCGCTATGCCTTCACTTCCTTGCTCCACTCCGACCGCACGGCGATCACCGCCACATCCGGTGGCTTGCACGCTCCCTCCACTCCTGAGCCACGGCCTAATCTATGGCGGCCATGCACAAGCGAGCCTCCTCTTGCTGCCAGCGAGGCTGCGGATCTTCGCCGCCAAAGCTGGTCATATACTCGTATTCCTCCTTGCCACCATGATCCTCCTAGCTGCCGCCGCCCGCTGGTACCGGTGTCAATGGTCAGTGGTGGCGCTGGTGTATCGTCTGAGGAGAAGCGGATCTGGAGAGGAAGTGTCGCCTGGCCTTGGCTGCAGCCGCCGCCCCCATTCTCCACTTGGGCCGCCACTACCACTTCTACTTCTATCTTCTTCCTCAAGTTAGGCGCCATCTCTGCCCTCAACTCCGGCCACTACTGCCACCACCACCTCGATCTGGACATCTTCCTTGACTCCAGCCACCGATATAATTGTATGTTAACTGGATCAAACCTCCCTCTCCATTGCCATCTGCACCTCTATTATTTTGGGGAATTCCTCACAAAGGCTACCAAACAACACTTGCATTTGAAATTGATCCTAATTCTACTTTACAAATTCAAGTCATCCAAACCCCAAAATTGGAATCATAAACCGATTCCAATTCAGCTTGAAATTGAATTGGAGCTACAATGCTGTTGATTTGGAGAACCAAACAGACCCTAATATACTCATCGCTCATGTTAGAAAGATTAACAACGCTGCAACAGTTAGAGAAACTCTTCTTGCCTTGACAAAACAATAGAAGCATTGGAAGTTCCGCATAGAGATAAGGTAAATATTTTGGCTCACTTTATGAGTAACAGCTCATAAGGATATGAGGACTTACTCTGACAAACCGTTCCTCTTTAGTGCTCGCAATTTTTCTTTGTAGCACTTATCGGACTTGTTCAGAGACACCAGCAACTCAACTGAATCATTTGGGTTTGTTCCCTCTTTTGGAACAAAACCATATGACAGCAATAGCTCACCACTGGATTTCTTCCCGTAGGATATAAATACCTGAAGAGGAAAAATAGAAATGGATAAATCAAACTTGTGCTTCCCCAGTCACTGTCAGTGACATCAGTCTGAGGTACGGAAAGGCTAAAAATCCCCTGTCTTCAACTATGAAATTACATAGGTCAATCACATACAGGGGTTAAGTCGTTAAGAGGTAATGTATGCATGAACTAAGGCCGATGAGCCCTGGACTTAACCCATATAGATAGTGATCCAGCCAGACCAAAATTTTTTATTTAACTGCATTCACAAAGAAAAAAAGGGATGGCAAACAAATCAAATTTTATTCCATGTAGCGCTCTTGAAGTCAAGTATGCGATGTCTGTACAAAAGAAAATGGACAAAATGGATGGATTGCAGACCTTTAGTGAACACAGCTTGAATACCAAGACTCAAGATGACTCAGATATTAAAATACCAGTTTCTTACTAGAAAACAAGGTGCCCACTATGCTAAATGAAACAGCAATTAGATTTCAGCTAACCATATTCCAAGGTTGAACTAAAATTTCCAATTCTGAAAAAGCAAATGAATATGCTGAAACTGATGGCCTCTTAATAAATAATTTGGTAGGAAGAAAACGGAGAATAGATCTAAAGCATAAATGAAAATTGTTACCTGCTCACCTGGTTGATACGAACGGTCTGTAGTGAAAACTATTCCTTGCGATGACTTATCATAATCCAAGAATGTTTCCACCTGGAAAAATTATTTTGTTAAGAAGTAAAATTCTATAACACTAGGAATAATAAAAAGGAAAACTATGAGACATCGGGTGCTAAGGAATTCTGTGCACTATTGATAATAATTCTTCATAAAAAGTACAAAATGTAATACCTCAGGGCTATGGTTAAGCATATCTGCCCAAGGAACTAGTGCAACTCGTTCATCCATTGATGGCAAACGAACCTGCAAAATAGTCCAGCACACATTCTTATTTAGCAGAAAATGGCAGCAACAGCAAGCAAAAGCTTTCACATTCGTAATCAAAAGGAAAACTACATAATCAGAATTAGAAGTAAAACAAGGTTTACATCATATTTACTTTACTAGCCTCATGGTACTTTATCTTACCAAGCGTGAGAACAGAATGCCAAAGGACCATCTAAATGTCTCCAAGTTGTACACCTGAAATGGGTATATATCGATCAGGTTACACTAAAAATGAAGAATTAAGTAAAGATAGTAATCGCCAGCTATGGTGTCACCGGACCAATATATTTGTTAATAGATACATCACTTCCACGGCTTTATTTCAATAGTGAAAGCCAAGGAATAATATACTCCTCAGCCTTCTACCATTATGCAATATCCTGAAGACTTCAACAATCGAATCTATGACTCTTCGTATAAATAAAAACAGCCAAATCGACTCAACAAAGAACCCAGAAATGTTTGCAAAACATGCCTCCTCGGGGAACAGATCTGAATGCTTAGAAAATATTCGGTTTCGAAGGTCGTTGTATCTGCCAAAACCAACAAAGGAAAATACCAATGAGGGCTCCAACAAGGAGGAAACTACGGATAGTAAAAATGTAGATGGAAAATCTTACGTTCCAATCACATCTGTGATCCTCTGAATTGCCCGTTCCCTGACCGGTGAAGCCACCAAGTATGCATCTAGCTCCGCACGAGTCCTGCAACGACACAGAAAGGCTGTACAAGATTGAGAATGCTATATCAAAAACCCCTCAACTTCTCGCTTCAGCAACACTGCCAACAATAATCTTTGCGCTATACCAGTACAAAAGCGAGTAAGGCTGCCTTGGCAACGCCGCTATATAGCTGCCCCACCTCGACGAATCCTCTAAACTGGCTTCGCTTATAAGGTATGTAGCGAGAAGCGGCCAGTCCGGCACAGAGTTCCTCTTCATCACATCTCCCACCTCAGGGCGGCTCCATTCCTATACACGAGCACAAGAAACCACTAATTGTCGTAATACTGCATTACATAGCACACCTAAATGCAATTACGGGGAGTGGGAAGAGAGAGGTTAGGTTTTTATTTTACCGAGTCGGTGGAGATGACGAGGGAGGGGGGCACGAAGAGCAGCTTCTCCCCCTTGCGGATGTTCTTGAGAGCAACGAGGCCGCGCTCGCCAACGTCCACCCGCTGGATTGCCAGCCTTTGCTCGGGGAGGCCCGAGGCGGTGAGCCACCGCTCCAGCGACGCCGCGCTCTCCAGGGACTCGATCTCGCAGCCCCACGGGACACCCGCGACGGCCTCGCGCTGCGCCGGCGCGGACGCCGACGCCGCCGAGGCGCGGGTGATGGCGCGGAAGCGTATGCGTGAGGGGGATGACGGGGACGGCCGGAGCCGGTGGGGTGCCCGAGGGGACGGCCGGAATTGCGGGTGGAGAGTGGTGGTGACGGCCATGGCGGAACCGCGAAAGTGGCGCTGGTTGTGGCGGGTGCGGGGGCTTATCCGCTCGCCGTGGCGGGCTCGGCGTTTTATCTACGTATGGGTTGGGCTTTCTGGGAGCTTTGCTCTGTCGTTTTTACTAGTCTGATCCTCTGGTTTTCTCTTATTGACTAATCGCATTGTACAGGGAAAATTGGTATAATGCCACTCTCAAGAGTGAGAGTGGTGCGAGTCAAAATACCACTCTCGACGTTGTCTTCGTTAAAATGCCACTCTTCTCGTGCCCTCCTCGTCAAAATGCCATTTTGAATTTCTAAAATGAATTTCGCTTTTACATGCAGATTCTAGCCACGAAATGACCATCCCCTTCGAAGCTCTTTCTCTTGTATTATTAATACATTCAGTATTATTAATTCTATTTGCTTTATCGGCACATTGTTATATTTTATTGTTTGAGGTTATTCAAGCTTTGGACGATAGAAAATTTGAGAGATGAAGATTTTTATTTTCACACGTTGTAATTGTTAATTAAATTTTTAATACAATGCGTTTCATTTGATTTTGTTCGGATGTAATTATTTGATGAATGCAATTAATAAAGATTAATTACTTTTGTTTAACAAAGTTTTAACTCTAGTAATGACATTATCTGCTTAATAAGATTTGAGGTTGTTTCAATCACTCCATCTGGTCGCCACGATCATGTAAGTTTTGTTTAACAAAGTTTTAACACATGAGCTCGAAGTCGATGGTAATTTCGATGGCTACAATCGCACAAAGCAGCGAAATTCATTTTAAAAATGCGAAAATGGCATTTTGGCGAGGAGGCACGACAAGAGTGGCATTTTAACAAAGGCAACGGTGGACATTTTATTCGCACCACTCTTGAGAGTGGCATAATATCAATTTTCCCCGTTGTACAACCAGCTAGCCTCTCCCCCCTTCTTCTCCGGCGAGCCTGCGTTGAGAGCGTGGGTGACACGTTGATCTCGTTCCTTGAGCCTCTTGTTCCCTTCCTCGACGAGTCCCTCGTCATTTTTTCCCGAGGGTCTCATCGTATTTTCTTTAACTGTGATGTTTTTCTTAAGAACAGTATTTCAATACTTTCTCTATTAATATAAATTATATAAATATTTATATAACTGTAAAAAAAATTATAGAAACACCTCTCTCTCTCTCAACACCTGCCCTCGATATTGCCAGCGTGATGAGTTGGAAATGAATAAATATCCTCTCCTTTTGGCAAACAACGTTGTCACTTTAGGACCTTATTGACACCAAAAACTTGACGAAGGGTTTCGGTCTCAACACACCGGACGAACAGGGTTCAAGTGTGATAGGCGTGCAATGTATTTGACCTTGCAATCGGCAAGAAGATAAATGGATCTAATCGACTTATGCAAGTCGATTTTGATCAATGAGCGACCAGTAAGTCTAGTCGATCCGTGGAAAAACTGGATGGGGTAAATAGGCCACTTCTTCGAAAAAGGCGTGCATAACAAGATCGAAGAAAAAAGATGAACCAAAAGGGTGTAATGCAACAAAGATCATCTGGCGATGTTAACTCGATTGATCAAAGAGTATTACGAGATGAAAGATTACAAGCTAAATTGGCTACTCCTAATTGACAGAAAGTAAAGGAAAAGTAGATCGTGTTTGTGGGTTGGCTCTGCGTCCTCTTCTCCTCGCCTCTGGATGTCTTATATAGCCTAGAGCCGTGAGTCTGATAGAATCGTTTGACAAATAGTATCCATATCGGCCTCTCCTTTCCAAATATGATGAGCGATATCCGTGTTCGGTCTCTTCTTTCCAATCGATGAGCAATATCCATGTCGGTCTCTCCTTCCAAAGCAGATTTTCGAGATATTCTAAGTTACATTCTTTCCATGTTTCGTTGACGGGACTTACCGATGTTGACCATACTTGCCAAATTTGGGTGCAAACATATGCCCCCCATTTTTGGGAGATAACTTGTTATCTTCCAAAAATCTCCATCATCGGCTTGTACTTCATCGGCTATTGAGCATTAAGTAGCCGATACACACTCAGCTCCCTCGTACGGCCAATTCATAGCTTGATGAATACCTCTTTAGCTGATTCTGTCTTTATTTTAATTTCGACTAGCAGAGTAAACACCATGTTGATGTCCATTGGGGGGTGTCATCATTGACTCTTTCCAAATTATTTGGCCAATTATCTCGCCGATGAAACGCCTCTTTATTTGGATGAATGTTGACCCGTTGGATCGGCTTAGGTTCTTCGTTCATAGGTTCCTTTCGCTGCGTGAGCGATGGACCATGTTGATCGAAAAAGGGTTGACATCCTCTTTCATGGTGGTTCTGTCATTTAAATGTATGTCGGCTATCCTCTAAAACCGATTGTATATTGTCTTCATTATTCCTAAATTCATTTTGAAGCCATTATCATTGGAGAAACGACTTTCTTGAGCCGATACTCGGTGTAGTAGGTGACTCAAATCGTTGAATTCTTGCCGCCAAATCTTTCCTTTAATGGGGAATTTAACCCATGGAAAGCCAAATCGCTTAACGATTATCGGGCAAAGTTACACCAAAACACCGATTCCTAACCTTCTGAATCTCTTAATGTACTCAATTGCGATTCTCCAGGACCTCTGTCGGATGAGCTCAAATCGGCGATTCTCAGCTCGGCTTCGATGAAGAAGTATTCATGAAATCAACTCTCTAAATCGTTCCAGAAGTGGACCGAATTTGGAGGAAGATTTATGAACCACGTGAAAGCAGTTCCAGTCAATGATAATGAAAACAATCTAATCCTTAGCCCATCGGACTGGGCAGCTTCACCGCATTGGGCAATAAATCGTCCGATGTGTTCTAAGGTAGTAACGGAATCGTCCCCTGAGAATTTGGCAAAGTCTAGGACTCGGTAATTACGTGGATAGGCCATGTGATCAATGTAATCCGGATCTGACTTTCGGTAACCGAACCAAATCCTACCCCTTGGTTGCGAGCCAAGCCGGTCTCTCAATATAGTCGAGATTTGGTTGACCCATTGACATCCGCCTCCCGAAAGTGCCAACTCGGGTTTCGATAGGCCTTTGGTCATAAATAATACCTTACGCCCGAAGTGCGAACTTTTGCGCCGATTAGGCCTTTGGCCATAAACAACATCCTGCTTCGAAGTGCTAGCTCGGGTTGCCGATTAGGTATCACCTCCTTGTATTGTTGTGGCGCTTGATCCGTCTATCGGCTCTGCAGGTGCGGTGGCTCGCACGAGGTGCAAAGGGTTCGTGTAGGCAATCACTCGTGAGTCGCTTTGATTCGCGGTCGGAATCGGCTGTACATGTGCTCGTTCATTTATGTGGCCGATGGGTATAAACACCAAGCTGTCTGAAGGCAATAAGCGTAGCCGACGTCTTTGGGTTTTGCGACATCAATATATGCATAATCTTGAGTGAATCCATCGGATTGTTTCAAAGATGTGGGTTGAGTCGGTATGCGAGGAATTGCCGATGCTGACTTAACCGCCACGTTAGTTGGCGCCCGCGTAAGCGGGATCGTCGGAAGTTGTTGCAATGGTTCTAACAGACTTCGGCGTGGCCAACTCTTGAGCGATTGTCTTAACGCTGTTTTCTATCATCGCCCCAAGGTTGTGACCAAGGCCGATGATTGGTTATCGGCGCATGATGTCGAACGCTCAATCATAGAAGATAACTTCGGCTGAGCGGCATGTATCGACTTACGATCGGTGGTTTGTTGGTATCGCCGATAGGGTTGGCGTCGGGAAGCAGTTTTTGGATAACCCTCGTCGGGTTTTTGGTAGCAACTCAACATCATCTCCTCGAAAGCAGCTTTTCTTTCTTCGATCTCTTGTCGCTTTCGAGTCAAGTCCTCCATTGTGGGCGATGATCACCTCCGTGTTAGCGTCGATCGGAGCGATGGACTTGTTTGCGTTCATCTGTAGATTGGTTCTTTTGTCCCACCGCCGTGCCAAAATGTGTTGACACAAAAACTTGGCGAAGGGTTTGACCTCAACACACCCGGACGAACACGGGTTCAAGTGTGTAGGCGTGCCTACCGATTTGACCTTGCAATCGGAAGAAGATAAATGGATCTAATCGACTTATGCAAGTCGATTTTGATCAATGAGCAGTGAAGTCTAGTCGATCCAGGATGAAAGATGGATAGGGGTAAATAGGCCACTTCTTCGAAAAGGCGATGCGCAACAAGATCGAAGAAAAGATGAACCAAAAGGGTGTAATGCAACAAAGATCAATATGCGGCGATGCGCCTTCGATTGATCAAAGAGTATTATGATGAAAGATTACAAGCTAAATTGGCTACTCTAATTGATAGGAAAGTAAAGGAAAAGTAGATCGTGTTTGTGGGTTGGCTCTGGCGTCTCTTCTCCTCGCCTCGGATGTCTTATATAGCCTATAGCCGACCAGAGTCTGATAGAATCACGTTTGACAAATAGTATCCATATCGGCCTCTCCTTTCCAAATATGATGAGCGATATCATATCGGTCTCTTCTTTTCCAATCGATGAAAGCGGTATCCATAGTCGGTCCTCCTTCCAAAGCAGATTTTCCGAGATATTCCTAAGTTACATTCTTTCTATGTTTCGTTGACCCGGGACTTACCGATGTTGACCATACTTGCCAAATTTAGGTGCAAACAGACACGACACTCATGATATTTCTCGACAATCTATTTTGTATTATACAATTCTCGACAATCATACTATCATAGTTAAACGCTAAAATCTGAAGTATCTGTCAAAGAAGACAAAGGAATCTAACACGTTGATCTGTAGACCTATGATAATAGGTTGTTGTTTAAGAACATACAATGTAAAAGTAATCAAATCTATAATTTTAATCCCGTGTTAGTAATCAAAACAACCGATCATAGTGTCTTACCTTCAAAAGTATTCCACTAAAGCATGTACAATGGTGCAATATCAGGTGTATATATGTTTTATTACCTAAGATTTTTGTTGACATTAAAGAGAGAAAGAGGGGAGAGTATTGTCTCTTAGTGAAAAGATGACCGATAGACAATATAAAGAATACGTATCTTATCTATACTTGCAGCTCTCCGTGTACACACCGTGCACACCAACTAAAAAAGTCGTGAAAAATTCTGAAAAATTGTAGATATACTTCATAGATTACTATACCTATGTATAAAATTGTAGGTTCAAATTCATTATGTATCAAGAGTTAAAAAAGAAAATTCTAACAAATTTAAATTTTTAAATTTGTCGATTTTCTTTTTTTGTAACTCTCTATATAATAACTCTTGAAATATACATAATTTGAGTAATCTATGACATACATCTATAATTTTTCAGAATTTTTAGATTTATTTTTAGAAAGTAAGAGGGTATTTGTATATTAAGATATGCCCGATATAAAATACTATTTCATGAGTTATTATATGTAATAAACACTTTTCATACTATAATTAAAAGATTATAGGATCTTAAAGACACAATCTAAGATATTATCAATTGTAGAAGCTATTTTTAGTTTTGTCTTTAAAAGGCATGGAGGAGGATATAGATAACAGTTGTCTTTACTATTGTACATACTCTAATCACACTAATAGATCCAAAATAATACTTTAAGACTTCCACAATTCATGCTCATAAAAGGAAGAGCAGAAATAAGGACAGGGATCCCAGTAGTCCCTACGGGAACAGTTTAAGTTGTAATCCTCGTAGATGTGGATCTTGATTGAGATAATAAACGATATAGATCGTTAAATAGTACGATGTTATATAAAAATATTACTATATTTTCAAAAGATCTAAACCATCATTTTAATGGAACGGTTCACGAGAACATTGCACTCCAGGACACTACACATCCCACAGAAACAGTATTCCTGTTGACGGCCCCCTCTCCCGTGGGTCCCACGGCCATAAAGTAATAAAACCCAACTCTCACCGATACATGGGCCACAAAATACGTCAATGGCCCCATCCCTTTCCCCTCCCGCAAGAACATCTCGAACCATAAAGCGCCGTAGGCTCGCCGTTTCCCCCGAACTCCCCAAGCAATTTCCATTTCCGCCACTCCTTCCTTCCCACTCCAAGCACGCGCTAAGCCGTCGACGACCACTGCGCCACCGCCTCCTCCTCCTCCTCATGGACGACTCCTCACGCTCCTCCCCCACCGCCGCCGGCGCCGGCGACGCCCTCCTCGCGGCGGCGACCGCCGACGCGACGGACGTGGCCCTCCCCGCGGTGCCCGATCCGGACACGGAGTTCGGATTCCAGCGGCCGGAGCTCGGGAAGGAGAAGCTGGCCGGGACAGTGCAGTTTCACGAGCGCCACGTGTTCCTCTGCTACAAGGGCCCCGAGGTGTGGCCGTCCCACGTCGAGGCCGCCGAGTCTGACCGCCTCCCTCGCCTCCTCGCCGCCGCCATCAAGGCCCGCAAGCCCAACCTGAAGAAGAGCGTGAGCATCTCTTTTCCCTCTCCCTTTTGTTCGGCT